>VXBT01009036.1:27902-449971 GCA_013400235.1 Oriolus oriolus
CCCCCGTTTTTTTTTGATCCTAATAAAAATATGGAAGAAGAGGGGGAATTCAGTTGGATTCCTACCATGTGAAATTCAATGTAATTAAAGACAAAACCATACTGCTTATAACTGTTGACATTAATAAAAGCATAGAATGCATTTTTCCAGAAAAGCTGTATTCAATTTCTTTTTTCCTTATTAAAAAAAAAAAAAATTGGTTTTCAGATGGTTGATGACGCCCAGTTACGAACAGCATGTATCGAAAATATTATTCTTAAAATCAGACTAATAACCAAAGTAGTCAGATTTATTCTGATATTTTTCAAGTAAATTTCAATTTAGTAAGATATTTAATTCTGTAGCTTTTAACAGATACAAAATCTAATTTCATTACTTGAGCATCTAACTAGCATCTTTACTGAGAAATGTACCAATATGAACACATCTGTGTAGGCACTGATCTGAATACAAAGTTTAGTGCTTTCCTTGACTCAAATGGTAACTGTGGAAAGCAGATCAAATTTGGCATGAAATTTCAATACTCTCACCTAAAATATTGTCGGAAGAAATGTCATGGCACCAAGGAGCATACATTTTATTTACATGCAAGTGAAACTCACACAAGTCACCAAGCAAAATTTTTTTTTTCTGCAGAATGATTGCTAAGTGCTTAGTATATTTGTGTACCTATTAATTTTGGACAGATACTAGGAAAAAGTATGCCAGAAAAATGTGTAAGTAAGATAAATCTTCCTATGTTCTCTTTTTTCCCGTTTTTCTTCACACTGCTGAATTAAGATTCAAGGTTTGAGCAGAAGTAATGGCTAATTATGGTAATAGTTTGAAGATTATTATGAAGCTAGTTATTCACCTGCTAAAACCATTACTTCTTTCATCTCTGTTGCAACAGCTTTTTGATGTTTATTACAGACTTTGGAATTATTTTTTAAAATATTACAAATCGCTTCATATATTGCACATAGAAAAGCTGTTGTGTGGCTGCAGAGATTTAAATTTCTCTTTTTAGTTCATGCTTATATTTACTTAAAACTAAGATGTTAATGCCAATATTTTGAAAGGAAAGATGAAGCCTGCCTCTGCTTGTGCATGAGACAAATCTGACTCCATCTGGTAAATGTCAAGGCTGTCATGGAGTAGACAATTCAAACGAGAGTGAAAGAAGCAGTCATGCTCCCTCTCCCTGCAATTCTAATTGCATGTCTCTGTGTCCTTGTATTTTTTAAGCATCTCCCTCAAGGCTGACATGACGAGAATGTTGCTTTCACCTTATCCACCTTCATAAAAATATATTGTTGGCCTCTTTATAAAAAAAAGAAAACCCCAACATTCCTGTCATTGGAAGGTTAGAAACATTTTTAAATCAGCTGCATCTTTTAACTCTTTGTGCACTGCGTGGATCCCAGTGGGAGGAGCTGATGAAAAACATAGAGAAAGTTGGCAAGGAGTTTATAAGCCTAATGTGGTGAAGGGTATATGTGTATACTATGTTACATGAGATGACCTGGGCATGGCAGGCTGCCCACTATCCTGTTGTTCCTCTTCCCTTCTCCCACCTCTGTTTTAATGATCAGTGGAGATTTGAGAGTGAAATTTTGAATCTGTGAAACAGGATCTCTGAAGATCAGAGTGCCTTCTCTGTGCACATCTTGAAACCCAAGAATATCTATACAAAGATAGAAAAATATTGCTGGAAAAAGTCACTCCTTGGTTTGGTATTCTGCATAGGAGTGGTAAGAAAGAATGACTTCTTCCTCACGTATTTTTACTAGAAACCTCTGTTCCTTTATTGAGTATGTACTCATATGTGTATTCTAAATGACCTTACTGGAAGAAGGTCCACAGGCATTTGAGACCTCAAATGGTAACAGGGATTTTGATGACAGCCCACTGCTTCAGTTGCTGGAACAGATGTCTCTGTAGGCACCTTTTTCTACTCTGAATAGTAACTCAGAAAAATGTTTCAATACCAGATCTCACAGTGGGGAGAGTTTGTCATTTAATTGGCTTTTCTAATAACTCTCTTCATATATTTTTTGTGGAAATGTGTTGGAGATTAGCTAATTTTCCAGCTGTGAATGCTTCTGCTTCACCAAGTGATATAAGAAGGAAGGTAAGAAGTGGAAGGATGCAGCAGAGTGGAGCTCTGGGGATCAGCACCCCAGTGGGTAGCATGTCTTTAGTGACGCTGCAGCACTCAGCCAGTTTCTCACGTGGCACGTGTAGGTGCTCAGCAGATCAAATGTGCCCCAGCCCAGCAGGACAGTCCACAACCCAGGCTGGGGCCATGATGTCAACATAGCACTTTAATATGAGATTTAGAGAATGAAAAGGAAATTATGCATTTTGTTGTCTCTCTTTCCTCCCCTTCTCCCCAGGTACTGGAAGTGCAAGCATTCATGTCAAGGTGGGGTTTTTAAAAACATTTTGGTACTATTAACTTCTTAAGCTGTTCTGAACTATTTCAGAGTTGTTACTTATTTTTTCTGTCCTGCTTTGTTGCTACAGCAGTGAGAGAAAACTTTGATGTATGAACATTCACTGCACTGTACAAAAATGTTATGAATCATTGCATTTATTTCTGCTTCCTAGAGTAGAAATATCTTACTCAGCATATTTCATAACAAAATATATTATTACATGTTTGCCTGAAGCCTACAGTCCCACTAATAGGAATCAGTTCCCATACTAAAAGTTGACAGAGTTTCTCTGACAAGCAGGTTTTAAAGGGATTTATAAACTGTCTCTGTATCATTTTGTAGATGTGTATGTTATTTAATTGTGCTTTCCTCAACAATAAAGCACCATTACTAAATGTTGTTTCTGTGCCTGGTGGTGGATGGGAAGATGTCTCAAAGAACATGGTGATGAATTGACTTTGGCAATATATATGTTATTTACAAATAAATCCTACCTCCTTTTCCTGATACTTTGGCAGGATCACCATGGCTTCCTAGCATTGTGGTGAAACATAGCACTAGCATATCACTAGATGAGTAGGAGTTAATTTAAGAGAGTCCGAACACAGATACACAGGAAAACATTTCACAGCAATTTGTACTTCACCAATATATTTATTCTAGTGAGAAGCTTCCAAATTAGTAGACTTTAATAGGTAGTCTTAAGCTTAGTGGGGTAGAAAAGAGTGTAGGCATCCTAAATAAGGATCAGACATCACCTAATACTTATATTCTTTGAAACAGAAACATCAGCTAAGTCTTCAAGTGTTTATTCTTCCATCAGAACAATACATCCAGCATGCACTTTAAAGTATTGTTCGATATTTTGCAATGACAAAATTTAAAAGTAGCCTGTTTATGTTTTTGTTTTTTTTATTTCTATGCAGAGAAGGAAGGATTTGTAATTATTATCTGAAAGGAAAAGTGACAAGTACTTTATAAAAGGCACATACCCTGGCTCAAGAGGAATCCCTGGAAGAACTAATATTTCTTACCCTCTTGCAATTCAAATCAGCATAGTATCCTCATGTCCCTAAAGGCATTACTGTGCTCATAGCAGAGCTGTGAAAAAACTGTTGTGCTTCTGCCCACAAGGCATTGCAATTCACTGCCCCCTTTTGCTTATGATTCAACTTCTCACCTACCTGTGAATTAGGGTAGATGAGCTGTAAGTGCACATTTGCTTCTGTCAGTTCTTCTACAGGTGTGATAACCTCTGGCAAAGGAATGAGCAAGACAACAGTGAGATAATGGGGGTTGTATATTTGAGAATATGTAAAAATAAATTACTAAAAGATCTGCTAGGACTTCCAGAATTGTAAAAACTGTCAGAGACACGAGTCAGGATGTGTTGGTGCTTGACTGTTTCGCTTCTCCTGACCCAGTTTATGGCACTGACTTTTCTTACTACTGAATTTGATGTGATTACACTCTTGCCAGACAAACAAGTAAAAGTGTTTTTAAGTGACACCTGATATGCAAAACAAATCAGGATGAAAATCTGTAAGAAGAAAAAGTAAGAAGATGAAGCCAGACTCAAATTTTCAAAATTCTATGGAAAAAAAAAGTAATTTCCTTTAGAATTTTTTTTACCTTCCCAAGAAGAAACTTGCTATCTAACGTACCTAGAGCATATTAGTACTTTTCCCTATTTCTTCCTTTATCTCACTCTTTCTTTCTTCTTCTATTCCCCTCTTCCCGCTTTCCCTACCTCCCTCCCTTGCTCACTCTTTATATCTATGCTCTAACAATTTGATCTAAAATGCATATTGCAGTTCAAGGCCACTCATTTTCCTACTATTCACAAAGTAGTAAGCTATTCCATGACATCAACTATTTTAAATGATCCTTCTGCTTGATTATTTGGTTGGTTATTTAAGGGTAATATTGGAAATATTAGACTACTTTGAGAATATAAATCATATACCACCAGACAGACGGGAGTTTGCCTTGTCCAAAAATATAAGATATATGACTCATTTTTATCTTTGGTTTTCCACTGTAAAGAATGGGTGTCAGCTTCCTGTGTAATTTCGATTTGTTTATCCAGCAGTTTTGTTTGTCCATGCAGTTTTCTCTTTGCCCGTTGTGGTCTATATTTGGTTTCCATAAAAGGTATGTTTTCTCTGAGGCTATCTTTTTTTTTAACTATTGCCAAAACCACAAGTGATGCACCATTACTTGGACTTTTGTTCTTAATTTAAACTTGGCATTGTGTCTTTCTCTGGTGTAAAACATAAACCAAAATCCTTTCTGACATAAAATCTAGGAGGTAACGCCTTCATTTGAGATTGAGTGTGGGTTCTGTTGTATCGAGTGAGCTTTTCTACTTTCCTTGCATTGGGAAGTGGGATATAAGGAATGAGGCAGGAATATTTACCTGATGGTTGAATATTTACTGGGGTCAATCTGTCTTATGGAATATATGGGGAAGGCTGTAATAAGAAATGTAAAAGTTAAAAGTTGGGGAGAGGTAGTTTATTTTGAAAAGGGTGTTCCATCAGAGAGCTATACCAACCCTTTCTTACTGTGTTTCCTAGTCTGAATGACTTTGGTGTCTTTGAGCAAACTGGAAATATATGAAAGTGGAAAAAATTGGTTCCAGTTGCTAAAACATACACACGCATGGGTCTGCCCAGTAGCAATGGTAATAAGAGGTTCTAATGTAAAATACTTGTTAGACTAAGATGACAGCAGTTGAGAAGGTTTCTTTTTCTTTCCCTACTTTTTATCCTCCCTCTCGTCCACCCTTTCCTTCCCTCCCTCTGCCCTTCATCCCCTTTCTTCCCTTTCCTTTTCTTTCTTCTTGACTTATTTTCTTCCTTTCTTTATTTCCTTTGTTCTAAGACCAAACTTGAAATGCCAGATTGGTTTGAAGCATGACAAATATGGAAGAGTGGGCCACAGGGCCAGTAATAGACATGAAAGCACAAAAGTATTTCACCTTGTATTGCAAGTGCAGTTTAGTCATTCACCCTGGAAAGAAAGGAAGTTACAATGTAATATTTTATGTTATGCGGTCTTAGCCAAGGAGATCCAAAGCAGTCTGTGAGGAGCATTCACACAATTTCTGTGGATAAGGTGGTGGGCTTACTTACCTCCTGCAGGCTATGGCGACCTCTTATCTTGTCATGGTTGTGCCGTCTATTTGCCCACTGTAAAGACGTGTTGCTGCAATCTCAGACAGCACCTGCTAAATTTTTTCTGAGAACAGGCTGTGAAAGTACAGCCTTTGGCTTTTCTCAGCCCTTCACCTCTACTGAAGTTGGTATGAGTTCAGTCTACGTTTGTTGCAATATAGAATATCACAAGCTAGTTCTTAATCACCTTTCTCCTTCTGCCCTTTATTTAATCATTTTTGTGCTGGGGAAAGTAGCATCCAGTTAAGAGGCCAACACAAGGCTGTTGATTTACCTTGTCCTAGCCACACAGAAGTAAGTTGCTGTGTTTGATCTCCTCAGTGCCATCTGTATCTCAGCAGGGATGAGAGAATTAGGATGTGGAGAAGGGAGAAGGCTTGATTGTACATCTGTGCTGCTGTGTCACAGAGTCTCTTTCTTTCCTTGCCTACTTCTGAAGTGGAAAATGTTGCTGTTTATGCCCTAAAAGAGTGGGGAAAAGAAAAGAGAGTATACCTTTCTATTTGTTAGAGCAGCTCAGTTCAGATAGTAATATAGTGTCAGCTTGGAACTTACGGAAGATAGTTCTATATTTTATAAATAAAGGTGAAAAAACAATACAACAATTTGAACAACTAACCTGACTCCTCCTAAGAAGCAGTTCAAGTACTCTGCTGTTTGTCCTAGACATGTAAACAGGAGTCTCCAGGTGTCTGTATCCTTGCTGTTGTGATGTTTGACAGTGCAAGTCATTCCAACTTCATTCCTACTGACTTTTAACTACTTTTAACTGATGCTTTTCTGAAATTTTCAGAGCAAAACCCGCAAGAGATCCTATTACTAGCTGTACCAATTTGTTATCTTCACTTGAATATAACATCAGAGTGGCATCTGTTGGAAAAGCAAAACTTCATTTTGTAGTGTACTAATTTCTTCCTATTTTTATCAAAATTTTCAGTCAGCTATAGTCTGCATTGAAAAGAAAGGAAAGAAATCTCCCATTTAGATAAGAGCACGGCTAAATAGTGCTTTTGGCATGCAGAGTGTGACTTGCCAGTATTTGAATCAGAGCAATGAAGAATGCAGGTATACAGTTCAAAATCCCCATTCCTGTGCACTGCAACTGAGAGGAGCGTACCTGAAAAGCTTGGGGAAGGCAGCACTCTGTTGTAATTCTGGCCAAAGTCTCACAGTTGTTATAAGTAATTTCTATTGCTTTGGGGTTTTCAACTGTAAAAGTGATAGTTTATTGCCTTCAGTACAAAATGCTGAAATGGCTAATTTTTGTAATGATATCTAGCAGTAAAAGAGAACTAATACATACTGTTATTTTCATGTTAAGATAGACTGTGACATATTTGAAATAGTAATTTAGATTATTTTTTTTCCAGCAGAAAGGCCCACAGTTTCTATGCCACTTTGATTTCTTCAGGATTTCCATTTATAGTTCATTGGAAAAATCACATATAAACCATGGTTATGTAGTATAGTTTATTAAATACTTCCTTTTTTTGATAGGCTTCTATATATGATCTAGTAGCAAATCTATGAGAGCCACATTATATCACTAGGCATTTCTGTCACCACTTACAAGAGTAAGAAAATTGAATTTTGCTTAGCAAGGATCAATTAGAAAAATAAAAAAGATAAGATTTTAAGCACAAGTCAGAGGATGCTGAAGTCAAGTGAACTCACCAATGTATTAGAAGTCTCCTTTGTTGCTCTTAAGTTCCTCGACTTTTTTTTCCTCTTAATCCCATCCAAGATATTCTCCAGCCATATAAAATGAACTTTTGTTTTTATGCTGTTCTCAGGGCTTAGTTGAGAAACAGGAGTGCAGCTGTGATGGCCTTGGCCATAGACTCTTTTTCACTGAGACACATTCCTTTCTTCTTGCCTGCATCACTGGGCTCTTGTCCAAAACCAACTACATTGTGTTTATATTGTGTCCTCCTATGCTTTAGCCTTCCTTAGGATCCTGTCATGCTCAGCCCTCACACTATGTCACATTCATTATGGTGACTTCTTTTTTCCCCTTTCCTCAAACTTTGTTGTGAGAACTGTGTCACATCACTTTGTGCTGAGCACACTTAACATTTTTTTTGTTAGAAAATATATAGACAAACTGTTACAGGGATGCCATGAGAAAAAAATAACTTCATCAGCCAAAATTCTTAATACTCTTCATAATTTTAGCTTCACCTTGATTTTCTAAGAATGTTCAAGTTCTGTCAGTCAGAATTGTTAAAAGATCTAGAGCTTCAAGTGGCAGACTGTCATCCAAGACTTTTCTTGGATTGCTCTGTGCCTTTCTCCACTCTTGTGCTTTTGATATTGCAACCCCTCGGTCCAGTGTTCTTAAGATTGAACCATTTGTTTCCTACTCTCAGCGAAGTACATGGCTGCTAATGCAAAGGCTTTTTACTGGCTGAACAAGTTAGTGAATACAAATTGACAGGCAATTCCATTTTCATGTGCCTTTGAAAACATTCTTAACCACTTAACCCTTACAATGAAAGAGTTGTGCAAAACTTTCCAATCCATTTGTGTCGATGTGTCTTGCTGCAGAAAATTAGATTAGTCTCATTTTCATTAAAAAAAATTACTCTTTCTTGTGTGGTTCACTTTTGGATGAATATTGCAGTTCAGTGTTTCAGTACTGTGAAAACTGCAAGTTTTCTTTATGCAAAACTGGAGAAGACAAAACTGCCAAAGGTTGTTGAGAGAAATGCATATAATTGGCACAGCTCTGCAATTTAATGTACCAGTGATTGCATTAAGAGTTTGATTCTTTTCTTCCCTTTCTGATCCCTTTCCTTCTTTTCCATTCCCTTTCCTTTTGATCAAATAAAAATTACATAAGAAATCTAAATCTCCGTAGAGTACTAGGTCACATTTTACCATGAAAGCCAATGGTATTATGAAAATATGAGGATCTCCCTGAGGCCCTATGTTACAGTTTTGTATCTAGTGTTTATCAGTGATTTATTTGTCTGTTATGCAGTGCTCCATCTCTAGATGCTGCAAATATCTTTTCCACAGCTGACATGTCTCTTGGCTCATAAAATTTTCTCTAAATGAAAAATATTGCAGATCTGGCCACAGCAAATAGCAGGAAAAGAATTTCATGGTGGAGGTTATCCATAAGCAAGTTATCCAACACATCTTCCATCAAGTAACACAAACCTAGCAGTGTGTTATCCTATATACATATTCTGTGTGTTTTGTCAGAAGCATATAAACACAGCCAAATGCAACTTAAAGAACTCTCTCTTTTTTTATTTTTAGTTAGGAAAGTAAAATATTTCTTCCAGTCTCTTGTTAATGATAAATGACAAAACACTTGAGATTTCTTAATTTTTTTTTTTGGATGTAAGGGAGAAAGACCGTCTAATGTTGACATTTCAGTGACACAACATGGCAGATGTATTTACTAGAGGTTTTTATAAAATCTGTTTCTCCACACAAATATCTCCTTTCTTAAAGAAAACGTTGAGGTACTTTCTAAGTCCAGACACATGTATCAGGCTATAATCTTTAAAGTGTGAAACAAACTGTGTACACCTGGAGTTTTTTGAAACTCAAGGGAAGATTTTTAAAAGTGCAAATAGCAGGTAGGTACATGTAATTGTGTAAAAGCGCCTTGTGGAAATTGCCAGAGTGTACTCTGCCTGGATGATCCACTCCTTTCGAGTGGTGCTGGTGGTGTGTCTCTGCAAGCCCAGAGACATGACTGAGATAATGTGATTAGTCCAAACCCAGTCTGTGCAGCTGTGTATTTCCTGTAACCCAGGAAATTTGAATGGAGGGTTCACAAGAATTTTTAGGATGAGATCTGGCAGACATTAATGTTCCTGATTCTTTCCTATGTGCTTTACTGTGACTCCTACATCACTGTGTTAGTATCACTTACAAACTGAATGGAGTCTCATGTTCTCCTGGGAACAGTTCTGCTTCTCCTGTTTGCCTGACTCCTGCTTCCCATTCCAGCTGTACACAATGCACTCATCTATTTAAGGTGACTTTTAGCACTTCTAAACTGACAACCTCTTGGGAGTTTGCAAGATGGAAAGCAAAGAGAAGGACAGTGAAGAGTATAAAGTTTGAATTAGATTTTGGAAAACAGATTTTTGGGTCCCTGAAAATTTATCCTGGCCACCAACTTACACAAACTGGTATAAAATATCTGTTGGGGAACACCTGGCCATAAGGAGCTTACCTTATTAAACACAGATTTCTTTTAAAAATTGCACTTAGATATTTTCTCGATAACTGGATGGAAGACACAAAGCTGGAGTACAACTCCATTGGAGTACAACTAATGAACCTCCTGACAGCCATAGCATGTGTTCACAAGGTGAAACCTCAGTTGAAGAGCCAGGAAGGTTCAGACTCTGGGTAGGAAACAGCAGGAATTTCCTATGTTCTAGACTTCAGCTTTAGCCATGGGACTATAGCTTACCTGTTGAGGTCAGTGTGTAACAGGTGTTATTTGATTTAAACTTAAGTAGTATTCATAAGTTTACTTAATTTCCTTTTGTACATAAACAGTGCTCAGGGCCCTCTTCATCCAAATATACCCAAATACACACATTTTTGTTATTTTCATGTGCATGGAGTAGCACAATTTTCCAGGAAATTCCCAACTGAGAAATGACTTCAGGCTGCAGATCATTCTTCTGATCTTTCTTCTTCTCATGAATTTTAAACCTGCAGGAAATGCATCCTCATACAGCTGAAGGCTGAAGTAATTATAGGTTTTCTTTGCTTTGGACACACTTATTTCTCTGGGGGTTCCTTTCCTAAATGTGGAGCATTAGAACCGCCTGAATAAACCAGGTGTCAGAAATTGATTTGCACAATCGTTTTTATAGTGAACTGAGTAGCTGAGCTTTCTAGACTCCTGAACTCTGCTAAAGCTATAAGGATTCTCCTGTGTAAAATTAGGATATGAGGCATTTAACATTTCAAAAGCTATTTTTCGTGAAGTTAGGCCCAAGCATTGCAGGGTAAGTTCATGTCTGTCAGGAAAATTGTTGTTTGAATTTGCTGTGATTATGTAGATGAAGAAAACATTTCTTTTTCATTTTGCCTACTCTCTTTGTTGACAGTCATTATTAGACTTTAAGGTGGAGTGTTTCATTAATAGGCAGTTGCTGAAGTTCTACCCTAAATTTGTATCAGTTTTTAGTTTAATAATTATGAAAAACAGATTTGAAAACCTCTGGCCCATGCTAGAAAGTGCTCCATCATTCCTATCTCCTGATTAGCTGCTGTGTTAGGAAAAAACCCAGTATATTGCACTTTACACTTGAATGGCTATAATTTATTAAATAAGGACTAAGGTGATCCTCATCTGCATTTTGAACTATGCTGTACTTACATACATACAAAGGCTTATCCTGCTGCTTTTGAGAACAGTAGGACCATCACTTGGACTTGGAAAAATAATTTAGGGTCCTTTTGACTCTTTCATGGATGTTATTTCCATGGTTACCCATCAAAGAAAGAACTTTGATATAAAATACTCCTTCACTGAGGTGTTGTCTCAGGTATAAGTAAATAGTCAGAAAATACTAAAAACCAGACAAAACAGTTTTCACTTTTTTTATGGTTTGAATGAGAGTTTTAGAGGAGACGATTTCCTTGCCAAAAGCAGACTACTGGGAACAGAAGAACAGAGCTAATAGAGTGAGTGGGTGTGCAGGACAGGAACTGGGTTTTGGGATACATTTCTTAATTTCCAGACTATTCCTCTGAAATAAGGCTCTGATCCTTCAATTCCATCCTGATTTTCCCACTACAGGGTAGCAGTGTTCCTCCTGAAACATTTTACATCAAACTGATGGGTGATGCTGCTTTTCAGGAGGATTAATGTAGTAGCACCAGCTACAGCACACTTAGAAGTATTTCCATTTCTTGGTTATTAAAATCTACATAGGAGTTCTACACTTGCCAGCCAGAATTGGCAAAATGTCCTTGTGTTGTTTCCATTGGTTCAGTTTCCTCAGTAGAAACAGCTCTGAACCCCAGTGTAGAGCTGGTGTGACACAACGTTGATGCAGCCAGCACTGGCTGCATGTGTATAACATTTCAAACCTCCAAGAAGGTTGTGTATATAAAAGCAGTTCAAAACATTATACTGCTGCTCTAAGAACAGTGGTGCTGTTGGCCATTTTATTTTCCTGAAGTGTTTTGCTTCCTAGGCAGGATGCGTGTTATATTAAGTAGTACACTCTTTAAAATTGGCTCTTAAAATAGTTTAATGTAAATATAATTACAGGCAATAGATTCTTCTCTCCCTGTTAAACAGTGCTGGTGTTAAACTTTTGTTAGAGGTACTGTAAGAACTATAAAGGGATCCTGATTTTCTGAACTCTTACTTTCTACTTAAAGCTGCAATGAGTTCACAATGCTTCTCCTTATTAAAAAAGTCCTTGTGTAGTGCATTCAACAAACTTTAGTCCTAGAAGTAGGACATCAAATATTACTCTATTATTAGAAACTTCTTTATTATTTAAGAAGCAGGAGTAGCACATTCTTAATGTAAATTATGCATGGGAAATAAAAAATTCCTGGGTGACTGGAGGTACAAAGGCAATTAAAGCCCCAAACTGTTGAGGTGGTTTGAATATCTCATCTCAAATGAAGTACAGAAAACAATGATGATCTTGTGATAAAGTTCATTAAATAAACTGCAGGGCTTTAAAATTTCTCGTTCTGCTGTAAGGTGACATGTTTGATTTTGGAGAAGCACTTGTCTCTGTGCCCAAGTTCCATACCTTTAAAGGAGGAATAGCACTGCTGAGACAGGCAATGATGATAAATTAGTTGGGTTTTAAAAACAGTTCCTGTGCCGATTGCAATAAAAAAACATAAACTAGAAGCCCTATCAAAAAATACAGTACAATGATATCTCATTATCTCTCTTTTTAAAATCAGTCTTGACATAAGGCTGCTGTACGTTGGCTTCAATTTGCTGGGTTTTTTTTAAATCTCCTTGGCACATACAGAATGCTTGATTGCCAAGAACAATCAATTTATAGAGATGAGAATGTCTTCCAGAACTGTGAATATTAAATGATGTCTTAAACATTTTCTGTAAAAATATATTGGTGGTTATGTTTGAATGTGTGAATTCTGACTGCTGTGATTGCTCCTTCAAATAGTTATTTAGTAATATAAAACTCCTGTTCCTTAGTTCTTTCACTCTCTAAAGACCAAATCCAATTCTCATTAGTTGGGAGCATTAGTGCAACTATTTTCAACAACTGCAGTGGAGGTCAGTGAGGGCATTAAGTTAAAAAAAAACCCCATTAAATTGCAAATATGAAATCACAGATTGTACTTAACTGTTTGGTAAAAATCAATAAAATGTGTGGAACTTTCAGCAGTCCCTAGTGGCAAGATCCTCAGAACTGTCAGGGCCTTCTGTTTCCCTCTTTCTGTGGCAGTAACACATCTTAATGTTTCTGAGAATTTGGATTGAATTAATGTATCTAAAGCCCCAGCTTAAAAATAAAGGCTAGCTTTTCAAGGTGTCTTATCATGCAAATAGGAATTCTTGGAGTTTTGGAAATACCCTTAAGAACTTACCAGCATATTGGGCAAGAAATGCCTTTAAAAACTAGACACAAGTGATTTCAAAACCAGGGTTAAACACAGATGTTTAAGATTACTGACTCCTGTTTATGTCAGTGGGAGTTAGATGCTTTAGTACCTTTGCAGATTTGGTCATTGGGATGCGAGAGTGCTTTACACTTCTAAATCTGGATCCGTGTCCCTATATGCAATCATCTAAATATCTGTCTCAAAGGGTGAATACGTGCTTCATCCCATGTGTATTCAGTGGGTTCCTGTGGGTTCAATTTTAAACTGCAATAAATTGCAAGCTTATGGGAATTAGATGATAAAATACATTTGAAACCTTTATCTAATAGTTTTTCATTTTCAAGATGGATTGCAGCATGTTCCAGATATAAATGAGCTCTGCAGGTTTCTGAGCCATGGAGTTAAAGTATCAGGAGTGGACAAACAGTCCTAACTCCAAGTCCTACACAAGTTACATTGCTTTGCCAAATACATTAACCCACAGAAAGAGCCATGCTTCCCTGGATCACTTGAAATGGCTGCAGTCTCTTTCAAAAGAAATATTTCAGTTCTTTCAAATTCTTTTTTTTTTTTCTTGTATTTGCTTAAGCACCACAGTAATGAATGCAGTGTAAATCTGGAAGAATTAGACATGTTATAGAATGACTCCATCTTAGCACCACTGTAAATGCAAATATAGTCATTTGTCACTCCTGGGGTAGCTTAACAATAGGCTGGGTCAGTATTCTATGTAAAAGGAAAAGAGGTGGGCACAGACCATCTATAACTGCATTACTGAGGGTATATCAACAGGCTAACATGGTCAAGAGTCCTCCTGAAAAATTAGAAATGTGAAGAGGAAATTATTATTATGCCACTAAGGGAAAAATATTAGACGTTCTGAACAAAGATCCTACTATTTCAGGAATCAGAAAGGCTCATAACACCACAGGACGGACCTAAAGTCAAAATTAATACAAAAAGCCAAGGAATTGGTCTTGATCCAGAACTTCTTACTAAGGAAAAAATTACATAAAAACAATTGACCTAAAACCTAAAATCCTGCCTTGCTTAAGACAATATAAATCTGTTAGAAAGTCCTGATTCTGTGTATATTTCATGCAAGTGAAGAGTCCTTTTGTGTTTAATGGATTTGCAAATGGGTTTTAGGCTGCTAGATCATACATGCTTGCACTATGGGATAGAAGAAGTTCCTGTTCTTGGAAAAGAGCTAACGAAAGCAATATCAATAATACTCTCGAGAATCACTGGGACTATGCATGTGAGTGAGTGTACAAAGACTTGTAGGATAAGGACATGGAAAAGTAAATTGTGTGCCTCTCCAGTATCTCTGTGTAAACTCAATTTTTATATGAAGATTTTTGTTTTCCTTGGCCCTTCATGAATTCTTGATTTGTTTTTGATAGGTTTTTGACTGTATTTATTTTGGTTTTAGGGGCAGTAGTTAAAGTGGGGAAAGATGTAATTGTCTTTTCTTTTTGCTTAATATTTTAAGTATACAAAATAAAAACCATAATTATTCAGTTGGCTAATTGCATGTTTTTTCTGGCTCGTTGTTATCAGTGGACAATAATTTGTTGTCACAGATAGTCTGTTGGGAAAGAGAGTTAGTCTAGTCCAGTGGTGATAGAACAGATGGGAAAATGAATTACTGAGTTACTTCAGTGCACATTTCTTGACCAGTTTGAAGCTTCCATGCTTGTTTCTCCACTCTGTGGAATGGCACGTAATATTCCATGGGTAAAATCAGTGAGAAGCAGTTCTTCAGCAGGGCCAGGTTTTACTCCTGGGGTTTATCTAACAGTGGACTTGTGACAGCAAACTTAATATGCTTAAAAAGCCTTCTTTTTAAATAGAATGATATAGGTTTTGTGTATTAATTAGAATATATGTTGTTCAGAGAACTTTATACTTTGAACATTTCCCGTGACAGTGTTTAATTGTCACAGATAAGGGATTTTCACTCTGTGGTCTGTGGTTTCTTGAGGTGGCCTCCAATATACTATAAAGTGATTGAAGTACTTCTAGGAGGTCCACACAGAGGCCTTCACTGCTAGCAAAGTATCAATTCTTAAATCTTTCGTGGCTCCATTTATAATGCTTTAAATTCCAAAATAATTGTGGGACACTAAATTTTAAAATATGAATATTTCTTTGCCTGCAGTTCAAATTCTTCAATATTAGGGCGATTGCCATCGAGATAACCGTAGTCACACTTTTTTGAAAAGTCAGGAAAGGACAAACAGAAGTGGTGGTGTGAGTGCTAAAGTAGAATCCCATAATCAGGGAATGAAAAGTTAACATCAGGAATACAAGGAAAAAAGATGGGTCATAACCAAGAAGTGGTACCCCCATTAATATCAGCCTTTTGCATCTAGCTCCCTTCACACCATTCTAATGGTAATTTTGATGCAAACATGCACATATCCATAGAAAAAGTGTTTTGGAATTGGATGGCTCTGAGATAGGCAATTTTAGGATATTTCCTTCTTAAAAAATGGTCGGCAATGTGACTCCATACCAAGCAGAATTCCAGGTTATATTTGACCAGACACTGAATTCAGTTGAAAGAGGAAAAATAATTCTGAGTTTAAATATGGGGAAAGGAGCAGAGTCTTGGCTAGGTCCTGGGTGGTTAGTGGTTACAGGTGATCCTGCTATGCAAAAGCATGAAAACAATTTTACTCCATCCCTTGAAAGCCAACAAGGGATTCTCCATCTTGCTTCACAAGGCTTTTTTGTGTCTAAGTACAGGATGCCTAACCCAAGGGTTTCTGTGCCTCTTATTTCATGTTTTGAGGGTTTGAGCAGGGCCAAAGTAGAGACTACATCTTCACTGACCTCCTGTGCTAAAGTGAATTTCACCCTAAAGGCCTCTTTTGGAATAAACAGCTTTTATTTCCTTAAGTAAAAGCAGTGCTGCTTCTGATTTGCTGAAACCAGATAAAAGAATCCAAATCCATTCAGTTCTGTTTGCTTTGGGTTCCGAAGAAAGACTTCATCCCAGTTGGGTTCATACTGCAATTTATTTTTTGAGAATCTTTTACATTTGGGAGAAGAAAGGGGATGTGTAAGGGAGAGATAACTATGTTAAATCAGAAGCAGCTCTTCTCTAAAAAGACTTGAGAGTTCCTTTTTCCATAATTAGCACAGTTTTTAAACTGCTGACAGGGCTGCGCTGCTGCTTATTATGAATAAAAGCTGGACATGGATAAAGTTGGGTTGAAATCTTGCCCGGAAGGTTTTGAACACAGAACTATATTTTATGTTCAAATGTTATATTTTTATCTTAATTTTCTGTCCCTTATGACTACTATTATGAGATTAAAGTTAGATGGATAAAGTCATTTGAGAAGCTGGGTAAAAGTTAAATTGCCTGAGTCAGTTCAAACGACCAGAAACAAAGATGCATTCTTCCTGGGTTTAAAGGATTACTTCTGATCACTAAAATGGTCTTTTGTGACACTGAGATTAAGCAACGTTATATGATAGTGCTTAGACTTGATTCTCCTCATCCCACTGGAGTACTCTTTCCTACCAGCTGTTACTATCATAAATTCATTGTTTTCAGGTTGGCTCTAAGGATCTCCTCTCATTAAAGAAACATCAGATTGATCCTTCTGGGCATTTTAGGGGTATCAAGACATGAAATAATTTAATTAGTGTCCTAATAGAAAATGTTTTTCTCTAGTCTGGCTAAACATGATAATAAGCAGAAAGGCTGTAACTATATGGTGCTGCTGTCAGTCAGGCTTGACATATGGTGCTGTGGGGATGGTGTGTGCATGATTTTTATCTGAATGCTAGTGGTAGCAGTAGCAAAAAGGCCCCCATATGGCAGTATTTAAAGCTTGGGTCTGATTTTTACTCTGCATTTTTGCATCACTTACCTGCAATTTGAGGACTGAGAAAATTTGGGGTTTGTTCTGTAAAGGCATGTTTCTATTTAATCAAGAATTGTTGCTATGAGTGTTCAGGTGTTCAGTCAATATTATATAATTTTTGTTCCTATTTAATTCATAAAGGGAGAATGTTTAATTGCTGCATCATGAGCAAAATACATGGGACACATGGAAGACTTGACTGAATACCTGAGAAAATACTGAAATGCTTCCCTGCAGAAATGTTCTCTTGTCTTCCCATCAGTTCATCAGACGTGTATCTAGGTGGTGAAGGTGTAATAAAAATTTCACTTGCAGATGGACACAAGAGACACTCTGTCATCCCAGTGAGTCTTTATGTGTTGTCTCTGCAGAGAACTCTCAGGAATGGAAAACCGGGGAGTTGCAAGCTAGAGGAGTCCTTCCATCAATGTCAAGCCAAAGAGAAAGTGAATGTTCTCAAGGAAACCGAGACACTCTCAGAGATCAAAAAGTGAACACTGAGAACCATGTTTCTCAGCTAGAATAAATAGAATATTAGGACAGCATGGGGACCATAGCATTACTTCAGTGGTCAAAATTTCAGTCCTTTTGAAATTAATGGGGATTTTGTCACTGACTCATGTAGTGACGGGATTTCAACCCAAAAGTAGCTAGGCCTGATTGCCTATGTAAAGGCTTCTGGGCAGCAGGAGCTAGCAGGGAGCCATCTTCTTCATGAATGCCAGGAACAGTCGAGTTGGAAGCTGCAGAAAGGGGAGCAGGTGGGCAGTGATGTGTGCAAGCTTTGGGGATGTCCAAGACAAAAAGGGTGCCATTCAAGGTTGCCCACTGCCCTGCTTCCCTGCCTGGCTGGTGCCATGTGCCAGGCTGGGGGAATGCGCCTGCCTGAGCCCCAGGCTCAGCTCGCCGGCCTACACCACACTGTAGCAGAGAAAAAAAGGCACAGAATATTAAGTGGGTTAAGTGTGTGTGTATATATATATATATAAAAATTTCTTTCTAAACCTATTTTTTTCACCCCATCTGTGTTTTCTCATTTTGGGGCCTGCGTTTTTATTTTTTACTCCTTTGTTGCTCTTGATAACCTCTTTTCTAACTCCTTCGTATTCTGTGGAGCAATAACATTTCACTGAAAATTGTACATTTTAGTCCAGATGACAGTCATTTTCTTCCTGCATGTTTTCTGAGATGCTGAGGACAGATGTCACAAACAGTTCTTTGCAGTGGTTAGCTGAGGCAAATCCTTAGAGCTATGTGTTATGCACAGCAGTGCCTCAGTATACACTCTTAATTGTCCTTTAGTAGGTCATCTGTCTAAAACCTGGGAGAACTGTATTCTTGTTATAAAATTTATTTCATCCGTGTAATACAGAGACAGTTTAAAGGGAATGCTTTTTGTAATGCTTTTATTTCACTGTAGATCTTGTCAAATGAAATACTGTTTTGTACACTTGGGCAATGCATCAACAGAAACATAGTTCAAAGAATGAAGATAATTTCTTCAATGTTTTGAGGCTGCCTATACTGAGCAGCATTCTGGGTGAAGGGTAAACATTTTAATGGAAACAATTTATTCAACTTAATCCAAAATCTTTGCTGCAGCTATTGCTAAGCATTCCACAGAGCCATCTTTTATCTTCTCCCAGATCATGAAATACATAATTTTTTCTGTATTAGCTGTTCAGTATTTCAGATATTTCAACAAGGATATCATGAAATGGAAAAACTCTCAGTATAACTTGTGCTCCTTATGTCTAGCAGCTGTCAGTCTAAGGAAAAACCCAAATATAGAATCTTCTTTACTCTTTGATGGGAATGCTTTTCTCAGTGACTTTATACTTCTAATCAAGAAAATTTAACTAAAATAGTCCTTTTTTTTTTAGTTGGTTTGCGTTGGATTGTGGTTTTTTCTTGTTTGTAGGGTTTGGGGTTTTTTAAATTGCATAGATGAATCCAGGAATCGCAAGATGTATTTCTGTTTCAAAGAAACTGCTCATATGAGATTCAGTATGAAAACAGTACTATTGCAGATGCCTGCAGATTAGCCTGTGCATTTTTGAGTAAAGTATCTTCTCCTGCTGGTACTGAGAAATCGGTAACAACCATCAGTGGAAGCAGGGTAAAAAAATGGGGTTGGAGGATGTCATGCATCATGACAGACTATCAAGCTTTGCGAAGTCTGCTTCTAGCACTGCATGACATGTCAGGTCTAAATGCAGGTGTTGTGGGAGGTTGTTTTTGTCTCTTAAAATAGCTAACATTACAGTCTTAAGGGTATGTTTCAGTTTTTCTTGGTATTTACACACATAATCTGTGATGCTTTGCTCAGTGTTGGTCTTTTAATAATGAAATTTACTTCACTAGAGCTAATGACCTAGGAATGGGTGGCTTATTATAAACATTCAGAAGTAAATTTTAATGCTAGTGTGAGATAAAAATCTGAATTTTTCGGCTTGTCTGTATGTGTAGGTGTGAGGACTGCAATTTTTGGGTTGGAAATGTCAAAATGCATTCTGATTTTTTTCATGGGAACATCATATATTACTGTAAAGATGGCAAAATATTCCCTGTGATGCTCTCAGTTGTAATGGAGCTTGTCAGACAAGAAAACACTCTTGTCTTCAAGACTCCCAGCAGGAAAACTGTTTCCACAGTGTGATCTGATATGTAGGAAAAACGTAACTTTCTGCACCTAGGATAAGACACTTTTTTATTGCTAGGAATCACTGAATCACAGAATAGTTAGGGTTGGAAGTGACCTCTGGAGATCATGTGGTCTCACCCTCCTGCCAAGGAAGGGTCAGCTAGAGCAGGTTACACAGGAAAGCATCCAGGCGGGTTTTGACAAGGAATATACAAACGGCGCATCGGCGGCATTGGAGCTGTTTCGCTACTTCCCCCCAGGTCCCAAATCACTTGATCTCAGCAGATGCCTCTTCTGCCCATGCGTGAGTGTGGCACTGGGGCACGTGGCTCTGCGTGCCACGTGGCAGGAGATGCATCGCAAGGTGCGCCTTGTCCAGAAGCAGCAGTTCAGACTGATTCACTCACTGCATAACAACCTTGGGAAGTGCAGCTTAACAAGATTTTAAAGGGATTTGAAGCAAGACGTCGAGGTCTCATTTCAGTGCACTAGAGCTGAACCAGAGTAAAACAGCAGTATTTTCTTTTCATTTAATTGTGGCATACATTTCTAAATTATCAAAGCTGCACCCTTCCAAGTTGAAATTCTGGGGAACATACCTTCTGGAAGGTGTTTGGATAGAGTGCTTCCAACTGGAAAATTTTTTGGCATGCTCCTAAATTCTGCATCTCAATAGAAGAATGGAAAAAGAAGTATTTTTGTAATATGGGTAAACTCCTGCAAGAATTCTAAAATAGAACCTTTTGTTTTATTTGAATTTTATTATGTTACAATATGTTGTCCTAGAAGAATAGAAGGCTAAAGTGAGGAAAAAAAAAATATTGGATGTTGTTCAGTACTCCATTAATAGTCCCTGATTATGAGAAAATTAAAGAGCAATACAATAATGATAAATTACTCCAAGAGTGGCCGAAACTTGTGGACGTGCACATGGAAAAGAAGGGACATAACTGTGATATTTCAGAAATTAGAAAATTCATAATTTACTGGTTTTTAATTGGGATTGGCATTCTGTGGGAAAGGCAGCAATTCACATGCACAGAGAGAGGAAAGACATAGTTTATAGAGTCTAAGAAATATTTGTGGCAGCATGAATTTATCCACTCATTCCTAAAATGGGACTTAAGTAAGACATAAGAAGTACACAAGTCCTGTGCCAGCTCTCTGCACAGGGGTGAATTTAATCTAGAATGAATAAGCGTCTTTTACTTATTTTGTTTATTTTTTGCAGTCTCTCTGCCCACTTCCTAACACTGTGTTTTTTAGATGGTATTTTGGACAGCAACGCACCACCTGTAAGTCAAATACCAAGGGCAGTGTTTGTAGGAAAGTTAAGATATTGCTTTAATCTAAATCAATATATTGCCTTTATGGCGTACTCAAATGTTAAGAAACCCACCAATAATTTTTAAATGCTATAGTTTAGAACAAGTGCTTGACATTTATGAACTAAACCAAAAGAAAAAATAAATATTTGCTAATAATTGGAACAGAACTGGATTTTTTTTCCCATCAGGTGCGTAGTTTGGGGTCCAGCACCTGATAATTACTGTCATTATTTATTCTAGGAGAGCATTTTGTGTGATATCCTGTTTTATGCAACTTGTGGCTGCAGATTTTGCTGCTGTTTCACCATTAACCTTTTTTGTGAAACGTGATTTCAGCATGCTGAACTGTAAATTCAGCCATTTAAACATTTTGAGTATTAGATTTCTGAATGTTCATGGGAGTACTCTGGTTTCTTTTTAATAAGACTACTATAAGCAATGTTAACACAGCTAAATTTTCTTTTAATATTGATTTTTTTAATGCATCCTTGCCAATTTAGAGCCTGTGAGAAACATGTGGGTGGTTTGAAGGTAATTTGCCTTTCATCAACAATTATTTTCTGCCTATTGTTAAATGAACTAGTTTGCACTAAGGACTTGGGAGGCAAGTTTGGACTTTTGTGTTTGAAATAAGGTATTAATTTTCATCATGAAGAGAAATATAATGGCCTTCAGTAATAGAGTTGGATCACAACATATTTCACATATTATTCTATTTGGATGTTTCTTGTGTTCAGCTGAACAATTACTCTTTTTATTTACTTAGCTTTGTGAGCATTTTGATATATGTGCATGAATGCTTGCATTTGTAATTTCTATTTCTTTTAAAATAAAATTTGTTGGTAGATGCACTTTTGTAAAGATAGTTGTTACATACAATTTTATATTGTCCAAAGTTACCCAGGGTTGGAATTATCTCCAATACATCAGTAGGCACAAACCCCATAAAACTTTGTAATGTAGGTCTTGCTTTCCTTTTGTCTCAGACATTTTTTCATATTAACTCATATTAATTCTTTGGTAGATTCTTAAAACCAGAATCAGCCCTTTTTTTCAGTGTATGCAATTCATACAGATTGAGGGGGGTAAAATTTATGGCTCTTTTGAAACAATCTTATTCTGTACATATGCAAACAATCTCACTGCTGAGTTCTGAAGATAAGGCCTAATTTTTCAAGGGAACTCTCCACATGAGGTGGAGGTACGCATCTGCTTTTTTTTTTTTTTGAGATATCAAAAACCATCTTGACTTTTTGGATGTTAGAAATCTTACTGTAAACATTTATCTAAGCAATGGTAAACTTTGCCTCAAGCATTTTTTCAAAGCAAGTTATTTTCCTCCTACAAGGATACCATACATTAAAGAAAAAGTGCATACAGCTGTTTGCTAGGGGGACTGTATTCAGGAAGACATTTTGTGGCACTGAGAAACTTAGCTTTGGGGCTACTTTCAACTCACCTCAGTGCAAGAAGTAGTGTAAATATTTTTCTTTCCTACTGTGCTTTACAAACAATTCATAAAATGTTGTTATGTTAGGATGAAATACAGAGTTGTCCTCAGGCTTCTTCATGAAAATCAAAATGGCCGTGAAAAAGCCATGAACTTTGAGAATTAGGTTATCATATGTAGGTTATAAATAAGAGGGTACAGCTATAATCTTGTAATGGATGCTTTCTGCAGTTCTTTTTGCTTCTTGAGGAAAGTGTACAATGTCTCATATGGTAACTTTGCAGCTGAGACAATGTCTGTGATGCATGTGATGCAACCCCTTACACTTTAAATAGGGGGTCTCTCATTAAATCATGTTACTTGAAAGCTCTTTCTGTTTTCTGTATGTTTTTCAGGCTAAGGTAAGAGCCAGTTTAATGACACAGCCAGATCAATATTTAAAAAGGTGTTACTGTGCTCAACCATAGTAATAGGTTTGCCAAAGATTATAAAGCTCTGGATGTAGGAATTTAAAACAAAAGCACTTGGAAATCCTTAACTGTAATGGCCTCCATGTCATCAGGCAGCTGTGTCATGGTTAGAGATATGTTTTACAAATTGAGGTAATTACTTATCAGTGACCATTTCATATTCTGCTCTTCCTTGTGTTCACACATGGCATTTTTTCCTTTAGCGATCTTACCTCCAAGTTAGTATTGGGAATAAACCTCCCGGGTATGTACAGGCTAAGGTAAAGGGAAGTAGTATATGCGCTACCCCTAGAGTAGAATACAATGTTGTTGTTGAAATTTGAGGTTTTATACTAGGTCACATTTGGAGCCGGATATTAGTCCTTTGCTATCTACCTCCAATTGTATAATTACATAAACTCATGAGCATTCATGGAGTGTAGTTCTCTCTCCTTCCTCTTCCCACCACTCCCATCTCCTGTCACTTGAAAAACCTTTAAATTATCTCTCATCAGACTTCAAATGCATGACTGTTCCCTCCTTTCAGAAAACATACAGTCAAACCTTCCAGATTTGGCAGGATTAGCAAGAAACAGGAGGAATGACAGAGGACATTTACTCAGCTAGTTACCTGCTTAGTGCCATAACTGTAATGCTTCTCAGCCCCAGTATTTCACAGGAATCCCCAAAAGCCTGTAGCCAATAGCCTAAAGTAGTTTTTCTAGTAAACTTCATAGGATGAAGGGGGTATGTTTTCTTCACCCACTTTAAGGAAAACCCACGATGACAGCTGTGAAGCCGTAATGGTGCTCCTGGTGTCTGTCTCCTCCTCCTCAAATTGCACAGGGTAACCTGCTGTGATTCAGACTCCTCTGGAGGTAGTGGGGTGGCGCTCCACTACTCGGAATCAACCTCGTACCATTAACAAGGGGGAGAAAGGCAAGCTCATTATCAGATGGGAGCCCAGCCCCTCCTTGCAGAGCCACAGGATCACACTGATTACACATCATATTTTTCACTCCTTTTAATATGTGTATGGCTTAGGTCCGAGTAAGGCATTTCAAACAGTGGTGTTCATATGCAGTATTTCCAGGTGCTGCTGGATTAACAGGCCTTTGTGGCCTGGTGTCTCAATCTGCACTAAGAGTATTTAGCTCTTCAAATGCTGTTGCATTTAGAAGGAGAGAAGATATTATTGAGAAGCCTTGATTCTTCCAGCAGTATGCACCTACTCTTGACTCACCTGGGTCCAGATTGAAACTAGCTCAAATCACACAGAAACTGGCACCAGACAATCAGAAAATCCAAGCAGTCAAGTGTCAGCCTGGGTTCTTTTTTAACACTTTTTCATTTGTTACAGCTTTCATTTTTTCTTTGACTTCCACTATAACTGACATCTGCTTTTTTAGGGGTTTTTTTCTATGAGATTTCATCAAGTTGTTGAATGCCCAACACTTGCTTCTTTTCAGCCTTCTGAATCCAACATTTGCCTTTGTCAGAGGGAAAATGGTGCTTTCAGCTACAGATATTTCAGCCTCTATTGATGAAAGGAGAGCTTATGGTTTATAGGGAGATGTGCTATCTTTTATTATAGCAGCTGATACAGCTGAAGGAAAAGACAAGCTTTTGAGCACCCAGCCACACTCAAGGACAAGCTTATGAGAAAAGATTTTACTCCCCGCTTGATCCACATTAAATAAAATGTGGATGAGTACAAGCTAGGAAAACCTTTGAGCAACAACAGCTGCTCAGTGTTTTGCAGTAGTTCAATACAGAAATGTTTTTTCAGCTCAAACTCCCCTCTTTTAACAGATGACAGGAGAAGAGGTAATCTTGCTGTGTTCACTTGGAAAGCAAGTCAATTCCCTTCCATTTTCTTCTACAAGCCTCCCAGTAAATGTCTAGGTAAAGACATTGAAATGTTTTAATAATGTATGTTTTGGTTTAGATTGTTGGAGAGATTGTATGTATATAGAGACATGCAAATTCCATGTTTATTGTGGTCATTTTTGATGTTTAGAAAAACCAGCCTCCTCAAGCAAATATGTGCTATGCACGAGCAGATTGGTCTCACCATCAGTAAATAAAACTACCACTGAGTCCTGGGATGGAGGTCAGCCCTGTGGCAGCTCTAGCCATGCTAGAAACACCTCAAAATCTCTTTAAAGCAGAAGTGGCCCTTCCCTGAATCAATCTATTTTTCTGTGTTCAAACCTGGAGCTGGATATTACTCCTTTCCTGTCTACCACCAAACATCCAGGACAATGAGTAACCAACTCAAGGTTATTTCCCACCCTATTCAGCGGACAGAGAACAGAAAACACAGAGGGGAGAAACTCCTATCTTTATTTTCATTCTCTGGTACCTTGGGATAATAATTCAGTATCTTGGGGCTGCCTGTGTTATATCAGTTGCCTTTTCCTCTTGCTGTTAGAAAACAGAGGCTGAATTTGAGGTCTGCACTGTAAGGGCTGTTTCTGCCTGAGAAATATACTGCACGCACATCTAGCTCTCAGTCTCTCTCCTTTACGTTTATATTGGCTTTATGATTAGTTTAGGTTACCTGACACTTTAGATGATGGAAATATTTCGTGATATCTGGTGTGTATTTCTGAGTCTCCAATAATTGTAGCTGAACTATGGTCTGTCTTTTTGGCAAGAATTTAGTGTTACCTAAACAATTGCAGGTAATGAAGAGATCACCACAACTGTTCACTGTTACGTGATTTTTGGTTAATTATTCTGACAAATAAGAAATATACATATATTTTCTGTTTTTAATCTGGAGGCTCAAGCTTTCAGCCCTCCTACACCTTCCTTCTATTTTGCAGTCAACTGTGTAAAGATGAGCTTGTGTGGTATTTGCAGCAGCCCACTTATCTCAGTTATGTTGTGTTAAGTCTGGCCTTGGGAAAAGGATTTTTCTCCTCTATGTGGATTAATCTGATTACAGCATTCATATAATAGATTGAGACTGCCTCTTCTTTTTTTATGTTAAAAAAAAAGAACATCTATCAATCTACTCAAAGTATTTCTTACTTTAGGGGTGATAAAAATCATGACATTAAGGAAAAAAAGTACTTTGCTTAAGTTCATTATATGCTGGAAATAGTATTATGGTGATCTAGAGTTTAATGTTGGGAAAAATTTGCCTATTTTTGAGATCGGGTTTGCTTTGATCTCTTATTTCCTGGGGATTTTCCACAGCTTCTGTGTCATGAAAGCTGCTTTGCCTCTCTGACCTTAGTAGAAGTCATATAGCAGGCTGTTTCCTTGTGTTTGAATAGCCTGAAGTTTCTCTTTTTTCTCTCTACACTTTCTGTTATGTAATTCTCGACTACATTTTTTCTTAAATAAAATCTTTCCAAGTGTCCATTCTAAATATCTCCTTCGAAGTAATAAGAGCTGCCTTGTATTCATTCTTCTTTACTAAAATGGCACTCAGTTCTATGCATTGTCAGTGGACTAAGGTTTTTGCCAGAAGAAACTGAGTGTCTGGTACTGAGGTATTTGGCAAAATTCTGGCCTTTTTAAACCTAGCTGGAACATACAGAAGAACCAAATTCATGGCATTTGTTTTGGGCTAGTTCCTCAAATTTTAAACCATACATTTCAGGCAGTTCATTGATTTGCTTCTCTGAATCTTGTACAAAGATAATGTACATCCCCTTTTTTATCTTTCATGATGGCATATAATGATTCTGTTGTTTTGACATGACTTTCCTGTTATTTCTTCCTCTGCATATTTTAGAGTAGCAACTTCTAGTGTGAGAGGGAGAGATTTGGACATGCATATGCTTTTGGAAAAATACAAATATCCTGGATGAGATAACCAAGAAGGTAATTTTGTATTCTGCTAGAAACTGTTGAAATGAAACGCAGTTTTGACCCTGATACTGCCATGTTTATAGAGACAAGACATTCCTCTGGAAAAAAGTGCTAGTGTAGTCAAAAGTTTGTCTCCTGTCAGTGGCTTCTGTGCATACACTTTATCAAAGCTTTAAGGAACGAAGTTATTCCTTTGTTCAGTCAGCATTTTGAAAAGAGTTCTAGGTAGATACAGTGGCTGTGTAGGAATGTATAGTTAAGGAAGGGGTGAATTTTTTTCCTCTCCTTTTTCATACCTTAATTTTTTCTCTCCTGAGCCAGAGTTTTTTCTTTTGCTTATGAAATAAAATAAATCCAAATCAAACACAGTTTCTTTGCTCTAAGTTCTTCCCTTTTATTTCTTTTTTCTTTTCTTCTGCTTTTTCTTTTTTTTTTCCTTTTTTTTGCACTCTGTTGCCCAAATTGGGTTGAAATGTTCAGTACCATTTTATAGCAAAACCACAGTTTTGTAGCTTTTTCCATGGTGAATTACAGATCAGCTTTTGTTTAAAGGATGATAGACATGGACTTGGTTAGATTGTTGTATCTGTCTTAACTTGGGTTCATTATATTCCACTCTAGAAAAAAAATTACTTGCCAAATATTTTTATTGGCTTGTCACCTTTACCATTATAAAAACATTAAATTGAGAACCTATTAAAACCAGATTTTAAAATGCCTGAAAATCATAAGTATGTCTTGCAATAATGCGTATGGAGTCATTTTAGTGAATGTCTGATTTTTCATTAAGTTCTTGTAATTTTCAAAATCAGCCTGCCTAATTTAAGAGTTCCTTAGGCACCACAAATGCTGTCTTTTACTGTTTCATGAGGGAATGGATAATTAGTCTGAAAACTGTGATAAGTTTCAGCTAAATTTTCTCTCTAAAATGTCAGGGGAGGACATGGTCGGAAGAACTGCCCTTCGAGCAAGATGATCAGCAGTGTCACGTGGAAGGTAATGCCATATGTCTGGCAGAAAGGCTCCAGGAGACAGACACTAGCTCAGATTTTCAGAAGGGAAATAAGATTGTAGGGAGCAGGAAAATCTGAGCCATTTGAACTGAAGTAAAAGGAGAATGAACTGCAAAATTACAAGGCATCTTTGTATTTTGGGTGGCATATGGGCGTGAATACTTCCTGAAGTTGAGGTGGACTTGGCCCCATTTATAATAATTTGCCAAAACATTAGAGACATACACAGTTTAGTAAAACTGAATCTTTGTATAACATATGCAAATTTTGATTTGCAATACTCTCCTGAGGAGCACTTTGTGATGAGGGTTATGATTAAATGGAATATCCTGGTATAATAGCAGAGATATTAGCAGTGGTTTTTTCTTCCTTCCTGCCACAGAGCTGTCTCTAGGCCTCCAGTGACTTTTCTTCTTTTCTTCATTTTTCATCCTTTTGCATTGGTGAAATCAAGGTTAAATTACCCAAGAATTAAACGAGAGGAAAACCAAAATTGAGTATACGTTTGAGAAACGTTTTTTAAGTTAAAAACAAAACTAATTTGCATGCATGCACATACATATTTGCAGTCTCTTGCTGAAATACAAGTTAGAGAAACACAGACAGATTCTTGCCCATAAGCCAAATTCACTTAATTTGACATTGATGGGAGCCCAGACACAACGAAAGGACCACTAGACCTGACTGCTATAAACTAACAGTTCCACTTGTGCTCAGGTCTGCCAAGAACTGCAGAGTACAACAAGGACCAGCCTTTATTAAAGATACCCTACATCACTATATAAAATTGTTGCAATTGAATCTCAACATAGTAGTCTCATCACATTATTTTTCTCTCCTTGACATGACCTGGTAGGAGGAATTAAAAGGGATTTTTAAGTTTCCTCAAAAAGATTTAGTTGCACAGTTCCCACTATTTAATTTATTTTGCTAAAATTGCCACTTAAATTGTAAAAGAGTTAAATATACAAATATTTTTTTACAGAATCAAGGACTTTTTTTTTTCTGCATGCATTTTTAAAAGTGTTTTCTTTTTATTTGGACCAACTTTTGCGTTATTTTATTAAAAACAATTTTTGTTTGCTTTCTGTGTATATTGCTAAGTTTTCTGTTGAAGGAAAGACTGTAGTAACATTGTATGAAAAGAAAGGTAGTTAACAGATTTTTTTTTCCCCCATTCTGGTCCGAAATACTGTAGAGAAGTTGCAGTGTGAGGTGTGATAAAATCAGTACCCAAGGACTTAGACTATTCAAGAACATGATTAGTGACAAAAATTTGACTAAACTTACTGAGGTCTTGCCCAAAAGAAAGACTTTAGGGCAACTTCCCAAGCTGCAAAAGCAACAACCCTAATACTTCCTGCTGCCAAAGGCCACTCCCATACACATACTCCCTTGTCATCCAAACCTCTCCCGAGCCAGAATACATGCTGTTACCAAAACACCATGTGCCAGGAAAAGCTTTCTAATTGCTTTGAAGATGAAGTACTGGAACAGGTTGCTTAACAAAACTGTATAATCCCCTTCAGGGGAGATGGTGAAGAAATGCTCAGACAATGAGCTGATGTGTGTGGCCCCTATATATTTAATCCCCCTCTGTGCTTGGCGGTTGACTGGATGCCCTCTGGAGAGCCCTTCTTAGGCAAATTTCTTGTATTTTTGTGATGGTAAACTGAGTAGTATATAATAGGTATTGATATTCCTTATATTATTGGTATTAGAAAGACGGTACTAGGATAAAGTGGAAAATTTCCCCAAAGCCCTCGGCACAGACCCGGTTTGACTTGTAAATCAATAAACATTTCAGTTAAGGCTACACACAGCCCTGTGCTCCTTAAATACATGGAGTGACGGGAAATGGAACTGTCCTCTAGTTAGAGAAAGTAATTTCAATCCTTTATTTGACAAGATAAAAATGCAGATAACCCATGAACAGGTTTTGCCACCGGTCATGTCAAGCCAGATGAGGTCATATGAGCTGCAGTAATAGCATAAAAAATATTCCAGATACCTCTGTGCTACTTCTGAGCTGATATCCTTGGAGATCTTTTATCACTGAGGGCATCACTGAGGGCAGAAAACATATCAAAGAGAGGAAATTAAGAACGAGTTTTGCCTTTGAGCCAAAATATACTGTAAGGACCATCCATAAGCAGTAACACTGAAGGATAAATTTGTGTTTCTGTGTTTCATAATGTCATTCTATGTGCCTGCATAGGCAACCATTTTAAATATTGGGGTGTGAACAGAGAGAATTAAATGGATAAAGCACAACCACAAGTGGAAAAACACTTCCTTGATTGACTATTTTTCTAAATTGCTCTTTTCCTGCTAAACACATAAAAGCTGTTCCCAAAAAGGTTTCTGTTTTCTACATATAAATACTTTGTGAAGTGGTTTAATGAAGTTTGCCTGTAATCTGACGTCCTTCAGGCACATAAATTATAAAATACATTTATGCCCTTCTGCTGTATTATTCCGGAGCTGAAGTACCCTAAAGAAATCTTAAAGGTTTGACAGATTGTTTAAATGCAAAGAGCTAGTGTTGTTAATTTTGCCCGAGTATAGATGTTCCATTCTCTACCTTATTACTTGTTGAAATTCTGAGAAAGGAACTTGGATTTTCATATATTGTTACTATGTGGCTATCAGTAGATGGTCGAACACATTAAGTACTGGATGGGAAGCACTTTGGGAACAATTTTCCTTATGAACTAAGAGGAGAACCAGAGATGATTCAATTATGTATGGGTTTCTTGTGTTTCACATAAAATCGTTAATCATTAGTGAAAGATGGCAGGTTGTTGCAAGGCTGTGAGTTTGAGCTCACAGTTTGAGCATCAGGACCAATTATTTACTTGCCAAAAACTATGTTTAAATTTGTGGGTATGTACAAAAGTTACTGAGACTTGAGACTGATTTTATGCTCTCTGAGACTAATTTTTCCTCCACAGGAAATTTGCAATGGTGCAATCCTCTTATCCCACTACAGTTTTCTCTAATGGTATTCACCACTTGAATGGTCCCATATGTATGGTGAAGAATAAAACAATAACACTGTGGGTTTGTTGTTGTTTGGGCTTAGGTTTGTGCTTAAGCGAAACAGTCTTGTGCTACCTGATTCAAAGCCGTACTTCTCAGATTATCACGGGGGTTGCAGCAAAGCTACAGCTGTGTTCGGTGCTGGTCTTCAATGTGTGTTTTGTGTTCTGATCCTACCCATAATCAGGGTACATGGAACTCTGCAGAAGTACTGTAGGCTAAGAATTATCCAGAAAGCTTGGGGACCATCAATTTAGAGATGTACAATATCAGCTATTGACCTAAAGAACTTGCAGTCTAAGTGGATGCAAGGGATTTCCTGTATGTGGGGAGTGGGACCATGTAGTCCCATCTCATCTGGCTTTTGATGGAACATAAACATCATCCTTACATGGGACCAGTGCACGGTCTCAGTCTCAGAACACCCCTTTGATGACTGGTGGTATGGGATCTTCCTGTCCTTGTCACCAAAATTTGGGTTGTCTTGGATAATTGGATTGTAACATGAAGCTCATGTTACCGAGTATGGGATGGACTTTAGACTGACTCAGAATACACTGTTTTTTTTTTTTATTTTTGCCTATGCAAGCAAATGCAAAAGATGGAGAAAAACACAAAAAGGAAAAAAAAAAAGAAAAAAAAAAGAACGTCAATGGCTTTGGGACTTTTTTCAGACTCAGCTCAGGAGACGGGGTATTTGTCTTTGTTCTGGCTGGTCCAGCTTTAATTCTGTCTTCTATAAAGCATGATCTGAAGCCATATTATCCATTCTTCACAAAAAATTGTTGGTTATTCTGGAGTTAGATTAGGCAATTTATTCTACCCTTGGGAAACTTAAAAAAAAAAAAAAGAAAAGTCCTTGGGAAAAAAAAGGAAAAAACGTTTGTTTAAGAATGGATCCATTCAATTAATAGACATGATTGGCACTGCCAAGGAGCAGAGGCCTGTGACATGGAATTGGAAGTGATGTTGGGATCAGGAGGACAAAGGTGTGAATAGTCTAACTGAGTAATTCAGTGGTTTTGCCTCATGTTTTGCAACTTGAAACTGTAACCTTGTCATACAAATCCAGTCTTACCTAGAAGAGACTCACAGTGTGGTCAGTGGAAGAAACAAGCATCTCAGGAGGTTGGTTAGTCTCATACTCAAAGCAGTCTCTAGTTTCTCTCTCTTAAACATAATTATGGCTGGGGCTGACTTGCTTGGACATAGATCTGTGAAGATGCATGAGATGAATCCCTGCTCGTGTGACTCCTAGAACAGGCCAAACCCCTTCTGCTTCTTCAATCCTCTTACTCTCTGGTGTGATTCCTTTCTCTCAGTACAGACCAGGTCTTAACTATGGCTTCTGCTGGTCTTTTCAAAGGCTCCCTTTCTGTATTAAGTGGTTTCTGCAATCCTAGTGACCCCCTGCCTAACATTAAATAGCTATTCCATGGGATAACTTTGGTCAAAGAGTTGAAGTAGACGTAAGAGTTGAAGAAGTAGGCTTCAAATTGCAGCTTCAATGGTTTTTCAGTGTTATTCTTTCACTAAGATGTCAAGCATCTTTTGCAGGAAGGGCAGCTGTCTGGCAAGGAATTTGATAGGTTTACTTTGGGCAAGATTAAGCATGTGTTCTAACAGAATACAAAATGTAGTTCATAATTTCATAGAGACATGTTCCTCTCTGTAACAGATACAACAGACAGATGGGGGAGCACAAGTTTCAAGAGAGACAATTATGATTCATTTGCGAAACAGGCGTGTTGCACAACAGCTGCTTGCCAATATCAGCTATTCTTCTTTTGCCCTACAGCTGTGCAAATCTATTTTAAAATTTTTTAATTGTTTTAGAGAGAGAAAAGTATTTTGTTTGATCTTATATGTTGTAAATGCTTTTTATAACTAAAACATCTGGAATATTTTGAAATGCAACACTTTCAAAATTAAGAGTAAAGTATTTGGAGGAAATGTAGCAAAGATATGCTTTTCAGTACTTTTTAAATGTAATTAGTCACAGAAATTTGTTGCTACCTGATTTAAAATGTAACTTAGATAGTTTGAAAGAATTTTGAAAGAGAACAAAGTAGTTTACAGACAAGAAGCAGGACTATTTTTAAAAGTAAAGAAGGAATAATTTTCTGTTAGTAATTTTCAGGCTGGAATTTAGATTTTCTTAATATATTTTATCTAGTATTTGTTGAAACATTTCTTTTCTTGCCATCTGTCTCCTCATGTTTTTATAAATTCTCTTTGTCAGTCTTTGTCCCAGTCCAGATCTAAATCTATGATGGTTGTATGTCTTCAAAGATGGAGGAATATTTAAATCAATTCCCTAATAAAAACACTATTTCCTGAAATATAACAGCCTGTACTTTTACAGTTATTTATTAAGTGCTCAACAGATCTTTTATTGCTCAGTGGATAACAATCAAACATAAACTCTGCTGTTGTACTTGTAAGTAGAAAGTTTATTCCTCCTATGACAATTTTTCTGGCTTTCTTAGAGAACCAACTAACATCTATACATTAGGGTAGTAGCTTTTAATTGTTTCAGAACTTTCCTGCAAATGTGGGATGATTTAATATTTCATGTGGTTTTCTTTCCTGCTTTTGTGCTTCAAAGGATGGTGAACAAATTAGCAAAAACCTCAGAGCCAGCTACTGTCCCATATCTGCACAACTCCCACCAGCTTCAACTTGCAAGCTCTGCTTAATGACTTGAAATGGATATGACTTTATAGTCTGCATGTGATGATTGAACTCATGATGGTGATGAGAAATGAGTATGTGCTAGAGCTGCAGGATCAAACCCTTAGGAAGTGCATTAACCTAGTGTACAGCTGAAGGCTTCTTGTATGCCTTAGCTTATTTCACTACACTTGAACTCATGTTTTTTAGTCTATACCTCATCATATTTGACTTAATGTGGGAGAGAAAATGTAAAAATTGCTTGTGAACTACAGCTACTTATGCATACATCTGACAAACTCCATGGACACAGATTGTTTCAAAACAGGTTCAGCTACAAGCAGAAAAAATGTCTGGTGACTCTCAGTTCTCCTCTTTGAGAGCTTTAAGAGCTAGTAAAACTTGGGTTTAGTATAGAATCTTTAAAGTAAAAAAAATTATGGTAAGCTAGGAATTTTGTAAAAGGGGAAAAATCCCCAAGTATTAATTTCAAACTGGACCCATAATAGTTATAGGGTACATTTTCAAATCTATATAATTAAGGGCTCTAGAAGGATTAGAAGGAAGATTAAATCATAGGATTTTTTAACTGAAATGCAGTCATGGGCTATGCATAATAATCTGGATTTTTTCCTACACTGATCAGCTGAAGGACAGTAGAATGGGCAATGATGAAATTACTGCAGAATCCAGGTCATGACTCATAAATACCCATTACTGTAAGTATAAGGATACAGCAGTACTGTTTTCTTTTTCAACAGATAGGTATATGAATAAAATGAACACGAGAATAATGAATGGTCAGGCTCCCATAACATTTTTGACATAGATAGATGCATGGATGGATGAATGGATGATGGATGCTGATAGGATACCATCTTGCTCTTCCTGCAAGTGGATACTTTTTCTGAGTATCTGTTCTGTTCCATCTAAATTCTACTGACTGTAAGATCGTAATCACTCACAATATTTTTCTTAGCATCATAGTTTTGATGGCTTCCTGAATTCACAGTTCAGATTTCTTCAAACAGACTGGCATATTAGGCAATGTTGAGCAAAATCTGGATGATGTCTCTCACCCACTATATCCCCTAAGGGAGGACATATTTTTTGTTCTCTATACAGATCTTGGGGTCCTATGGTTATGATTCTTATCTTGAAACAAATAATAAAAGGCTACTGGGGTTTGATACTGCTTTCCATTGCTATACAGTCTCATCTGTATAAAATTAATAGCTATAGGAAAGTTTCTAAAAGACTTCAAAAAGACTCTGGGAGCCCTGCCTTTAGGGTCAAAACTCCAGGGCATGAGACTTGGAATTTGGAAGGCATTTGGGAATAGACATTATGCTCTTACATCATGGCAAAAAAGCAATGGCTTCTCTCAGTGACCTCTCCCCAGAAAGGAGAAACCAACATATTTATATGGATTCAAAATAATTTAAAAAGCATCTGAGGCTTTCGGATTTTAAATCCTTTTCTGACTTCTCAGACTAGCACTATCAATATAACATTCACAGATTTACTTCTGGGCAAAAAGTCTCAGCTTTTACATAACCCACTGACATTCAAATGATTTTTTCCAATCACAGTTGAGTTTTGACTTCAACTTGGCTGCCAGTAGAGTAAGAGAATTTGAATAAATAAATCTTTAAAAGCAGCCTTGATAAGTTTTTTAATCAGTTCAGAAGAGCTTCTGCTTAAGCCAAATTTGTTTCAAAGAGTTTATAGAAGTGATGCCGAATAGTTTAACCTGCCAATTTAAGCAAATCTCATAATGGTCCTAAAGTTTTCTACCATCCCACTAATTTCTACATTTTCTTTGAACTCATTTACATAAGTGAATAATATAATCCCAGCCCCAAAGTCCTTGAGTGAGAACTATTTAGCACATGTGGCCACCGAAGTCTATGGAAAGATTTCTGTCTGTGGAAAGATTTTTGTGGAAATTGGGCTTGGTTCTTGGGTTCCCTGAGACCACTGCAATTAGGAATGGATTTTCCTCTCCCTTTCATTGAAATCAGTGAGAATTGCTTACTCAGAGGCCATTAAAGTAGAGACCTTTAAAATTCTAGCCTTTCAACAGCCTAGCTTGAAGCCTTGTTTGAGAAATGGTTCTTCTGTAAGATTTTGATTTCATTTGTACTCTGTAAATCCAGATATAATTAGTGAGAACTTAGGGTGGCCTAAGCTGAAGTTTAAAATGACTGGATATTCACACCCTGCTGCAGGCATGATCCAAAAGGTATGGTGCTAAGGTTTGGCTCACTTTTACTCCGTTTCCTGTTGGGAAATTCTCCTGTTTAATGTTTTTATTTTTTTTTAATTAAAACCAACTGTCTTTCCTCAAAGCAGGGGAAAGTGTAGGATTCTTGAAATCAAAGATCAGAGAAAAGCAATTCTCTAGTCACAGTTGGACAATGTCAGAATTTCTGAGCTCCAGGTACTTTGGTGTTATGTGAACAAACAGGGTGGGTTGAAGCCACTAGCACGCGCAAGAATATCTCTGTGACCCTGCTGGTTTCTGTGAAGAGCAAACAAAGGCTGACATTATCAGCAAAACTATTTCAAAAAAACCCTACTGGGATACATTTTAAAACAGAAGTTATAACATAAGAAGGATTCATATTTTGTTAAATCTAGCAAATCGTTGGTGTATAATATAAACAATAAGTTCTTTCCTGCTGGAGGAAAACTCACTGGAATTAATTAAACTTATACCAGGGATAAAGTTTACCCAACACATAGAAAGTACACTTCACTGAAATAATTTTTATTTTTAATGAGTTCGGTGATTACAAAATAGTTGTGTAACAGTTTTAAACATACAGATGTAGTGACCTTTTTGAGCTGCCTGCTATTTGAATAATATTAGCAGTCTAGAGATTAATAAATAATAACAGTTCTGCAGACTTGAAAAAGAGCTGGACAGTCATGTGTGCAGCCTGTGTCAGCACAGAAGAATGCTTCTGTATTGTTCTTAAAGATTTTCTCTAAGGAAAATAAAGCTCCTCTTGATACATACATTCTCAGTAGTTACATTTTCCCTTGATTTGAGAGTAAAATATTTTCAAATATGATTTGTGTTAAAAATTCCAAGTATTGTGTCAACTTGTAGAATAGCTTAAAGGAAAGAAGAGGGGGCTAGGGTAAAGTTGAATGTTCACAAGTGTGTTGGAGGATAGAAATCTTAAGCAGTATAATATTTATGAGCAACCAAGAGGCTACATTCTGCTCTCAATTACTCTGGCATAAATCTAGAATTACTCATTGGAAGTTCAAAGTTTTTGCTGCAGATTTACACCCATATAATGAAGAACAGAGTTCAGTTATGTAAGGGTGGGAAAATCAATTTGGCCAGAATGTAACTAGCCTGGAATGCAAACTCTTAATCACAGAAGGAAACCTTTTCCAGGTCAGAAAGCAGATTGCACATTCTGTATCCCTCTTTTATTCTTCCCCTCCTCCCCCACCATTTTTAGCTAATATATTCAAGCAAGCATAGACTCCTGCTCCTTGCATTAGCATGCCATAGCATTAGGTACTGGACTGCTTCAGCTTTATTGTGTGAGGCAGAATAAAAGGGCTCAGGTGTGCTGGATTCAAGAAATTCCATAGAAGGCTAAGAAGTAGTAGTGTCATAGAAGCAAAAGTGGCTGGATTATAGTTTAAGTGAGTAAAATGTAAAGCTAAAAACATCATGGTGGGATATTGAGAAATTTCCTAATTTGAGGAGGTTTCAGAGAAGACGAGAATCTTTTGACAGGTTATTGGAGGAGATTTTTGAATAGTCTGCTAGTTACAGATCCCAGTGTTGCTCAGGTGGTTTGTAATGCAGAAATTGTTATGCTGTGCTGTAATGATTTCTGAAAAGAAAATAAAAATACTGCCTGCACATCTTGTTCTTATTCTGGAGAATATTCTCTCACTGGGTGCAGGGAAGGGAATGGAATGAAAAATAAAACTTTCAGAGAGAGTATAAGAAAAAAATAAAGGAATAGAAAGGAATAATGTATGGAATCTAATTATATCTTTTGTAAATGGAGAGGGAGACTGTATTACTATGTCTTACACTTGGGCTAGAGAAGTAGCCAGAATTATGCAGTTTTGTACCAATAGAAAATCTTCGTGGATCTATCAGGAAAGTTACTGTATTGTTGACTGTGATGCTACATGAACGTGTAATGAAGACATTTTTCTGTCCAAAGACATATCTTTCTGAAGATAATAGTTTCTGCCTTTGTCACCATTGGAGGTGCACATGCCATCAGTGACGTTTTCACTACTGGCTGTTAACTTAGTTCTTGCTGATTTATAGCTAACAGTGTCTGTTTAGCTGGATGCTCCAGCTAAATAACCAGTTTAGTCTCCCTTCTGGTTTTGATAAAACTGTGCTTTCTTTGTATCTCATCCTACGGTTATTGTAGGTGGAACCAAATTATTTTGGCTTTCTGTTTTATTTTTTAATTTGTGAATGCTGATGTTGCTTTTATGGCTGCCAAATGCTTGTTACATATGTCAGTTCTAAAAGCACAACTGATGGATGAAAGCTGGGAGAAGAGTTGTATCCTTTGTCTCCCATCTAGCACTTTTCTTGCACTTGAAGGTAAGACCAATATATAGATAGCTTCCTTTTTTTTTTTTTTTGTAACATGCCACATCTTTAAGGTAATATTTCTCCCCAGTATGCAGAGAAGCAGGAAGGAAGCATCTAACATCTGCAGGATTTGAAGTTATTTTTGACAGGTGTGTGCTATTGAGGGTTTCTGGGTTTTTTTGTGAAAGATAAAACAACCCAGGTGAATTGCTCAAAGGGCATTTATGTCTGTCTGACATGTTAAACATGTGTACTCATGTGTACATAAAAGATACACACAAAAGATAAAATCATGCATCTCTAGACAGAGTAGTGCTGAGGAACTACAGTTTGCTGACTGGAAAAGCTGCTATTGTAATGTACTCTTACATTTTTGTTGGGGTGACACAAGGTATATGGTTTATGGGAGATGTTTGGTAATGAAAAACAGCAGTTCATCCTTGACACTTATTGATCAAAAAACTGGAAGGTTCAATCTAGTGACATACAGAACCAATTTCAGCGGTTGGCCTGGAGCACACTGATCGCAGCAGAATGGAGAAAGGCACAAGCTTTCAAGGCTCACTGTAGGAAATGTTCACATATGGCCAACAGGAGATAGAAGCAGATGGTTGAGATTTTTAGTATGTACATTAGGCCAATTTGTATTTGAAACAACAGAGCACCCACTTACAGCTCAACTATATGTGGTCAAGGTTTTTCATTCATTGACACAAAAGGCTGTCTGCTTAATATTTCACAGGTAGGGGTGAGTGACCATCTCTGCCAGAGCTCCAAGCTGGCCAAGCACAAGACAAGAGCAGGAAAACCACAGCGAGTGTAGTGATATGCCCTGGTGAGGAAACATTGTTGAAAAATGTGGATTCTGTATAGAATTATCATAACTCCTCAATAAGAGGAGGCAAATGGCACAAAGAACGTGGTTAAAAAGAGCATGGCTCTTTATCAAAACAAAAGAAAAATCCTAGAGTGACTTCAAAATACAATATCTGTTCTTCATGTAACAACTTGAGATCACAAATGAAAGTACTGGTCACAGAAAAGATCCAACACTCAGGATGGTGCCTCTGACCTTTAGCAAGAGATGATGTGCAAGGGAAGTGTGCAGCAATGGGGCCTATAGAATCATACAATTATTTAGGTTGGAAAAGACCCTTAAGATCATGCAGTCAAGCTGCAAATCTAACACTGACATGGGGTGTAATACTTCACCAGTACATCCGCCCAGCATCGGAGCACTGTAAATGCCAGATTTTCCAATGGGAATTGTGGCAGGGAAGGTGATATAATGGTGATCTTTTAATGCTTCATGAAGAACTACAATGTTTGTTCATACTTCATGTTGAGGTGTTAAGTTTACCGTATGAAGTCTTGCCTTTAAAATGCGTATCTGTATTTCCTGAATTAGTGCAAATCACAGGAAATGTAGGATAAATATGAAATATTCATGTGGTTAAAGAAGATGAAAATAATATGGACATTGTAGGAAGGGTTACTTGATAACAAAATTAGTTATGATGACTATCTGCAAAGGCCAACAGGAAACCAAAAACATGGCTGGGATCATTGCGTTATACTGATAAGCAGTGAGGAATAACAGGCAATATTATGCGATAATTACAACTTGGATCAAGGTCTGGGGTAGCAGATGGGTAGAGGTGGTATAGCTAGCACACTAGGTATTATAAACTGTGGGGGATGCAAGTTGGCATTGAATGATTACAGTCTCAAAGCAAGAAGGAAGCAGACAGTAGATTGTGAGTCAGAAGTGCTCCTCCAGCTGCAGTGCAGCTTGCACTTGTTTAAGGTCAAATATCAAAGCTAATCCCTTAAAATACATCCATCTCTGTTTTCATGAAGTATTCTCTAAGTATTAATATGGTCTTTTTTTTTAAAAAAAAACACCTATTGCTAACCTCCTAACAATTCACTCCTAACAATTTTCATGATTGTTAAAAAAATTGTTCTTTTCTTCATTGCTGTCTGTATACACTTTTGGCAGAGCAAGTTTTCTTCATATCTCCTACTCTCTGTGCAGTAATTTCCACTGACTGCAGGGGTATCTGCTAGTGATAGCAAAGCTGATTGACTTCAAAGTCTCTTACTGTTGTTGCTGCACTTGGCCAAGAGTCTGCTCATGACTGTAGCAGATGTTTCTAAGCTATTTTTTTACAGTAACTTTTTTTTTTAATAGACCAGTGGGAACCTTATGTAGAAGCTTTTCAATGCAATGCTGAAGAGAATGCCAACATAACCATGATTTTGAAACCCTCTATCAGATCCACAGTGCTCGTAAGAGGAAAGTTTCCTGCAGATGAAAGCATAGGTTTGCCATTCCACCAGCCACCTGATGGCAGATAATCAGCAGATTCCTTCCTGGTTAGTCTCAGTTTCTTTTTATGGGTTATTTTTTGCAGTTAGAAAATTTCATAGTAAGTAAAGTGAATTTCTCTAAAGAAATTTTGGATGAAAGTTCTGAACGGTTCACGCTTAGTATCTAGAGTCAGAACAGCTTTATCCACAAATATTGCCAATTTCCTTCTCATCTAATTAGGACTTACAAATGTCTCCTTAGCATCATAAAATTTTAGGGTGTATGTGCATTGGGAGATTTTTTTTCTGAGGGAATCCATATTGAAAGCAGTAGTGATTGAAGAGAATTTATGAGGACCATTTTTGGAGTGGAATATAAGAGAATTTAAATTTTAGTCAAAATTTCAAATGGAACAAAACTTCTTCCATCAATAACATTATTAAAAACAGGTGAGGAATTCTGTTCCTTACCACTTCCACTGAAAGTAATGTTATCACTTAAGAGCTTAATTATGCATTCTATAAATGTCTGGTTTTGTGGTGTCTACCTTAGACATTCCTCTAGCAGTTCTACAAAGAGCTGAAGCTCTTAATTACCCTGATAAGTGGGAGAAATGCTCTTTGACAATGCAGCACTGAAGTCATGTATCTGTCATGTGTTCTAAGACAGAAGAATGTAGGACAAGACATAGAAATCATAATTCACCATGGCCCACCAAAAGTGATACAAAGCCAGAAATCCCTTCAGAGAAAGACAGACAAATTGGGAAGAGAGCAGAAATGGAAAAAAAGTGAAGATACCTGCCAGTGTCCAGAAGGATACTGGAGAAGCCAGTGTGCCTGCTATGACTGTGTCCTGGAGAGAGTTTGTAACAGAGAAACCAAGGAGACAAGGAAAAAAGGATAGCAAAGCTGGCACTTTGATCCTTAGAATGACTGTTATCTTTCTGACCAGTTTATGCTGATTGAAATAACTGTGGGTATTTCCTTGTTAGCTGCAGTTAACCACAGCTTTAAGAGTCTTCAGCATTTGTTGTTTGGTTCATTTGCTTAGAAATGAACAAATAGATTATCCTTTTTTTTTTTTCCTTTTCTTCTTCCTCCTCCCAAAGAGAAAAGCTGATCCTTTCATTAAGCTTTACCAGCTGGCTGCATAGTCTAGCCAGTAGATCAGTATGTAAATACATAGTGTGTTCAGTTGCCATCAGTTCTTTCTTATCCTTACAAAATTTTAGTTTATGTTTTCCAGTCCTATAGTATTTAAGCTCAATTCCTTTAAGCCAAATACTTCATGATTAAATACAGAGCACAACAAAGAGAAATAACTGTAATTTTTAACCCACACAGATTCATAATTCAAAAAAATCACTGCTTAAGAAAGAAAATACTGAGACCCCATATAGACCTGGGAAGGTCTTTTAGCCTCATGTTTCCACTTCACTATATTTTAATATACCTTACATACTTCACAAGGTGGTTTGGTACTAAATTACGCATAAAGGTTTGAAACCTTCTGGTAGAAGGTGCTGCAAATGTACGGCATGAATAAAAATTATAGAAGAACTGGTCACTTCATCTTTGTTTTGAAAGGCCAAATTGTTCAGACAATAAAACGATATCCTTATTTAAAAGTTGTCCACTTTGAGAAACTTCCCCAAACATTCAGCCAAAGCAGAAGGATTTCCTTTAGGAAGCCGGATGCACCTTTTTCTGTGACTGTAACTGGGCTTTGGATTATATATCTTTTGGAATACAAAACTTAAGAAAAACAACAGCAGCTTACTCAGTAGCATTACATAGTTGCAGATAGGATTAAATACTTGTTAAATGTTTTGCCTTGAAACTAATGGATTCACCTGATTTTTGTAATAACAAAAATAATGTCCATAGAATTATGATGTGAACATGAGTCGGAGCTGAAGGATTTGTCTCATCAGTATCTGACAGGTTGAACATATTTTGTTACACCAAAAAGACATGTGATGTACTTTCAACTTGCATTAGTAAAGTTTAAACCTATCTTATCTGGAATAAATAAATAAATCATATTGGTTCAGGTACCTTCAGTGTTTTAGAATCATAGGTTGCTTTTTCAAGAGTTGTCCATCCCAGCTGGGGAAAACTTTCTGCTCAACCTGAAATCAGTGAGCACAAAATTATGTGATTGTATCGGCACATTCAAGCTCATTCAGAAGTTGGCCTGGCTCATGTAAATTCTACATACAGCTGCTACACCAGTGGGATGAAGTGGGGAAACAGCTCAGAACAGAGCTCTGCAGTCTCCGGACCCCTGACATTTCCTGTTTGACCCTGGACACATGCAACAGCTTCCTTGTTGAAGATCATAGAGCAGAAGGAGCAAACAAATATCTTGGCTCCACTTTTGAGGCAGGTGTCCCCTCTCTTGATATTTCCTGTGCTCTGGGAGAAACTGCCAGCTGTCTGTTCAGTTCATGTGGACTGTTTGTCTGAGGGCTGGGGGTGCAGCCTTCCTGGGACTTGTACTGGTATCAGACTCAATGAGGGAAAGGAAATATATTCTGAGGTGTTGTGCTGTGAACAGTTGTTTCTGTTCAGCTCTGAGAACAAAAATTCACCATAACATTACAATTGACTGATGCCTTCTTTTATGAAGTGGTTTAGACTTCAGGTGTGTTTGCTCCTGCTATTTGAAATAGATATTACAGCTTTTTTTAGGATATGGGGACTATTATACTGAATGCATACATGCTGTCTTACTTTGAGATACAGATCATTAATATAATCCATAATTTCTGTAAAAATTTGATTGTGTGACACTTTCAGAGTCATGCTTTACAGCCGGGCTGTCACTATTTTATCAGCTAAAGCAATGGCCTTAACCTTCAACATATCACTGGAACTGCCACTACTGTTGACAAAACTACTAAAGATTGTGTTTTGACCTTTGCTTTGTTTTCCAGTTTTTTGGTTTCTCTTTACACTTTTATCTTATTATCTAGCATCCCACTTGAAATGTTACCTCTATTTTTTCCCACATCTCAGTTTTCTTCTAGCTTCCTCATAACTCTCTAACCTTTCCTGCACAACTTCTTCATTTCCCTTGTGTCGAGACTTCAGTCATGATCTGTGTTCATCCTTCTGCATCCTGAATCCAGATGATGTCCCCTACCTGTCTGGGTGGTGGATAAATATCTAAGAGGATAAATGAGAAACCTACAGTTCTCTGTAACAGTGCTTAGCCTGACCTGTTTCTCTGCAGTCCCTTTCTAGATATATCAGTTTCATGTAACCAAGTGAATATGTGTGTCCCTTATTTCTGTCAGCCGTATCTTTTTACTTACTTCTTTCTCTGTCCTGGCTGTAATACTTCTGTCTCTCATTCCAGACAGTCTGGTGTTGTGTTTGATTTCATGTAACTCCAGGTTATAGCCACAGTTTACACCTTCTCCACCCCTATTTTCTCACAGATACGCCTTTTTTTTCTGTTTGGACATTATTCACTCATATCTAAATCATCCTTATTCTGACTTTGGGTTCTCCCTGGCTGCCCTGCTTGACAGTCACTTAGCTTCCCACTCCAGAGACACTGAGGAAAATCCCACCAAACTCACATGGTTAGCTTGATGCCTGACAATGTGCCCTTCTTTGCAGCTTCCACCTTTGCCCTTTACCCACAGTTCCTTCCCTTACAGAATCTTCAGACACCTTCTGCCTGCAGGGTCATCCCACCAGCACCTGCATCTGGTGACAGTTTGTGTATGTTGTCCACAGATGCGTTATCCTGTACTTTCCTGTTTGTGTGGAAAACAGTACTGAAGCTTAGTTGTTAAATATTCTTTCCCCCAGGATAGCCTTCATAAAACCAACATTCATCATGAGGTATACAAGAGCCTTTCAAGCAAAAATTGCAGCTAAGTGATTTCTAAGAATAGCAGATGTTTGTTTATTTATCTTTTGCTTAGAATTAGAGAAAACAAGAAAAGGAAGACTAGGCTTGTAGCCACATTCTTACTTACAGAGTATAATTGTTTTCCTCCATTATCTTTCATGATTCCTGCAAAGAATCTTGCATACTCTTCTTTGCATCTTCAGCAGACTGGAAGCACTTCTGTGATTTATCATAGTACAAATTCTAGCTAGATGGGGTTCTGAAGTCGATGGCCCTGACCTGGTACTAGTTTTAAAGTCAACATATGATGAAGAATTATTTTGAAAGAGTAGCAGTAACACCAGCCTCACATCATTGTTTCCAAATCCTGTTGGTTATGTATTACAGATGACTCTTTCCTAATAAGTTTGCTTACTTATTACTTTCAGGGTTTTTGTGCTGGGAAAATCGGTTGCAAAAGAGACTGTGGGTATCATGACCTCATCATTCATATTCAAAAGAAGATCAGCAAGATTACCATAGTGCATTACTTTGTAAAATTATAACCCCGAGAAGTAATAAGATTCAATTACATTTTTTTGGCAAAGTTCTTTTCAAGAAAGTATCTGTCTCATGGCTGTAGTTTATTCTTTGTCTTGATCATTGGGTAACAGTTCTCATGAGGATTTTTCTACTTCTCAAACCTTGCAAGAGATAAATCCCTCTTTTCCTGTGGTCCACTTCAGTCTTTGCATATGTGCATTTTCTGAAGCGTTAACTGTTAACAGTTGTGCCTAAGAGCTCTGAATTCCTTACACAGCCTCAGTGCTTTATAATGCTGGAGAACAAATGCGGACCGCACAAGGAGCTTTCTTCCCCTTTGCTCTGCAGACCTGAAATATCACACTGAACAAGAATATTCCAATCATTGGAGCAAACCGATGGATCCTGTGGGCTGAACTTGTCTAAAACGCAGAGCAGCTACCTCTGTGCATTCTTGCACAAAACCCATTGCAGTTACTGTTAATGGTGGCAAAACCAAACAGCAGATAAGCAGATGATGCTGAAATGTGTTTGCTGATTCTCTGTATTCTCACTTCAAAACTCAGGAGATTACTAAAACAGGTCAAATTCACTCCTACAAACGACAAACAAGAATGGGATAGTTTGTAAGGCAATACAGAGAGTTGGATTTACCTACTGTGTCAGTGCGAGCTCTGTAGGTGAATGATAGAGAACAATACTGGAGGTATCACAGGTTTATTCTGCAAAATAATTTTAAGGGATGATTTAAGAACTTTTTAGTCAGCTTCTCATTTTTATTATTTCCTTTTCAATGCTTTTAAAAACTTTTGCCATCCTTGTTTTGAGAATGTAGAAGTCCAGAAGGCTCTTATTTTGTCTTGTGCTTATATCTGTAGTGGTAAGAGTACATACTATTCAAGGAAGGCACAGTTAATACTGTGTCAAATACTGGGGCAGAGTAAGTGAAGTCATCTTATGCTTTATTTTGGAAGACATAACAAAAAACCCCATGTCTCTAATGCTGGGTGATAAAATCCCATAGGAGTTGAATGGTGTGATGTTTCTGCACAGGTTTTTTCCTCATGTCAATTTAAAAGGGATTCCCCTGCTGCAGGATCTCAAAGGAATTTACAGTTGTTCTTTTAAGTAAGTGTTTATGCTGCTCAACAATTTGCACTGTCCATCATGACTCATTTTGGAGCCTGCTCTGCCTGCCTGACTTGTATTTCTATGTACAAGGATTTGAGGCTGCCAGCAAGAATATTTCTGTGAGCAACAAGCAGAAATCATGCGTTGGACATGGACTTCATGGAGCTTTCAATGTTTTTAGAAAGGGAAGTGTTAACACTGAATAGATGACGTTAACACCACCACCAAGAAAGAAAGAAAAAAAAAAAAGAGAGCTCTGAAAAGCTGTATTGACTAAATCTTCTAACAATGCTCGTGATTCTCCTATATCCTGCTCTGTGTTTTTGTATGGATTTTTCATAGCACAGACAGACGTTACCTACAGTGTGATTCAGTGTCTGTTTCTAGCCACGCTCTTTCACGATTTTAACCTGATTTCACGGGAGGAACAGAGAATGAAACATCGTAGCTCATGGTTGTCAGCAGTGAAAAATAGCCAGGAATCAGACAAACAGCTTCATTGCTGAGATTATTTCCGGGATGAAAACTCGTCCAACAGCTGTTTGCTTTGGCCACTACTCAGGTCTTTTTTTTTTTTTTAAATCAGAAAAAAAAGAGGTTTGGGTTTTTTTTTTAAGATGTGGGCTGGTTATTTATGTAGTCAGGAAGAGGTCTCTGCTTCCAGTGTTGTGGTCTCGGGGCTGTTTTGACAGTTGGAGTACAGGGAGGTTTCCTCTCTTCTCTCTCTCCTTTTCTCCCATCCTTCATTCACTTAATGCACAGACCTGGAATGCTGTAAGAAGAAGAGAAAGCGAATTTATGAGTTCTTTAATCCCAGACAGGCAGCTCTGTGGCAGTTACCTTCAAGAAAAGTTCACGCCCCAAAGGAGCGTTTAGTCTTACAGAGCCACTGACTCACTGAGCAGTGCGTGTGAGTGGCTGCGAGGGAGAAGGGCAGAGATGAAGGAGTTTTGGTTCCTTGTGAAACTTGTAATATTATTGCTTTAAGACTTTTTGAAAAGATGAATGCTACTTTTGTTTAAAGCATTTGTTCTGAAATTGCTGAAGCTGGAGTCTACCAGAGTGAGGTCAGGAGCATTTTCTTTGGCAGAAAGAAGATACTTTTATAGAAGCCATGCCTGTACTTGGGGTTGCCTCCAAGCTGAGACAGCCAGCTGTAGGGTCAAAGCCTGTCCACACTGCCCTCCCGATACCCAGCCTTGGCTCTGCTGGCTCACAGAAGTACTCATCAAAATCTTTGGAGCTTACTGGGGCAGAGAGCTCAATGCTTTCTTGTCAGCTTACGTTAAAGTCAACCTGTGATTTTGGAGAGAGGAAAACGCTTCAAGGAAAAACCCAGGAGATCGAAGATAGCAAGGTTAGTTGTAAACTTTACCTGTGGAAATCAGTTCTCAAAAAATGTTGATTTGCTTTGAAAAAATCTTTGATACAGACTTTCTGCATGCAGAACTTGGGGGTAAATGAGTAAATAGACTTTTGCTGTCTTCACTGAACTCCCATAGCAGCCTTGGAAATTTGTTTTGCTCTATGTTGTTGTTTGAATAAATATTCTGGTTTTAAATGTTCATGTTATTCGCTTCACAGATGAATTTTGATAAGGATCAGTAGAATCATTAGGAGAGAAAAATCATTCTGGCACCCAGTAAACAGAGAATTAAAAAAAAAAAAATCTTGGCAGCTTTATGTTATGTTATGAAATTTATAAAGAGATCTCACACCCACACCTATTCCCACAGGGAGGCTCTTCTGAAATAAAAACATGCAATTGATTTTCTTTTCATTTTCAAATGATCTGGCTATTCTTGCTGCAGCACTGCTGAACCAGAAAAACAGCTTCTCAGTGAAAAGTACTTGTGCTTTTCTCTTCTGCAAAATAGCTTCTTCCTAGCCCCTATCTAGCCCCAATTCATTGTGATTTAAAAAAACCCCTCAGATTATCTGTAGTAGGATGCCACAGTACTTTTTAGTCTGCTTAAGGTTTTTTCTTTTGAAAGAAAAGATTTGATTATTTTTGAGTCCTAATTAACTTTTAAAAAAACTTCTGCTTGATTTTCAACTAGTCTTTCTGTTGTAGTTGAGAACATTTTTCATGCTTTGTACATGAGTATTGAGTCCCTTCTTGTCAGCAGCATATATTTCTGTAGATCTTTCAGTCACTACATTACGGCTGCATGTGTGGTTTACACAGTTCAGCAAGCTATGAGGCTACTTCCTCTTGCTTTTCTGGTACTCTTGGTTTGTGGAACTGATTACCACACTGGAATGAAACATGTATTTTTAATTGTATCTTAGTTAGAGAACACTTAAATGTCATTAGAGTTGTTACAGTGGCAAGATGCACACAATATATGTACTTGTTTTTTCTTTGTTTTTAGTTACTGGGTTAATTCAGTATTAGTGAGGAAAGTTGGTTTTGTGGTTAAAGCATAGGGTTGGGATTCTGAACATTTGGTTTCCTTTTCAAACCTTACCACACATTTCCACATGAGATTTTGGTCATGCCACTTAACTTTTCCCATGGAGTTTTCTGTGTCACATCTCTCTGCCTCCCAGAGATGATGCATTGGTGGTGTCAGACATGCCATACAGAAATGTAAAAAAAGGAGCAAACTGTTCATCTCTTGATTACCACAAGTGATGAACAGCCCATTTCTATAACATGAGTATGAAAATAATGTAAGTTTGAAGATAATAAGTTTTCAACATAATGCAATTCCTGCTTGTTTACTTATTTTTAATAGAAGATATTCTTTGTTTGTTTTTTTAATGGCGTCACTTAATGGATATTCCATGAAAAGTAACTCAGATTTGCAAATACTATTTTCCATGAAAAAAGCAAAGGGTTACACTGGCTGCTGAGAAGTGTTTCTTGTTTACTTAAAAAGTGTGGAGAAAGATATAAAGCATCTTGCCTTCAGTATTTAAACCACTTGGGAGCTATTAGCAATTAGTGTGGGACCAACTGGGAGTCATAGCCTTCCAAGGCATCTGGTCCTGAACCCTTCTGAACTTCTAGTGGGTAAAGAACAGCCTGGATGGACACAAACTGTGATACCAACGTGCCATTTCATTGGTTTGACAATACCTGCCATCTCAGAGACTGTTTCTTTAAAGAAAGCAACAAAGAGCAAACCAACTTCCAAAAAACAACCTACCAGCCGTGACATCCTTCTCTATATATGTTCACATTGGAGACTGCCGAGCAGTTTTAAAAGACAATCCGTAAAGAGTAAGACCAGGCTGTGCACATGATGGTCTGAAAGTTTCCCCCTTGGAAGTAAACTGGATTTATAGAAGTGCTGAACATTCAAAAAGTTACTAATTTCTGAACCCTTTCTGTATTACCCCCTTATAAGTCCGACATTCCCAGTAAAGCTTAGTGGCAGCCCTTTGCTCAGTTTTCTTCCTGGCATGCTTTTTGAAAGATGCTCTTTTATTCACCTTTTAAACAAGTTTCATGAAATCTTTTGGCCAAAGGGGTTTGGACTTTTAGGTGGATGGGTATTTATGAAGACATTATTTTAATGCTTTTCTTACTAGTAAGCTTCAAAAGATGAGCCTAAAAGTATTGAATGTTGTTTTCTTCACCAGTGATGGAGATCCATGCCACCCGGGTCTCCTCAGAAGTGCGTGTAGGTTATTTAAACAGTAGTTCTAAGCATAGATATGATGGAGCTGTTAATGTCTCTTCAGGTTTGCTGAGCACATGCAAGTTCTGCACTACAGGTGGGATGTCCCAAAGCTTGACCATTTGGGAATACTGATTCCAACAGACCTTTTGTTAGCAAACACATTAATCCATATGATATCTCTGTGTGACTGTTGTATACAATTCTGTACACTGGGACTCTGTAACTATAAAAATGATCAGATAAAAGGTTTTTCACTCAAAATGCAGTGAATACCTAGTCTGAGTTTCCAAGTGAGAGTAAAATCTGACTGACATATTTTCTATATGCTTATGTTACATATATCATTGGATATAAGGCAACACTGATTTTTGATGGAAAAAATATGGATCTCTCTCTGCAAAAGACAATGGAACAAATGAATTCATCATCTGGTTAACTCTGGCTCTTGTCTGCTGAAATCAGTGCCTTTTGCATTGCCTGCTTTGGTGTTTTACATTTGCTGCACTGTGGGTCACAGGTTTTCTCCTCCTGTCTGCAAGGCACTTAGATAGACACTGCGTAGTCACTGTGACATATCCTGTTGCTATCTATAAGTGCTAAGGATTCTAAAATAAATTTGGGTTATGCATGTCAATACAGTAGGTCATTGTCAGCCAGCTGTTTCCTCCATGAAGTTCACTCTCACCAAACGTGATTGTTCGAGACTTTTGTCGCTTGTGTTGCCTTTCTCACAAGGCCAAGGCTGGTTAGGAATACAGCAGCAAACATCAGTTCTCTTTTCCCTCGCTGTTTCTCCCATCTCAAACGATTTTGTTTCACTTGCACATCTTGTTTGTGGACAAGATGAAATTTGAAGTTTAATAAAAGTGATATTTTATTGTGGTAGAAAAAGTTTGAGGTGATTATGTTTACCGTTTTTCTTAATTGTATAAAACTTAGTTAAGCTTACGAAAGCAAATAATAAGTTGCTAATGATTTAAATTATTCTGTGTGTAGTTTATTCAAATGCGCTTTTGTTCAAAATTTTCATAATTTGTGCTTTGGTAGCATACAACTACAACTATGTGCTGTGTCTCATACAACAGGTCCATCTGCTTTCTTGCTAAAGCCACTAATGTTTAGGCTGAATGCATGAACACTTTATGATGTGAATAGTCATGCAAAATATTTGAACACAAGTATTCAGAGCACATTCTTTTTCCCTGAGTATCATATAGACAAAAGTTTATTCCTATATATGTACACAGGAACAGAATCCAGCTGCTGGATTCATGAGGTGAAATGCTGCCTGTCTTTGAAGCAGATGGAGTTTTGCTGTTCATCTGGACCATAGAGCATTTTTATCCAGAACCATGTCTGAAAACACCACTATATTTTCTAACATTTTTCTAACTGTGGGTATAGTACTATTTGTATTTCTTTACCACCACTGTTATACTGATTGCAAAATTAATCATCAGATCATGGTAGGTTGCTTTTTGATACTGTTCTGGTTGTAGAATGTGCCACTAAACAGTAACAAAGTGAAAAAAAGTCCATTCATATTGTAGAAAGGTAAATGAAACAATGACTTAAAACTATAAGAATTTATTTGCAAAACCAACTTATTTGGTCACTAAGGCATAACTGCACGATATTATTTTGAGTTGGTCTTGAGAGGCTGGGGCCAGACTCTTCAGTTGTGCCCAGCAACAGGACAAGGATCAAAGGGCACAAACTGAAGCACAGGAATTTCCACTGAATTTCAGGAAGAAACTTCTTTACTTTGAGGGTGACAGAGCACTGGAACAGGCTACCCAGAGAAGTTGTGGAGTCTTCTTCTCTGAAGATATTCAAAACCTGTCTGGACGCAATCCTGTGCAACCTGTTCGAGGTGAACCTGCTTTAGTAGGGGGGTTGGACTACAGGATCTCCCTTCTGTGAGTGTGTAATTAATTGACCTGTAGCAAAATGCCAATGGCAATAGTGTTTTACCCCAGATCACCTGAAAGTGTGATTGATTTCAGCTACTCTCACACATTTGATGGTGTAGTAACAAGCGCATTGCCATGAATTCCCTCCAGCACAAAGCTGCGCAGCTGCTGGGAGTCAGCAACCCCTGCTAGGCACACTGGTCTTCTGGTCTGGCTTCCTGCGGGCTGCTCCTTGCAGTGCTCTGCGTTGTATTCCCGAAGTTTTCCTCCCTTCTTTAGACTTTCTTCTTTCAAGAGCCCTGCACCATCCTTCATGCTTCCAAAGTGAATTTTCTCTGAGATTAATCTGATACATTAATTGTAGTGTTTTGATTGTATGACTTGGATGATAAGATTTTAGCCTTCTTTCTTGAGTTAATATATTATCTTATTTCTTTTGGGGTTTTTTTTTGTTTTCAGTTTCTCTTTGTTCATGCTATCTGTCTGCTGCTGTCTCCTTTATCTGCCTCTTCCTTCCTGTTGGCAGACATCTTTACAGGCTACTGAATATGACTTACTCTTCTCTGTATCCCCTAATCAAGTCTTCTCGTCTTGCCTGCAGCATTTTTCACATCACTGTTCGTTATCAGAAAGTGCCTGTCAGCCTCCCCAGCTGATCCAGTACACATATGTAAACCTAAAACTTTTCTAGATACCTCAGTTTTGAGGGCTTGTAGTAAGATCCAAGTAGTATGGAGACAGTGGTATCCAGAGGATGAATGGGCAGTTGTTTGTGACCTCTCTTGCAGGGGTCCAGCCCGACTAAGTTCATTAAACAATTCAATTTTTATACAGGAAGATATTAGGGGAGCTCAGGAGATGGATCTTCTGCAAGGCCTTCTGGAAGAAATGACAGAGCATTTTGTGTCCACCTGAGTAAAGAGACACAACCGACTTCTTCTGTAGAGCACAGAAATCTGAGCAATTAAGTTGGGGAAGCGGTCTAAATCAGCAGGGCAGAGCAGAATAGATATGTGGTACCTGGAGAGCACGTCCAACAGAGAACGGGGTCCAAAACACTTAGTTGTACCAAGTGAAGGTTGTTAAAGTAATTGAAAATGAATGTCAGTGCCACAAACCCAAGCTAAATCCTTTGATTTGATTAGGCAAAAGCACATGCTGGTGCTGTTAAAGTGACTCTTAAGGTCCATTTCATTTGGTATCATACCACTGAATCTCAGTTTTACTCTGAGGTCATTCAGCCAGCGCTTTTGCACTAGGACATTAAGACGAGCATGGAAACCTCTCATTTTTCCCTCATCAGTTTTAAGTAGTTTGTCAGTGATGTGGTAAATCCTGCCTGTCACAAGACACCAAACTTGGAGAACAGCTAGGCTCCTCTATACAGAGAGATCTCAAGACAAATATTTTTGTTTTCCATACATGGGTGGAGCTCCTGCTCACGTCAGCGGGAATACTGTGCACACTGGAATACCAGATGTGTGCCATAAATGACTTCCATATCTCTGTCTTTCCTCAGCTAACCCTTCCACACCACTTACTTAGGTTTTGTGTGACCCTTTCCCACCATTCCCCAAATCTCTCCAAAGCAAGGCATCTGTTGCAATCCCACATCTTTTTGACCTTTCAATTTCTTGGATGCTTTTTTGTCTGATCTCTGAGGACCAAGCTCCACTGATGTTCTTGACACACTGAATCTAGGGAACATAAATAAATGAGTTTCTTTCCCCATTTTGTCATACCCTTCCTTTTCTCAGCACTAGTGCCCTGGAGATATCTGCCTTGTGCGTTGGCAAGAAAGGAGGCTGCTCATTGTGCCGAGAGTTTCATTTACAGCGCTACAGCCAAGGCAACAGAAAGGGCAGCAGAAGCAGCCAGAAACCGCCTATCTTCTCTCCATAGTGACCGCTAGTGATGGGAAGCCAGCAGTGTTTCAAAAGCCCTGAACTAGCTGCCAGAAATTTCAGTCAGCACTCTGGACACCTGGGACTATGTGTGTTCAAAATTCACACAGCCCCAGTGAAGCCAGGACAGTTGGCAGGAGTTCAGATTGTCAGCAATTTCAGCTTCTTGTCTCGTGCTCTGAATTATTTCTTTATCAAACAGATAACAGAGTCTTTAATGTGCTTTGTGTATCCAGTACCATCTGTCTACGCTATGTTATAATTGATTTAAGAGCTTCATGCTGTATGAGCTTGCGCTAAATTTCACTGTTACATGTTTATTGTCTAATCCTCTGTATCAAGCACATTTTCATATAGTTGAGATAAATGTGAAGTAACACAATATCAACTCTCAAAGCTTTTGTATTTGTGAACAAATTTTATTGAGTGTAGGTTGAATGATGTTTTTTGTCTGTAATTTGTGATTGGGATCATAGATAGGAGGGTATTCAGCCAACCTGATCTTATGACCTCTGCCTAAAATTCTACATGCTTTCTCTTACAAAATAAGAACATAGAACTCAGCTTATTCCATATTAATTGGTGCGTTGTGAGCTGGTATTACACATCATCAGAAAACAGTCACACTTATTCTTTTGTATTGCATTTGTGCCTGGGGAAGCTGCTTGGGGATTTCCTGACCAAACAACTATTCAGTAAAATATCCTTTCCTCAAAAATAGGACTGTGTCTGCAGGATGATGGACTGTGAGTGCACCAGCAGAACTGAAGCAACCCAGCAACATTTGCTTGGTCCAACACTTCTGCAGTCCCGTGTTCTTCATAACCACAAGCGGAGATAAGTGGTCTCCACCTTCAGATAAAAATAATGGGCTTAAACTATACCCCAGGAGGATTCTAGTTAGGCTTTAGTAAAACTTCCCAGCTGTAACAGTAGTTAAACAGAGGAAAACTTTGCCTGTGGATAATGTAGTATCTCCATCACAGGAAAACCAAATGTGTACACTTGCCAGTCATAGTATTATTAGCACTGATCCTTCACTGTGCAGTGGAATTGGTGACAACCTTGATGGTCTTCTCATTCTCTTTTCTCATTCCTTGGCTCAGCTGACTTCAGGTGCATGGTAATGAAACCATGATTCCTTGGGAACGTAGCCTGACTGCACTGTGGCCCACAGTGATACAGATATGTAAGGACTCTCTTTGGAGAAGATTTACTTCCTTAGAAAAAGTGCCTTTGTGAGTATGGGTGTTTCCAGAGGCATTGCACTGAAATATTGCAGTTCCTGTTAAGTTTCCAGAAAGCACAGGAAGGGTATTCTTGGAGCCCAGAAAGCTAGTTGCGTGCTTGGAAACACTCATTTCCCTGGAATATCAGTATTGGAGTGTCCTCATGCCTCAAGAGCCTGTCAGATCTGACAGTGGAGTGACTCTTGGGGACCCAGTTCTTTGCTCTATAGCAAGGAACACAGAAGCCCTATGAACTTAAAAATCCTTAATTTGAAATCCCTTCAGAAGCAGTGCAGTGAATATTTCTTTTTGCTGCATTTTGCAGGGGGTCCCTAGAAGACTGGAGCATCCCAAAGCAACGAGCAGAGTGAGGGGTACCACTAAGATCAGGGAGTTCAGTTGCACTGAAAAACATTTCCTCTCTCAAGTAAAAACACAATAATGTCCTTTCTGTGTATTTTTCTGTTTGGTACAACCATACCTTGGTCCTTGAAATTTTTACTAGATTGATGTCTTAGCATGACAGGTAGTGTGCATGTGTACAGAAGTTAGTCCATCCCTATAGAACATATGGCTGTGTTACATGGATTGTGGGAGAAAGGGAAAAACATGATCCCCACAGTGCAGAGGGAAGGCAGAGATTAAAGGGAAAATGGATGATTTTCCCACACTAGGGCTGGGACTTTGTGGCAGGACTAGGAATTTCAAGTCATATGTATCTCGAGTCCCAATCTCTGCATCATAACCACAAGCCCATCCTTTGTCTTTTCTAAGGGATCAGTTAAGAACGAAACATCCAAATAATGAGTTATTTTCCCTGCTTGCCTCATAAGGACAGTTTTGGCTTTGTCATCATTTTAATGTCAAGAGCTAGCATGAGTGTGGGCCCAGCCCTGAGCTGGTGCTGGAATTTTACTCCAGGAGCCATATTCTCTTGATTTTGTGTATCCAACCAACACAGAATAGCACAGTTTATTAAAGGTGCAGAATATTTTGTGCCCTTTGTGGAGCAGTATAACACTCATCAATGGTCCTGTGTGTAATGCTGTTGATAGCCTGTTCACTTATTAAATATGATGTGGAAAATCTAGTATTTGTGAAGTAAAAGCAAGCCTCTTTTGAAGAGAAATGGCTTTTCTCAGTCCTAATTTCTGCCTTTGAGTACATTGCCTATCTTCTTTGTAGCAGAAACTTGTATTTAGTAAATACTAAGGGCATGAATTACAAATGAGAACTGCTAATATTTTTGGCTATGTGTTCATTCTGGTCAAGGTCCACTGTCCCTTTTTCTCTAGTATACTAGACTATTTTTTGAGTCACACAGTTTTTCTTGCACTTGCATACAGGGCATGCAAAGAGTAGTTCATTTAAATCAGCTCTGTGTTTCACTCTGACCTGATTCACAGGATGTGGTCTTGGAGGAAGCCCATGCCTTAACAATAGCCTTTTGACAAGTGAGGGTGTTTGGGGATTAAGCTGGAAGAGGAGGAAGCATGTATCTATTCTCAAACCTAGTAGTGGACTATTTTGTGCGAATCTTCACTTGCCCATGATGTTTTTAAGGTCACAAACCTTCCTTTTTGTTTATACTGGCAAGAGGATGTTGGCTGAAAGATAGCATAACTTCTTTAAAATTCAGAAAAGGAATGCAGAGTGTTTTGTCTGGTAAATGTGAAGGGATAATTCCCCCGTGTAAGATGTGCAGATTTCTGGTGGCTCTTGTGTATGTTCTGTGTAAACCAAGCTGCGAGAACTTGGAAAATAAGCAAATCAAAGAGAAGCTTAATTTTGAAGTGGTTAGAGCTGGATCATAATATTTCTGGATATATAAACTGAGAAGGTGCCAGCCACTAAATGTACTAACTCTGCATAAAACATGAGAGAATTTGACCAAGTATAATATTAGTATTGTCCTAACCTACTTTCAACATGACATTTGGTATGACTTATATATCTAGTTATATTTATTCCCTGTAAACCCTCCTTTGCTGCTCTGCCCTTCTGATCTTAATTCAGCAGAAAGCATTTCATCCTTCAATATATCTCTCAACAGCTGATCAAAATATTTTGTTCAGGTGAAATTCTCCAATTGCAGCAAATATGAAAACAAATTGGAACAAAAATAGCTGTTGAGCTTTCTATTGTGTTTTCCATTTCAAATTATCTCTCTTTGACAGTTTCAACACCTGGCTTTGTATCTTGTTGATGTTGTGTTAAGCTCCAAAAGATTTGGCAGTGAAAACTTCCTGTTGTGCATTAGGATTTGAATTACAGGGCATGAGTAAAACCATCGCAGCTTAGTAATGAGCATGGCCATGCACAGAAAGATGACTCCCTAGCAAGTGATGTGAAACACTTGACTACTTTCATTAATCAGGAAAGGCTGCATGGCTCATACATGATTTAGGGTGAGTAAGATATAAGTCAGGGTGCAGGATTTTTACTCACCACTACAACAATGAGATTTCCTGGCAACACATCTAAGCAGTAAACAAGTTGGTTTCTTTTTTTGGGGGAGTATTTTTGTTTTGGTTTGGTTTTTGTTTTTTTGGGCTCTTTTTTTATAAGCTGTCTCTGTAGTGGAAATAAATAGGCATTAAATAAGAATGTGAAATAACAAATAAAAGTTCAAAAGGAGTTTAGAAATTTTCTCAGCTGAGCAGTCTGCCTGCTTTAGTCATTGCTGGCCAGCTCACCAGCCATAGACAGAGTGCTGGAAGGAAGAGCTGAAGGAATCTGTTTCTCATGAAGGAGCAGCACAAATCTGAAATCTTGAGAGCTGCAGGTTCAGACTTTCTTTTGAAATGCTTCTGAGAGGGAGTAAGGCTGAGCGACTTACATGGGAATTCACAATCTAGTTTCATTTCTGGTTAGTATCAAGTACCTCCTTGAACTCAGCTCATGTGAAATGGTAATAATGAATGGATTTTTTAGAGTGAAGCTGTTTCTTGGCTAACTATTATTTGATTATTATTTTTTTAAAATACTGAAGAAATAATCCAATTAGCTACTTTTTAAAGTGTTGGTGAAGTTACTTTTAATTATCATAGAAAAATGATTTTTTTTTTAACCTAATCTGTTACCAATGTTTTCAGCTTCCTATCTGTCAGGCTAATAATGCATCCATTCTTTGTTTCTGCTTGTAATAAGAAGACCCAAGGAGGAGGCATTTTATATACACCATGCATTTTTTTCCTGTGTAAAGCTGTGATCCTGACAAAAGCAAGGAGAGAATAACAGCATCATTGCTGTTTTCTTCACCTCCCTGCAGTATCACTCTGAAGACTGGTATGGTTCTGTATTACTACCTAAGAAATAGGTTGCTCCACAAAGAAACTATTGTAGTGATTGACAGTCAAATACTCTGTTCATAGGTGATGCCATCTCCAGATGTGTGTGTGGGGCTTAATACAGTCTAATTTGCAGAACTTTCACATCCAGACTTCTCTTAAGCAAGAACAAGTTTTCTCCAGTGTTGGGAATGGGTTGGTGTTTGTGTTACCGATGAACAAGAGCAAAGCAACCCTCCCCATCTGTGACAGCTATGTCAGTCACAGCCTTAAAGAGTTTTGCTTTATAAGATAAGCTATTAGCACAAGGGAGTGGGGAATAAAAGAAAAATGTGTGGAAATGAAAACAAGGCTTTCTTCCCAGGGCCCCACCAAGTCAGTGCAGGATTTTTTCTGAGTTATTCAGCCTTGTTTGTGGACATGATACAGAGATGTAGAATACTGAGGGGAGCTGATTAAACAAAGTTTCAGAAAAGGGAGGATGCAAATCTCAACATACTGAGTACCGGTGTGTTGAACTGAATAGTGTCATTCAAAAAAATTATTTAAAGGGGATTTGGCGAAAGAAAAATAATATAATACAGGATATTTAGATCAGCAAAATAGATCCTAGATGACTCAGATGCCCTAAAAGCAAGGGGATTATGGACATATTTGCATCTATGGAATTTTTTTTCCCCTTTTTTCCTGGACATTTAATAGTCTCATTTATTTGTGCAAAGTTGTAAGATTTCATTTGGAGCTACTTATATAAATGCCAGAAAAGACAGAGTGATAGTAGTCACATTTCAGTCTAAGGGGACAAAACTTCATTTCCCATTAAAAATTTTATCTTGTGTTATAATAAAGTCAGTATTTTCAAAAATAATTGTCACTCAGATGTATATTTGTCTTTAAAGGTCTCATCAGCCTTTGCACAGAATAACACAAGATTCTCACCACCATTTCAATATAAACTAGTTATCTTGTCCTAACTGATTAGATAGAAATATTATGTATCTTCATAAAGCCATAAATCAGTGTCATATCCGAGTACTGGTCTGTGGAAGGTGAAGGTGAATATTGGTTCCTGTCATATTTGTAAGTCTGTATTTGTAATTTAGTCCATTTCTCACAAAATTCTGCATGGATGCCATAGCTAATATGAACTGAGGGTTGAGTAGAGGCTTTTTACAGTGTATGAATACTGCCACCATTTCAAAGCAACAAAACATTTTGGATCATTTTGGAAAAGGTTGGGGTATTACTTCATGTAGATTCACTACGAGGTAAAGTGTAATTTATTGGTAGCTCCTGAGCTTCTGTCCTTGTCTTGTTCAGACTAATGTGCATTTATCACTAGCTGTGTGATTATACAACTGTTTTTTTTAATGCTGAAACATTTTAACAGAAATATGCAAGTAGAGCCTTAGATACAAAAATAAGAAATTCGAAGTGCAACAACACTCTTCCACAACTACCTTTGGTTTTCTTATTTTGACTTTAGGAATGATGACATTTCAACTAGTATTTGATATAATTCCAATTGGATATTTAAGGACTGTGTAAGGCAACATTACTACACAGTGCTTTTTCTTTGAGATCAACACACTGTCTTCCTTTGAGTGCAGTTTGGGTGTTTTGCCCTTAATAGTTAGTTAAGCTCTTTAAAACAGCTATTAAACTAATGGTTTTTGTGCTCATATGATTAATTTTGTTCTGCAGCTGCTTTTAGGATACTTTCAAATGTGTTTCAGTATGACAAGCATTGGTGTACCCTAACAGTTTTGGAGTAGCAGGATACAGCTTGGATATGACTCAAAATGTTAAACCAGCAATTCACTGAATGGATTAGTACAGCTTCTCTAAAGCCACCATGAGATTTAAGTTTTTTAGGACAGAGATCATAAATGTAGCATTAGCATTTTGGCACCAGTAGTGTATCCTATGTAGAGTGAAATACATATTTAGCATATGGTGCATATTAAATACAGAGATGGGTATTTGTGCTCATATACAGATACCTGTTAACATTTATCTATGTATTTACAAAAGTTTGAAGTGTAGTCAATAAATTTTTCTTTTACTAATGTGGAAGATGGCTTAGAGATGCATATATGCATATTATACATGTGCACATATAACCACATATACATTGCATATCATATATGTTATCTTCTTGGTAAAGAAAGGAGAGAATTTTGAAAGAAAGGATAGAATTACTGCTTATAGTAATGTGCAGAAAAGTGAGATGTAGAACATATCTTTTTGCTTGTCATGAATTGTAGAATTAACTGATATGTTCAATACCAAAACAGGCAAACCCAGCAGAAGCACCGAGCGCTGTGCTCCTTAGACCATGTGTTTCAGTCAGCGCACCCACAGCACTCAGCAGCAGCTCAGCAGCCCACATTCCCAGTGACAGGCCAGGGACTGGCAGGTGGTGCTCTACTCTGTCCCTCCACTGCTCCTCTCTCAGGCTGCATTACCCCCTCCAGTTCCTATGGGGTGTGAATCTCCTCTGCAGTGCTGAGGAGACTGATGGAAAGATGACAAATAAATTGTTTAAGTTATTGGGAGTTTCCAAAACAGACTAGATTCTGTTACCCTACATTTGTATGCTTCTGCAGCTCTCTCCTTTCACCATCTCTGTGATGTCTTCTAGGAAGATGTCCATTTTTCACTCTGTCACTTTAAATACTTCCTTCTAGACACATGACAAAATAATCCTTCTGAAATTAGAACTTGCTGTGTTCTTTAAATCAGTGGGAGTTTTTCTGTTTGCTCACTGAAGTAAGAATATCATCCCATTTCATTGTGGTTAGACAATTTATAACCTCTCACATTTTCACAAGGTAAGATTTTCAAGCCATGCTTTTGAGTCTCAGTTTTGGGAACGTTGGGCTACATTCATATCCTGTGATGTTTTATGTCAGCTGACTGGTATTTTCTGATAATCATTTAATCTGAGATTTTTATTCAGAGAAATTATGGATTTAAAGAGGAAAATAAATAAAGAAAACTTCCTTGTGCAGTGAAAACATTCAGAATGTATTACTTTATGAAAGTTGAGCTTGTTACAGAAAAAAATAAAACTCTTTTCCATTTACTATTTTTTTATTCTATCTGTTTAGGTGACCTATGGAATTTGGTTAATTAAAAATTCACAAGTAATTAGGTTATGCTTGTTGCTGAAGTATTTGGACATTTAGATACTTCTTATAAGCGATACCCTGTTGTGTTTTTGAACAAAAATTTAAGAACTATGATTGGCATGTCACTGCCTTTAATTTCCTTGTATGGTACAGTATTCTGTTCATGTCCACTTTATGCACTGTATAGCCAAACTTGAGTATGCACAAACAGTATAAGGAAAGGGTAATCAATCTGACTGCGTGAAAACTCTGAGGAAATACTGATAAGTAAAACAGCCCATAAATTCTGCAGAGAGAATTTTTCACATTCGTGGCTCTAAAGATTAAAATTGAGGCTCCTTCTGTCCCACCCATAAATGACTTTTGGCAGTAGAAATGTGGTCACTAAAAATCCACTCACAATCTTTACTGCCAATCCGTATCAGCTTTCTGTCTTATTCTATGTACCAAAAGAGTCCAGTCTATATGGGACCATTGTTCTAAAATATTGTATTTCTTTAATGAAATCTTTCTTTTTGAGTTCAGTAATATTACGTTCTGATAGCTGAATGTTGCTGTAAAGTCAGGACTAAGTGCATGTGGTTAATGGTCAGTATGGACAGAATATGTGGAGCACAGGAGAGAGGCTCTTTAGGACTGCTTTTTCCTGTCTGCAAATAGCTTGGGACCAATGGAAAATATAAGGGAAGTTCAAGAGACTCCTAGCTCTTTTTTACTGCATCGTAGATCAGTGAAGTTCGGAATCAACACAGAGTGAGGAGCACAGAACAAAAATTGTTTGAGGAAAGTTGTTAATTCTGTCTTGTAATTTTTGTATTTATTGAAAATTGGAACCCTGTTAATTATGTCTGTCAGTTTAGGAAAGGATGGAGGTTCCTGCTGAAAATTGGGATCTCTCTACAACCACCTGAAAGGAGGCTGTAGCCAGGTGGGTGTTGGCCTCTTCTCCCAGGCAACCAGCGACAGGACAAAAGGATGCAGCCTCAGGCTGCACCAGGGGAGGTTCAGGATACCCATCATGAAGAATTTCTTCACTGAAAGGATGGTTAAAGAGTAGAACAGGCTGTTCAGGGAGACGGTGGATTTACTTCCAGATTGTCTCTGGAAGTGTTTAAGAAATTACTTGTACTTAGTGCTATGGTTTAGTTGATATGGTGGTGTTTGGTCAAAGTTTGGACTTGATGATCATGGAGGTCTTCCAGCCTCAATGATCCTATGAGGCTCCGGTCACAGTGGAATTCATCTTACCTCATTAAAGCCAGTTAAAAGGTTGATGTCTAGTCTGAGCTAGTTGCATGGGCTCCTACTCTATCCAGATGGCAGAGATAAATGCTTCTTGAGGGCAATTCCTTTCATTTTTCTGAGTTGTTTATGTAAATGTAGAATGACTCACCCTCTGGCAGTATGTGCATCTATTGCTCAATTAAGGGGAGGTGAACCATCTAATTTAAGTTAAACACTTGATTTTCAGTGTCTGAAATTAGCTGAGATTAGTCTTACCTGTAGCACAGACCTTCTATTTGTGAAGTTCTTTTCAGGTACTTATTGCTAATGTTATCATTGTTATGACAGATTGTACAACTGTGTTTCAAAGTACGTTATTTAAATCTTTTGAGGCTACTTTGCAAGCTAGTGGAGACATAGATCTCATAAGGGTGATGGATCAGGGCATGCTTTTATCAGAGGGACATCCTCTTTTTGATTCTTAAAACAGATTAGTGATATGAAGATATGGAAAGTCCCTGAGAAGTGGTGAAGAGGAGTGATAGGCAAGCAAAAATAATACTCAGAATGAGCCAGTTGCATGGGAGATGGAGATATCTCTGTGAAGAAATGTTTCATTTCGATATATTCTCACAGCTTCCTGCTTAATGCTGCAGAGATTGTAGAGATAATGAAATGGATCATTACCCAGAAATACTATAATGAATTAGTTCACTACATGTATGGCAACACAACTGTGTATATAAACACATGAGTCTTACATATGCACACAAAGAGAAATATTTAATGAGTTGATGGGCAATCAACTTGCACATGTGGATGTACACATGGGTGTACTTGCACAAATGTCAAAAGTTCTCTTCTATCTCAGCAGCGTCTCAGATGTACACAGCACTTGCATGCATTTGCCAGCATTAGACTCCCTCCTTCTTCACTTGCTGTCACAGTCTTTCTGAGGAGAAGGGCGGCAATTATCTAGAAGCTACTCATGTACTTAAAGAGACAGAATCTGAAAACAAGTAATTCAGCCAGTGTAAAAATGGGATGTTCATTAATGTGTTCTCAGCCTTGCAGAGTATTGCATACATCATTTTAGGAAAGTTTTTCTCTAGGATTACCACCTCCCTCATGTGAATTATTTTTCTTTTTGTTAGGGAGTGAATGACATTGCTGTAACTGCTACAGCCATTGCTTATGGAGAAGGATATCATTAAGGAATTGTGGTTTCTGCTTAACAACTTGAAATAAGCAGGAAGGCTTATAGCAAGTGACAGGGCTACATGCAGGCTTAATCAAGTTGGATGTGTGCTCTGCAAAGGGTGCTGCTCGTTGGCTGTAGTCGCTGTAATCTCTCTGGTAAATCCCTCACGAGCTGTAAGCTACTTTGCTTGGCAAGCTGTCATGAAGTAGAAATGTTTGGAAGGCATTGGAACTGTCACCTGTCTAACTAGTCTGCTTATTTTCATTTTGGACATTGTGCTTGCTCTCTTCGCTAGAGGGGATATTGCAGATTGGTCTGAGTGTGCCTCGCAGGTGTGTGTTGGTCGTGAAAATTTGGGTGCTGCCATTTGTATTTCAAACCAGGCAGTCCCAAGAACACAGATGGAGAGCCTTATACCAGTGTAAGAAAGAGAAGGCATCAGTCAAATTACAATGCTTTCTTGCAAAATAGACATCAAAAGGTAGCTAAATGCCTGCCATTTCAATAATATAAATATTTTGATGTATCACTGTTAAAGGTGTAAGGGAAATAGGCACATTAAAGGAGTGACCGGGGTTTTGCATCTGAAGATTTAAGGTCTTTACAAAGCACAGAAACTTATTTCCTTTCAAAACCTTTCAAAACTTTTGGACAAACTGATATTTGAGGCTATAAAGTTCACTAGATACATCTAAAAATCAGTCCTCTTGTAGCTTCCTGTTCACCTAAAACAGAGCTAATCATGCTAAGGAAAGTGCCTAATACTATGTTAATTTTCTCAAGTCTCTTCCATTATGTTGGAAATGAGAATAAAACAGATTAACACAAAGAAAAGTAAATCATCAAGTTGTTAATATTTTCATGTTCTTTGGAATCAATTTTAAACAATAAACTTATTTTAAATTGTAGCAGGCTGAACTTAGTTCTTTTTACAATTTCCCCAAAAAGTTTTGGTTACTTATGGGAAACTGGTGATGTTTTTCACTTTTGTCCGCTGTGACAACTATAGTACAGCACAGCTTATTCTTAAAGGACTACAGTGCTTATTCTTAAAGGGCTCCAGTTCTTGCATTGTGTTCATGTATTGTACCTGCTTCCAGGGTATTTCTTAATAGTTCTTCCAAGCTATCTTTTTAAAGGCTAAAGAAGCTATACTTTTTAGCTTCATGATAGCAAATTTGACAGTGTATCAGGAAAAAAAAAAGTGGCATACTGTAGACAAAAGTTTAATTAAAAAACCCCCTTTTATCTTCTACCATCTTATGACTTAAAAACTATTAAATCCAAGCACTTAAATGAGAGGGTCAGTGATACTAGATGCTATACAAGTGGAATAGTGATCTAAATTACATTTACATCATTTGTGATGTAAAAAGAGTCTCAAGTGAGGGGAAAAGGAAGCAACTCACAGATACATAGAAATTTTTATCTATGTTTATGTTAGAACATAAATGTTTAAATGTTGAACTTCTTTTGGCCCTGCTGTAGTATGCTAACTTATTTCTTGTCAAATACCTCAGCAGAAATCACTCTTTGGAAGGGGCAGTTAGAGCCTCAGACTTTCAGTGCCCTGGGGATGGGGTGAAAACAGTGTGTATGTTTGGGTGAGGACTGGATGAGTGAGGATCAAGGCCCTGCTATTGCTCTGAAGACAGTGGAGCAGTGTTAGCAGTTGGATAGATATGTAAGGGCTGTGTCTGTTTGAAAGAGCCTGAAGTTAAAGACTAGAAAATTGAACTCAAGTGAATCAAAGGAAGGATGTTCAGAGAAATGGACAAAAAAATCTTCACAGCTGTCTCTTCTGTTTGGCATGCCCTAATTGCTATCATTGTTTTTTATGCAGTGCTTTGATGATTAGGAGAATCTTTTCTAAACAAAGTACACATTGAGCCTGATACTGCAAAGTTATCTGAAACTGTTTGGATGAAAATGGCTGCAACACAAATGCCACAGTCACTGCATTCGCTTACTTGATCGGCAGCCTTTCTCATTGAAAGAGAGCTTTTTTCCCTAACTCCACAGGAGGGTAGAAGCAGAGAAAGGAGAAAACTAATCCAGATTCTTCTATCTTATTTGTCCTGTGTCTGAGTGTCACTGTGCTTACAACTAGCATGTCCTTCCCAAATATCTCGCTTGCAAGGCTCAAACTAATAAAAGGGATTTTTAATGAGGGGTGAGCAGGGAGGGAGATGGGGACCCTGAGGAGAGAGGATGGGATTACATCTACAGAGGATAGAGTTGTACATCTCAGTACTCAACACAAAGGGCTGACTCACTGTCTCTGCCAGGACAGGGTTCATAGACACAGTCCAGTAGGTTTTCTATGTGCACTGGCTCCATGTGCATTGAGGTTCCCTCACTTTCTGTATTACTACTTAGAGACCTTATGACCTTCATCCTGGAAAATGCAGTGTAGATATTTGAAAAGGAAATTACAACTTGACTCTTATCTGATTGTGTACAAGAACTGAAATTCAACAAAAGCATACGCAGGGTCCTGCACCCGGGGAAGGATAACCCCAGGCACCAGCACAGGTTGAGGGCTGACCTGCTGGAAAGCAGCTCTGCAGAGAGGGACCTGGGGGTCCTGGTGCACAACAAGCTGCCCCTGAGCCAGCAGTGCCTTTGTGGACAAGAAGGGCATTGGTGTCCTGGGGTGCATTAGGAAGAGCATTGCCAGCAGGTGAAGGGACGTGATCCTGCCCCTCTACTCAGCCCTGGTGAGGCACATCTGGAGTGCTGTGTCCAGTTCTGGCCTCCTCAGGACAAGAGAGACATGGAGCTCCTGGAGCAGGTCCAGCGAAAGGCAGCAAAAGATGATGAAGGGACTGGAGCATCTCTCTCATGAGGAAAGCCTGGGACAGCTGGGCCTGTTCAGCCTCCAGAAGAGACGACTGAGAGGGGACCTCATCAACGTATACAAGTATCTGAAGGGAGGATGTCAAGAGGATGGAGCCAGGCTCTTCTCAGTGATGCCCAGCATTAGAACAAGAGGCAATGGGCAGAAACTGATACACAGGAAGTTCTGCCTGAATACAAGGAAGAACTTACTCGCTTTGCAGGTGACCAAGCACTGGAACAGATTGCCAAGGGAGGCTGCGGAGTCTCCCTCACTGGAGGCATTCAAGAATGGTGGGCATGCAGTCCTGTGCCATGTGCTCTAGGGTAACCCTGCTTGAGCAGGGAGGTTGGACCAGATGGCCCACTGTGGTCCCATCCAACCCAACCCATTCTGTGATTCTGTGAGAAGTAAATTTACCCATTTGTTGGAGTGTTTTACACTTCTATAGCTGACCTACACTTCTATAGCAGGGATTCTGCTCCTCCCCTCTTTCTTAAAAAAACCTTTTATCTAAGGTTGTCTCAGAAACATTCTGTGAATCATCTTTCAAAATTTACCACTAAAAGAAAGAAAAATCAACTTTTTCCTTTGACTTTTTCATTCGATGGTGTTTATATGAAACGGTGAAAACTTGGTAAATTTTTGCCAAGTTAAGGACAGGTGCTGTAAAATGCAGAATAATGAAAATGATCTACAAATAATGCTGGACCCAGCTACTCTAGTCTTTGTAGATGGATGTCCTTTCTGATTCCTCATTTGCCTTTGCACAAAGGACCCAGATTGTAGGCCCATCTCTACTGCTCTGGAAAAAAATTAGATGGGGTGGATCCTGAAGCACCTCAGTGAGCTCTTGGTTTGATTGGAGAGGATAACTTGCACCAAATGAGTCATCCTCTATCCCTGCCTTCAGGGACTGAATATTTCTCTTAACCAGCACTTTCAGTTCTTGTTAGGCTGTTCCTGCTAAGTAGAGCTGTGGGAAGTGTTGCCAGCATAGGCTTCTCTGTAGGAAGCTCTGATTCTGGAGGACTATGGATGATGTCAGTTACAGCAGATTTCCTTTCCTGAAGCTAGCGAAAATTTCTCCAGCACTATAATCTGTATCTGTGGGGTCCTTAATATAAGGGAAGGTGGCTGACTGCAGTGATGGAACTCTGAGTCATACCTGACGGGTATGTAAGCTGTCACTGGAGCTCTTCTGGGTACCGCTGTAGCAGTATCAGTGGCATGCTGCTTCCAAAGCAGGATATGGTTTCATGTACAATTTAAAAATACAGTTTGCATCTATGGACTTACCTAATGGTAGTTAAGCCCATAATAGTTTGAGGCCCTATAAAGCTCACAAAATATGTGTGATGCTTCTAAAACTAGTTAGCACCTTTTCTCCATTATTCATTCGTATTATTTCAAGTTGTCATAGTTCCTCTAATAGTGGTACATTTTTATATACAGTGTTGCCCATGAAAACAGTAGGGATGTCTGTTTTTTTAGTATTTGGCCCTTTTGGTAATCACTTGCTCAGAGTTAATGTCTAACCAGGGGTGAACTCACACTGCAGTCTTCATTGAGAGCCTTTTTCTTTTTCTTCTGGCTCCCTATTTCCATTTGTAAGAGAAAAAAAGAAGAAAAAATAAAAAACATTAAGAATGAAAAATCTTTGAAATCTTTGCAAATTCTCACTTTTCTTCAGATTTTATTCAAAGTAACCAACATGCTTTGTTGTTAGGTATGGACATGAACGGAATAAAATACAATAATCTGATTTGCATTAGGAAATAAATTTACAATCTAGTGTCAGAGTAGTGTACATGTAAGGAGAAAAACCCCCACTATTCTCCCTCTCCCTTATCATAGGCCGTCTTGTCTGTATACAATATCCACAATATATATGGAGATGTGTATGTATCTCTATAATATTATACATCGATATAGTCTCTCCAGCTTTTAAAGTTCAGATTTTCCTGTCTTCTTCTCAGTTGTGTTGCAATTTATTAAATTTCTGGACATTTGCTTCCAAGTCTTTGTGCATTTTCTTATTTATATGCTCGTCATAGAGTGATTTTTATTTTTGGTGTGAATCTTGAAGATCATAGACTTTGTTGAGATAAAACTCACACTTCAAATTTAGCTAGAATTCATTAAAGTTGAAAAGGTCTCTGTCTGGTGGAAAATCTGATATTTTCCAGAGTACATACAAGAGAAAACTCTTATATGCAAGGTTTATATCATTAACATACAAGTCTCATTCTTTGTTAAATTCGTCCTAATCAACAGAAATTCCTTTATCAGTATGAAACCCAACAGATCAAGTGAGACAAAAAAAAAAAAAAAGAAAATGCAAAACTATATGGTTACTCTTTGCTGTTATTAGGATAAACCTTAAATACCAATTAGGCATTTTATTTTTGGCTTTTCAAACTCAGATATATATTTTAGAGTATTCATTATTTTGCCTTTACATGCTAAAACTGTGTGTAATACCAACATGAACAATGCTGAGCTAAATAGGCAAACTCCAGCTTTTAGGAGCAACTATTCAATTTTGAACCTAGAAATACAACCTTCAGTTGTTTAGTCGTACAGTTACTGTGTTTGAATATGGCAGGATTATGCAAGAAGACAAAAAACCAAAACAACATTGACTGTTTGGCATACTTTATAGCAATTCAGTTGGAGAGGAAGAACAGAATTTAACGGTCAAAATATTAGAAGCAGCTGTGGATACCTTAAGCAGGTTTAAAATTTTAAGAGAAGTGCATATGGCTTTAAAAGGGAACAGGGTGTAGCACTGGCATTGGCTCATACAATTTTTGAATGGCAAGGAACGTAATATTTCAGTAAGTCTTAGTCAAGCTGTTCTAATTAGCCTACAAAAGAAGAAAGATCTTATGAACTGAAAACATCTTGCACTGAATGGGTAAACTTGATCAGTTTAGTCTGAATTATTTGGCTTCAGTCTACATGTCTCATTTGATGTTTGTTGGCCTTTGTACAACTGCAGAAGAGTCATGTAGGAGAGAGGGGCTGGAAGCACTGCAGACTGTTTTTTTCAGAGACATTTGTCCCTCAAATTTGTGTACTTGAGCCAGAAAGTTCAGGGTAACGCTATGAAAAATAGTGCTTCTTGAAGCATAGCCATATTTATCTGGCATTAATTCATATACAATGGATACAGCACTGGCACAATTACAAAAAAGGAACTGATTACAAAACTGTATGGAGTGGTGGTTTTAATAGGGTCACAGTTTATTAAAATCATAGCAAACAGAAAAGGAAAACTCTTTAGAAATTTTATCCTGTTTCTCCTCCTTCCAACCCTTCTCCTATATATATTAGTCTATCACTATCTACTGTTTTTTTAATTTTAAATCCAAAGAGAAAAAAAAAGATAGAATATTTAAATGTTTCATCTTTATAAGGCTCTTCAGCTGTCAAAAAATCAAAAAGTTCACTCTAGCACACTGTTTTCATTTATGTCATAGTGATGAAGGCAAATTCTGGAAGATTAAAATTAATAATATATGAAATGCTATCAGTTGCCCTTCCTCAGAATCTGTAACTCAGAAAGCATTTTCTGCATATGTAAAATCTGGAGATACTCTGAATACTACCTAGTAGATCCAGCTTTTCTAGCTTTTTAGGGCCTAATTTAAATTACTGGTGAACGGAGGCCAAAAGTCAAATATATATGCACATATATATATGTGTATATATTTGTATTTTTGAGTTACAAAAGACTTTGGATGTCCACAAGTGCACAGACACTGTTTGACTTGAACTCTTCTGACATTAGCCACCTGTTGAATAAGCTATAGGACCAATAAAATAGAGATGCAGAAGTATTCTGTTATTTTTACTTTCAAGACAGCAAAGCATTGCGGCCAATTTTTGCAAACTGAGTGGGAAACAGACAGGAGGCAATAAGAAAAACCCTCTAGAGATACGGAGTGTTTTTCCTCATGGTTGTTTATGGTACTGTCAAAAGGTATAGTTCTGCTCTACAGAAAGGAGTAAAACTACGTTACTCGAAGCCATTACAAAAATTGCTGTTTGGACTTGGCCCAAAAATCTCTTGCTAATTACAGGTAGATCAGTTTTTATCAAATTCTCAAAGGAGAAGCTGTGTCTGAAATTATTTTAAAGTAAATCTCCAAATCATAATATAATTCACTCTTAATTCCAATTTATATGAATTGAAGATTTTTATTTTTTTTCTTCTTTTCCTGTCTTTCTGGTGTTTTCTCAGTAGAGATTTGGTATTCTTGCAGGTTTTTTAAACTTGGCTTTCTGTAACTCGGCTTTCTGTAACTCTTAAGGGGCTTTTCCAGATGTTGGATGCTCATTAAAATGAATTCTGTTCTAGTTCAAAAGTATTTGGAGAAGCACTGAGTAAGGCAACAGTCCATTGATTCTCTCATATTAGACTCAGTGTTGGGTTCATTTCACGGACTTAAGTTCAGCAAGTAAAAATGTGCAGCTGTTAGTTCATTTCTCAGCAATGTTTCTGGCCAAATAAGACTTTTATGTACTATTGCAATGACTTATAGGTTTTTTTGTGGTAAAGGATGCTCTTTGCTTCCTTTGATCATTGTTGTGTGAATCTGATGCACCAATGATGAATTGCTTTTAAATACACACTGACAAAATTAAGACTTCTGCCATTGGTGAAAGAAGCTAGAAACAACAACACGACCAGACTTTGCTGAGTCTGCTGAGTAATTTCAGCATGTTTAGATTGGCTTGTTTTTATGTTTGTGAGAAGAAAAAAGAGAACAAGAGTCAACTTCAAAATTCATTTTAAGAGCAGGGTAATCCCACATAAAGTAAGAACACATTACAATGGAAGGAAGTAAATTCAAGAACACAGAGGCTATATCCTACTTCCTTTGCTTTTTATACTGGCACATAGTAACTTAAAATGAAGTTGATACGGGAAATATCTTTTCTATTTTCCTGGGGAAAACAATTATTTTTCAGATTTGATTGCTAACTGCAGCCTTATTCTTTACCTAACACATGTGTGTTGCTCAGGTGTGTTATTTATGGGTTAGTAAATTGCTTATCCCAGTAAACTGCTTTATTTTTAACTGAAACATTTTACCATGTTTTGAAACAAATTGATTCCTATTATCTTAGTGAGATTGTGATAATGCCAAAGGAATTGTCCCTTTTAAAACACTGCATGTTAAACAAGTTTCTAGAGTGTAGAGAATAACATGAGATTTATAATTGATACTCAGATAGTTTTAATGCTCGTTTTAAGTACTCCCCCTGCAAAAATTACAGATTCTTGATTTGCATGTGAAGTTTGTTTTAATCTCACTGTTTCATTATCATCAAAAGAAAAATCCGGTTCACGCTAGAGCTGTTTCCATCAAATGGTGATGAAAGGTTTCCTTTTTTAACCAGGACTGCTCACTTTTTTACTCTCTTTACTAATGCATCCATTACTGTAACCATTGTAAACTAGATAGTGTAATATTCAGCATATCGGATTTGTTAATTCTTTTAGTATGCTAAATCTTACAGCATTAGATATTCTTTACTTTTGGCCTGCTTTCACTGAATTGAGAAGCTTTGGGTTTTCTTAATGGAGAAAATGCAAATTCACTGAATGTAAAATATATAAGATGCTTCTGGCTGGCTGACTGCAGACAGCATTTGAGGACACTTTGAAAGGCCTATATGGCAGAAAGATAGTTGGAATGTGTACAGAAGGGAAAGAAATTACTGAGCTGAAAACATTTATATTTAAAATAATATACAAAGAAAATATGGGAAAGGCACCTAATATTAAGAAATTTATCTTTCAGATTGAAAATATGGTTTGAAAATAGCTTTCCTATAGCTTATCCCATTTTCATGGTTTACTGGAAAAGTTTTTTCATTACTCTGTGAAATCTATGGCAGATTCCTAAGGCATCCCTACAAATAAGGCCAGTATTCATTAGCCCTGAAAACTACCAAACATTTATCTAAATGAATAAATTACCACAATGCTAATCACCAGTAACCAAGAGCTGGGATTTCATGCTATGCTGTGATCATGTCATGTGCACGTTTTTCACTGTAACCTGAATGCAAGGAATGAAACCCACCAGATTGCTTCACAGTAACTGGTTCTTGTTCCCAACCTTAATTACAAATATTACTTTGGTTTTACCAGGGCACACGGGTGGACAGGAACCACTGTTGCTGTGTGTAACTGTCACTAATATCAAAGGCATTTTTGCAGCACCTTCAGGGGGGCCCAGATTAAAGCAGATGTGAGATGAGGCAAAATTCACACCAAACCTGACATCTCTTTGGGCTGAGTATTTGTGAATACATCTGGGATCCATGCATGTCCAAGGACAGAATATAGTCCTTTAACTCTTTGCCAGAAGTTAAGGATTTGAAAGTCCCATTGGCCTCATGGTTGTTATTCATTCTAATGAAACTATCCTAGCACTTAGAGAATTTATTTATAACATATATTAGGAGTTGTCTTTTTTCTTCAGAAGACTGCACATGTGCACAACAGCAGTCTTATGGTGGTTGGCAGGTATCCTTGCCTCACTCAAGCATCAAACTGTTGAGTTTTTTTCCTGAAATTCCTGCACAAGAAAAGATTATACTCATGGTCGCCATCTGGTTGGCCATGTTCTTTTGTTTTCAAAGGGCAGGGAAATCTGTATCAACTGCATAAAGAAAGTTTTTGAAACCTGATTTGACTGCACTGATTGTTGTGTGTAGGTCTGTGTTTCCAATTATCATGGTTTTTTAAAATTTTACTATTTGCATTTGAAAACCTGTAACATCTTAACATAATACACTTGAGCATGAGGATACATATTATAGATCTACTCATAAGATGTAATTTCCTTGCAGCCTAATTTTCTTGGAAAACTTTCTTCCCTGCTTTGGGCAAGGAATTGTTTTCTGATAAATATTAGGATAAAGTATTTATATTGTTCCTCTCCACTTCTTGCACTGGGTCTTTTGGTGAAACTTGTGTTTTTCTGAACTTCAGCAGGGTCTAATACCGAAATTTTTGTTCCTCAGGTGTTTCTTGTCAACAACAAGGGCAGGATCCTTTAATCAGCACACTACTTTTATTAGCCACATGTATTCTTTATGATATCTATTATTCTTCAGCAAATACTATTGAATTATACCATTTCTTCTTAAAAGTATCCTTCTGTGATTTTACCTCTCAGATTGACTTCAACTTATCAAAAAGATATTTTCAGTTCCTTTCCTGTCAGTGTAGAGCATCCATATCAAGGATAAGATATGATTGAACTTACTGCTGAGCCACATATTGTACATTTTCATGATCCTCTACTTTCGATCTTACGGAGAAAGTGTGGGAACGTATCTTTGCCTGCATGACCTCTGGGTGTACATCAGGATGCCAGGAAATGCAGGTCTCTGTAAAAGCTGAGCAGCTCTATAAGGTCTTGGTGTACATAATCAAGGTACTGCAACTCCTGTAATCTTAATAACTCATAATTCTGCTTAAAAGACTTTGGAGATAAGTCTTTCCCCATTCCTCAGCCAAAGAATAAAACCTTCTTCCTAACAATTTCTGCATGACTTCCTCTTGAACAGAAGGAAAACTGCAAGTTTCACAGAGATTGCCATTGCAGAAAATTAGAAGGGCTGATGGTCCTTGATGTCTATAGTAGCCTTGGGATGGAGCAGTAATTCAGATTCTCATAACTTCACGCCAATTTAAAGGATGGGGCACCTCACCTCACTGCAGATGGGAAGATGGATGATCTTAGCAGGCATCAGCCCTTTCAGAGTTCCTGTGTGCTTATGACATGATTCTCTCCTCTCTACCACCCACTCACATCTGTTTAAAAATTTGGTATGATTTCATACACCAGCGCAACTCCAGAGACAACTCAGAGCTTCCCTTCATGATGTCTTGTGAGCTAGAAGGAGTTGCTTTGGCACCTCTTATACTTGCTTCCCATTCAACAACAAATAAAAGAGGCCTCAATAAAGGTGTTGTCTGTTTATCTGTTTTTGTCTGTCCCCTACTGAAGCCCTCTGAGGAAGCTGGCATTGACCTTGGAGTTGAAGCTAGTTGTCTGGGTCACTAATCCTAATTTGGATTTTGTAAAGCAGAATTTCTGAATGGCAGCATGAGGCATCCTTATGTATTTTGAATAGCATGGTGATGAGGTCTAAAATGAGAAAGATGGTGTGCTTTGGGTTGAGTCTAGGTGTCTCTCTTAATGTTAAGTATTTCCTCCTAGATAAATAAAGTATCCAGTTTAATTTTACTTTCTTTTATTTATCTATTTTATCTATTACTATTTATCTATTTATCTATTACTATTTTATTTATCTATTCTTTACTTTCTTTTCCTTTACATAGGAAAGGATATTACGCTGACCGTTGCAAAAACCCACTGAATTAAATTCCTTTTAATTATAATCCATTAAAAGTGCAGCAGAAATGAAACACAGATTAGATATTAAATGCACAAAATGTGATTATTGATTCTTATATTTAAGTTCCTGTATTTCAGGGGGGGGTTTTTGCCACAAATGATACCAAATTATTACCAGTCCTACTCTTGAATGGTCTTCATTCTCCTCATAAGTGGGCAGGTGAAAAAGATGGAGTAATAGACACCACCTGGTTATGTAAAATCTTCCATTAATGTCTGTCAGTACAGAATTTGTTCAAATGTAACATCTGAGGAATGTATGGGTTTGACTATTTTGATCAACCAGGATTTTCTGGGTGATATGTACCGCTTCTGTCATGCTGCTGTAGATACAGAAAGAGGATGCTTGTAAATGGCCTCATCTGTTAATTTGAGAACACTGCTGCTAGTTATAGGGATTTATGTAGAAACCCACTCATGCATGATATTATTTTTAAAACTGAGAGGCCTGTTTGATTTTAAAAGGGCTCTGCTGATATCCAAGCAATTTTTTCAAGCAATTTTCCAAACCCTTTTCTATCTCCTCATGTGTTTTATACCTTACAAATAATGTTAGTGAAATTAATGACAGGTTCTCATCAGCACAAATGCAACTCAGAAAGGCAAGTACTTAAGGTTAAAACTTTTTCTGAAGAGCTACCGTTGAAAATATGTTCTTATTTTTGTAGATTGGTCATTGCCTCTCTGAGAAAGTTACCTAATACTAAGCAAAATGGTTTTATAAATGTGAGTTTAGGAAATTCCCTGGAAATTACTGAAACAATGTTGCTAATTTTGCTTTTAACTACCAGATCTTACTGGATGTATAGTATGTAGTAAAAGTTATCAAGAAAGAGCAAAATGGTTTCATTTTTAAAATTTAAATGGTGCTGTTTTCAGTAACATTTATTTCAAATGTACACGTTGGCCAAATAGTTTCCGGATCAGCCTATGAACTAAACATCTCCCAAAGACTACCTATCATCCAGACACTACTTTGAATATTTCCTGAAGTCATGTGCAGTGCATAAGGCATTGCATAAGGCTTTTCCACCTGCATTGTCTGGATAATGATTGGCCTCCAGTCCTGCTTTTGCAAACATTCAAGTATGGCTGTTATTCTCCCTTTGACTCCTCTTACATTCAGCCTTGAGCTAGCGCAAGTATCTGACTGGTCATGTAGATAAATAGATCAGAATTCAGAGACTTTTATCAGAAGTTAAATAAAAAGTATGACTTAATCTGGATCTGTTTTCTAGAATGTTCACAGACTCTTGGAACAGGAGATGAAGGGAGGAGTAAGCAGGGGGTGTAGGAAATGGATGGGACTTTTGAAGCAGTTGTCAGTTTATATCAATTTAAAACATTCCTTAGGCTAAGACTCAGTAGCCTCAGATTAAAAACAAAAGCACCTAAGATAAATAGAGGAGGCTTTTTAAAGTCTGTGTTTATGTCTTTGGGAACTACTATTTGTAAGTACTGTGGGCAGACTTAAAATCATTCTAGTATTATTTCCTAAATTTATCTAGAATCATTGCAAGATCACCTGCTAATCAGACAGTCTGAGCCTTAAGATTCTTGGTTTGAAAATTAAGCATTAGATTTATACAAAATAAAGCCATGGAACCAGGAAGTTTTATGTAAGAAATAAATAAGAAAGGAATTCTACAGATGATACAGGATACTGAGCTTTTTATAAAATGACTGCCAGATGAAATTACAGCTCTAAAGTGTCTGGAGTTAATTTTTTCTGTGCTAATTTACATATCAGCAGAACTACATGACCAAAACCACCTTCGTATGATTTTTCCTGGGATGGCATATGTACTTCTATATGAAAATTTCCTTTTCTTTATTTTTTCCTATTACAACAAACTGTAGTTGAACCTGTGCTAGGTCTCAGGAGTTAAGAATAAATTTTCCTGGTGACCTGACATATTTAAACTAGCGTTCATAAAGTTTTGTACATTTATATAGTTCTGTAAGAAGCTCTTTAAAGAAAGAAGGAATAAGAAAGAATAAGAAACAATGATACTTCAAAGGAAAAACACACATAATTGGAAGGAAGGAAACATTTAGTTGCCTGAAAATTTCTTTTAAATTGGTGTCAACAGTGGAAAGCAGGTATATATGTATATGTGTTTGGGAAACATGAAGGGAGTTATTTCTGATCATTAAGAGCAAGTCAGCTATTTCCTTGGCTAATCAAATTTATCTCTCTTTTTTATGATTCCTTTTATGAGGGTTGTTAAGCAGATTTATTGAACAAGTAATGTTTTTGAAATTTTATTGCTAAATCAAGATGAGATATTTCCAAAGACAATATAATTATTATTGTTAATATTATATTTTAGTATCGTCTGACCAAAGATCAGCTTGTTTTCTTCTGCTCTACCCCGGGTTTCTCTTTTTATTGTGCCTATGATGATTTGCTCAAGAAACTCTCACTTCTTTCAGTTTGTCTTTCACTCCATACCTCTTTCCCCCCTCAAGATCCTCTGTTGCTTCTGAAATACTCTCTGGCTACATTCTTTATCACATGTCCTCCATCGTTTACATTCCTTTTGTTTTCTCTTTTCACACTTTTCTCCTTCATCTTCATGGTTTGCCTGAGTGTGGAAGAAAAATAGAGGGATGTTGATGGGGTGTTTGAGGAGAAAAGGGTATTTCTGATTCTGTAAGAGCTTTTTTATTTCCCTAGCGTGTCAGTCATAGGAGGAGAATTACACTGCATGACAAATACCTTATGCAACAAAACATTTTTTCACTTAAACATATAACTCTTACGAGCATAAAAGAGATTTGAACCACCAAGTATAAATTGTGGTCTATAATGTTTATAAAAATAGAAATAATATGCACTGTGAAGAGGAAACATCAAATTATGTATCAACATAATTTTTGAATTCATATGTGTGTTTAGACTGTGGTAAAAATAATGCAAAAGCCATGTGTGAGGTTTGGGCACAGAATGTAGTTACTTTATTTTGTTAACAGCTGTGATTAGAAGTTATGGAAGGGAGAGAAGAAAAGGCTTGAAAATGAACAGAATAAATTAGAGAGTCTGTCAAATGCAGAAGTCTTTCCAGGAGGTGAAAGATACACTATGGAAGGGGAATTAATCCCATTCAGTGGCCAGACAAAGAGAGGCATTGGAAAAAGAAGACATCTGTTGGTGAAGGAGAACATAGATTGGCAAGAGATGAAGTGGGATGACTGAAGGAAAACGTTTTTAACATCTCAGAGGAACATATTTAAAATGATATTTTGGAATGGAACAGACTGAGGATTGCAATGCCTTTTGATCTGAGTATAGAAAGATGGAATTAGGAAATTAGGAAAAAAATAACATTCTGTAGTGGAGTTAAATATAAAGGAGTGAATATATTCTAGATGAACAGTGGAAAAGAGTATATAGCTTTTTCAAAGGTAAGCATGTAGCTGTGATAGTGAAAACTGAAAAAGATTCTGGTTGTAAGATAAAGATCCATGCTCTGAGCCCCAGGTAGAAGCCATTTGAAGAATCTCATTGATTAGAAGTGCTGACTAACAGTGGCAAAATTTCTCGCTGCTGGGACAATGATTTTTGATACATTAAGTCAATATGAGCTGATCCATCTTGACATGAGGGAGGTGGAAACAAGGAGTGTGGACCTGTTTGAGATTATAATCTTGTAAATAGAAGACTTGATCTTAAGAGCAGTCTTCAAAATAGTTTAAAGGTAGAAACAAAGAACACAGTAGTTAAAGCTGAAAGGTACTATATTAACAGTGAGATCACAAATTGGATGAACCCCCAAGGATTTAGGAAAACAAGCCAAACAATTTTACCTTGCTTTCTAGCCAGTGGCAGGCACACTTTAGGCTTCCCTTGAAGATGTACTTAAATGAAAAATTCTGTAACTCTAGGTGCCTCAAAAAGAGACTTTGTGGTCAAGCTGAAAGGCTAAGTCCCTCTTTTATTCATGGGGCTTTCAGCGATTTGCTAGTCCCCAGAAGGTTTCAGTTCTTTGACTAAGCTGCAAACACATCTCTTGTTTTTCTTTCAAGCTATGACAGAAGGAGGATTTGTTTACTTTATGCTTAACAGTTGAGTATTGTACCTAAATTTTATACTCACAGCAAGAAACAGAAGACATGAATTTTAGGCTTTTCTCAGTCTGAATTCACAGACCCCCATTTCCTTGAACAGTGCCCTCTTCACGTTGGTTTGACAGGGAGAATCCATCAGCCATTCTGTTGAAATGCAGTGGAGCCAGGAGCAGAGGCTACTGGGAACTTCCTTCTGACACCATTCAGAAAAAAATCTTTGTTTCTATTCTGTAAGTGAACAAGAATAATTCTTTTTGGTAGGATCAGCCTGTAGGATCAAGTGTAAGGTAAATTGAATGTTATTAGATTACTGGGTGAGAAGATTAACAAAAGGAAGAGACAAGTCTCCCACCAGGACGCATCTATGGCCTGAGCAATGAGAGTGAGATGGCTGCTTCAAATTGTAGAACATAGACCATGCAGCCTGTAGCTCGTTCTCACTATGGGGGACTATTCAAAGCATAGCTGGGGATTAATTAAAAGGTAAAGAAAACCCATTGCCCTTATGTATACTCCCTACAATATGTAGAAGGGAAATCAATATATTTGACTTTCAGTGTAAGTGATGTGATCCTCAGGTTCCTGTTACTTTACTTCTACAGAGGATGAAACATGTTCCTATGGACTGAATATATTAAAGAGGTCCCCAGTATAACGTGTCTATGGAGAAATGGAGAAATAGGTGCCTGAAAGCCAGATACACAAAATAACAGGATAAGCACCCTTAAACACTGCTCCTTGTGAAAGTTGGCTTGGCACAGTAAAAGTGAAGAGGTAGACCACCAATGAACAACTCGATTTATAGCAAACATTACTTCTGCGGGATTAGATGACGTGACAGTTTTTATAATACTCTAAACTTTGTAAGAAAATATAGAAAGGAACAGCTTTCTCTGTGAGAACAGAAATTTCCACAACCAATCCCTTAGTTTTCTGTTTTATTTTCCAAAAGGGCAAAATGGATTTAATATTAGAAATATGTTCTCTCTGGATCCAATTTCTATCTCGGCCACACTCTCTAAATAAGAATCTATAATCCAACTGACCGCTCTCACAAAATTCCTCCTAATATATCTGTAAATGAAAATATGTGTGCAAGAACAGACTGCATAAGTTTAACTAAATTGGCTTGAAACACACATATTTTAGCTAAGTGAGTGCAGGATTTTGTGCAGACAATGTCTGTATCACCTGCCTATGTGCTCTGTTTTAGTTAGGAAATATAAGAATGGAATGTCTGTGGGGGGAGGAGAAAATTCAGTTATAATCTGTTATTCAAGGTTTTTTAATGCAAGCCATATTATGGGGGGAATAACTACCAGTTTTCAACCGGTTAGTATGAAAGTTACTGTAAATCTGTAAACTTTGTTACTGATTTTTGGAAAAACAAAACAAATCTCTTTCTTGCTGGGAAATATTTTTCCACGTTAATAGGGAAAAAAAAGAAATATCTATGGAGATAAACAGAAAGTAACCTTTGAATGTTTAACACCATAATTTAGAGCATTTCAAGAAAAAAAAGAACCAAAATCTGCTCTTGATTATACATGATTTTCAATGAGTCAAAAAGGAGTAGCACAAACACATCCAAAGAATAGAATTTGGCTCATGGGATGTAAGGGAAAGAAGAGACTTGAGAAATAAAAACTCTATATAAGCATCATCATCATTATTATAATAACAAACATGTTTGAATTTTAGAAATAGTTTGAAATGAACGCAACTTAAAACTATTGCTGTTCAATCGCAGGCACATTACAGGGTTATCTGAAAATTTACATGAGGCATATATTTTGAATTTAATTCTCCCAAATTATGTGTCATTTGCCTCTGAGGTATTGGTGTGGTTTTGCTGTTTGGTGTTTTTTAATACAAATTTTGGATTATAATTATATTTAACTCTTAAGTTTTACAATAAATTCTTATTTAAATGTCCAAAATTTAGAATTGCTAAAAGGGTGAATTTGTCCTGAAGTACTGTCATGGTAGAATCACAAGAATGGTGAAATCCTTTAAGTGCCGTATCTTTGTAATTCATACTGCACCTGTGCAACTTCAGACCAAGGAGGAGCTGCTCTGTCTGATTGTGCTTACAACACCATAAATAACCTCGTGTCCATAGTGTTGATAATTACCTAGCTCTAGTGAACTGGTGTAAGAGCTGTTGGCAGAGCTGTACTTCCCTCCACCACCTGCAAATGCAGAACACAAGAGAGCTGAAATGAAATAAATAGCTATTCTTTTCCCTGCTTGGTAAGTTGATCTTATACCAGGAATCTCCATGACAGTTCAAACTATTGGAAATGGTTAGATAGGCAGGTGTCATGAGCTTGGCTAACTTGAAAAAGTTCAAAAAAAGGATCATGTGTGCAGGAGGACTGTTAATGAATAAAATCTTGCAATATGTTTTTGTGGTCCTAAGGGGAAATTATCGTAGTTCATCTTCCTAGAAAAAGGCTGGATACTTCAGAGTAATGTTGGGTAACCAAGTACACTCTGTGGCTGTCATAAACTTCTAGGTGACAAAAAAGATCAGATTATAAAGACTTATATTGTGCAATTCTTGTGAAAGTCAGTGTTTTTCTACTTTAAAAACACAGATGCATCTGTTTAAATGAACTTCCAAGAGAAATGCAAAGCTGGAGTTTTCGATGAGTCTAGGTGAAATTTTGTAGTCTTTTGATTTTCCCACTACAATACAAGAGTTAGTCCTGCTCTACAAGAAATTGTGGATTCCTTTTAAATGTAAATATATTTGAAAATTGCATACACAAATTTAGAATTTCAGATTTGTCAAGAAATATTAAAATTACCTTATTCTGAAAACCCCAGAAAGTTAAACTAATATTTAAAAGACATGATGAAGATTCACTGGTCAGAAATACATATCTTCCAGCATTCTGTGCTTTATTCTAATTAGATTATGGATTTCATAAGACATGGATAAAATCCGAAAAATAATTATTCTGTAGTCCTTCAATGAAAGTACAGTAACTGGTTTTCATGGTTACACTTATATATTGGACTAAATTCTTACTGAACAAAAGTTGTGCTAGAGAGAAAGCTTCTGCAGAGGTTGATTTTCTGTCCACTTCAGTGCCCAGTAGATCTCAACATCAATCCTCATCTTGGTTGCATTCACTGAAATCCTGAATATTTTTATTTTAGAAGTCAGGCATATAGAGCTGGCAAAACCTAGCATTTCTTTCTTTTATTTCCTCTCATAGATTATAGTACTATAGTCCCATTCATCAGGTTAACCTTTATTTATTTTCTGAGACTTGAGTCAATGCATCTCACGCCACATTTTAAATCAAAGTTGATAGTGACTTGTGGAAGGGAGTAGGTTTCTACTGATGATTCAGAATTGAAAAAAATGGATAGGTCAGTGAATACTCCTACATGATTCATACTGTTCTTTCAGGATTGCAGGAGTGCTTGCCACACTTGAAAGGAAGATCAGAGGCTTGGAATGGAAAAGGCTTTGAGTATTCATTTCAAAGATACTGGAATAGAGATAGAAAATAACAACCACACGTCTCTAACTGCAGTCTTCCTTTCACAGAGCTCTCTTGTTGCTAATAACCCCCCGTTTTTAAAAAGTGTTTGAAATTTGGATGCTAATGGAATGCCCCTACTTGGATCTCTCTCGTTGTTAATATTTTGCTTGAAATAGACAACACTGATGTGAATTCATGTCCAATCTAAAAATACATATACTCTTCCAGAATATTTGTAACTGTTTTTACAGTGAATATTTTTTCTGCTCTTCATGCCTACTCTCTTTCTTTATCAGTGCCAGGGATGAATGCTGGCTAGCTCTGCTGGCATGACTGAGGGAAACACAGACCCCCAACAGAAACAGCAATGTAGATCATTGCTATTTCTCCCTGTTTTGAGTCTGAGCTGCATGTGCTATTTCACATACTATTCACCAAAGCCAAGGCTTGCGTGGATGCACTATGACTGTTTAAAATGTCCGCTACAGCTAAGGACGTAGTTTTACCCTTTAGTTGGTTTGTATAGCAAAAATGCATTGGTTTGGCCTTACCTCGGATCAAGCTTTTTTTTTTTCTTCTTGTCATTCAGTACAACAGCACAGTGTTGCAAATAAGATAGGTAAAAATAACTCGTCCGATAAAATTAAACATAAAAATTCTGAATAATATTTGTTCTGTTGAAAAACTTTGCAAAGTCTCTTTCTTTGAGGAAATAAAAATGCTGGGTCCAAGCCGAAATATCTGGTGTTATCCTGATGTGTATTAAATCACTATATTTTTTTCCTCAAATAATAATTCAATTTATTGCGGTAATGTAAATTATTAACATGTAAGGAATTTTGAAACCTATTCACCTTTTCCTGGCTTTTTGCATTTAGAGCTGTACTTCATTCTCATGCAGAGGAACTGCATGAAAATAAAGGTAGCCCCTAGCAATGCATAGGAAAGACAGCTCATAAAACTTTTCCTGGGCCACTGCACAGAGGTGAAGGTGATTCTAGGCAAAAGTTATAGGTCTTATTCACACTGAAAATAGGCATCTTGCCTAACCATGCTTGGGAACCAATGGACTGCATGAAACTAAATATGACACCAGTTTCTAAACAAGTTTGCAGGAAGAGCTGAGGCTCCTGATCAGTACTGGGAAGATTAGCAGAAACATGATGCTCTTGGACTGACTCAGCAGTAAGAACCAGCCTCCCAAACCTCCTGGAGTTCTTTGCAGGGGTCTGAAAGCATGAGGAGAAGGTAGGTCTAACTGACATAATCCACTCTCATTTCCAAAATGCTTCCAATATGCTTCCTAATTAAACAAAAAGCATGACTTACATTTTTTGACATGCAGCTGGTTTTAACAAGTGTTAAGAACGTATGGTCGCCTCCTGTGGTGACTTGGCATAGGCACTATCAGTGAAGTTCTGCAAGGGTTGATTCTAGAACCACGTGCATAAAAGACCCAAAGAAGGGATGAGAAGTTACCTGATGAAGTTATGCATGTTATGAAGTCATTCAGACTAAGGATGACTTAAGAAACTGTGGAACATTATGCAACTGAGCAAAAATATAGCAGAGGAAATTATTCACAGGCAAATGTTTTAAAAAGACACATATGAAGAATCACCCTTTCTTCACACACTGAATTATAGAGTGTGTCATTCCTGCTCATAAGTAAGACTTTCGGATTATGATCAATAATTCTACAGCAATGTCAGCTCGGCATTTAATACAGTAAGAAAGACAAGCTAAGTGTTAGAAATTATTGGAAAAGCAATAGATAAGGAACTAGCAAATGTAATTTCGCCATCCTTGCCACTGTGACAATTCATGCTGTCTTAAATACACATCTTGACTACTTCTCACATATCTGGTCTTTCCATCTAATGAAGGATAAAGCAGAAATGGGAAGGTTGCTGAGAACAGAGCAAGAAAAATAAAGCTATGGAAGGATTGGTGTAGAAGGAATGATTAAGCGAATTTCAGTCTGCAAAATAAATGACTGAAAATAGTCTGTGAAATCAAGAGCGTTGTGAAAGGAATGCCAAAGCCTTAGGCAGGGGGAACAGTAATGTTCTTTCTCCTCTGGTGGAACAACTGGAAGGCGACAAGTGAAGCTATAGAGGCCAAGCTCAGAACAAACAAATAAGGTAATTCTTTATGCAACCAGTACTTGAATTTTTGAACCACTAGCCACAGGATGTTGTGGATGCTGGAAGTTTACAGGATGTCAAGAGACAGAACAAGCTCATAAAGAATAAATTCACTGAAGTTTATTAACTAGCAAAAAATGCATCTGGCTAAAGTTCTTCAGCTGAGAATGTCTGGCAACTGCAGATAAAAGGAAGGGGTAATATTTATACTTGCTTTTATTAACATACTTTCTTACTCATCCTATTTTTGCCTTCTGATAGGAACAGCTTAGTGGATCAGAAGTTTTGGTCTTACCAAATATGGCCATTATTATATTCATACCAAATGTTAGATTTCTTATTTTGGAGTTAAAAAGCGATTTCAAGTGCAAATATAGTTTATTTCTCTTTTTTTTCTTCTCCCCTCCCCATGTACTGGGTTTCTGTCTAACAGTCTGTCAAGGCATCTTTCGTGATGATTAGTGAATCTGATTGAAATAAATAATAGTTTCAGCTGAAGTTAAATTTTGGATGTGCTTTTCAGTCACTTTCCCCAACACTGAAGAAAACAAAGTTCCTGTCTTCAACTGAAAAAGGAAGGGACTTATTTGCCTTTACAGTCAGCAAAGTACAGTTAGATAAAGATGAATTTTATGAAGTCTGCTTTAGATTCATCTCTGTAAGTGATGAGAAAAGTTCACAGCATTTTGCAAAAGACATTAGGAAGACTAATAGGACAAGATTTTGGTTGTTAAATTTGTAATTCCATTTGAGTAAAAGTTTTAATTAAAAGGATAGGTGAATTGGAGTAAATAAATTCTGTTCATTAATTCCATGCCATTCTTAGTTCACTGTGGATTACAGATGAGTTCTGCTCTGAACAAGATGAAAAAGTTCCCAAGATTTTTTTTATACATCCTATATGAAAAAGTGGGTTATCCAAGTTCGATGTCTCATTGAAATATTACCTTAATCTCTCCCTTAAGTAAGACATTAATTCCTTACTGAAACTGAACACATAATCAAGACTTCTAAGTGTATCCACAGGCTGATTTGGCTTGAAAAGTCAACTACAAGAGAAAATTGAAAGTGTGCACAAAAAAGAGCAGTAAAGTCAGATTCTTGGTGAACATGAGGAAAGACCCTTCAGTTTGCTCTTAGTAAAACATCATGATGGGTAGATTTTGTCAGGCAAGGAGTTTTTTCCACAGAAGATGTAAAGGCTTGTTAGGCTAGATGAAATAAAAAATGTAAGTGTCTTCAGCAGGGTGATCGAAATCTTTCAGCCTAGCATCTCCTGATAGCTCAGCCTTCAGTACCTCAAATTTACCAGATGTCTCTCAGTGTAACATTAGAGCCCACTGTGAACATGACTTCTGGCTCTGGAGCAAGCCCAGGCTGTCCAACTCTTCTGCCTGAGATGAGTCAAAGATTAAAACCTGAGCACAAGAGCCTGTGTGCTGCCACCAGAAGGTATTCCCACCAATCAAAAGCTCTTAAACACGCATTTTGCATTTTTAATGCAAGTGGATTGACCACTTTTAGTGAGGGGTTGTTTTAAATAAAAAGGTGGGAAATCTGACATTCATCTTGTAAGGGCATCCTCTTTTAAGAGCCTGATGATTACAGATACCTGAGAGCAAGAGTCTGAAGTTTTGAATTCTAACTAGGGATTCAACCCCACCTTTCCTACTTCATGCGAGAGAGCTGAAATCCTAGACTATGGGCAAAGGTAGCATGAGGTTACTCATCTATTGTTTTTGAATGACTTCACTGCCAATAATGGAAGACTTGGGAAGAAAATCTCACTGAGTGCATTCTTTCTTTTAAAAAGGCGGGACCTGAGTTCTAGTCTTGCTTTAAGGCCTGTTTACTTAGTGTCTGTGTAATGTACCAGTTAAAGAAATACTGGGAAAATGAATATGTAAATCATTTCAACATACCAAGTACAGAAGTAAACACCATCTTTCTTTCCTTTGCCATGTCAGATGTGGCACAGAAACGTAAGGCTTACTTAGTTCACGAATCCTGTGAGAAAAATCCTCAAGAAAATGGAGCCTTCTCTGAGCCTTTTACCTCAGTCTCAGTCTTTGAACATGCTATGCACTGAAGTATTTCTTTAGGCATTTGTAATTCCAATATGTGGATCATTTACACTGGTTTTTGTTGATGTCTGTTTTTTCACGAGCACTATGTAATTAGGCTAGGTGACTCAGAAAGATTTATGGATTCTTCTTTGTCGCAAAAGGTTGAAAGTTAGGCAATTTACTATCTGATTTCTTGTACCTTTGTCATTTAACAGAAGTTCACTGCTTTGTTGGGATGCTCTATTCTCAGCTTGATCACTTCAAATATGCTCTTTTATGAGAATCCTGGGAGACTGCATTGACCAAGGTATTCACACCTGTGAATATGGTCATAGATACTGTTCAGCAAAACTGACAGTAGAAAATTCAGCAACTAACTTAATAGTTTTTGGGTTTTGTATTCTCTGCCCAGATTTTTTTTGTGGATGTCAGAGTTTGATGTTCTCCATAGATGGCAAATAATTAAACTTCCTCGTATGAATCAGTAGATGTTGCTGACTATGAAAAGTGCTTAGGAGACTAGGAGACACGATGGTGCTTAATTGAGAAAACCAGGTCATTGAAAAACATAAAATATTTATAGTTATATATGGTGTGGAAAGAGAGGTACAGCAGATGTCTGTAGCAGGAGATGATGTGGAAAAATAGGTGCAGCAGATTTTCCCTTTGTAGCTGTTGAGGTGATTCCTGGAAACTCTGCATCAGTTTCAGCTGGAGGCCACCAACTTCCCCAATGAGTCAAAAATCTTGTGAGCAAAACAGCCTAGACTGTTCTAACAGAGCATTTTATTTGCTAATGAGTCTTTACTATCATGTTCTCTTTTCTCTTCACCCCAGTTTATCAGGGTTGAATTTAATTGCTGTGATCACTGAGGGGGAAAAAAAAAGGATAATTTGATGCCTAGTGTTCTAGGTTATATCAGCTAATGCATATTAATGACTTCATGCTTCTATAATCAAGCTAATAGTGACCTCAGACCCTGCTAAATATGGCAAAAGCCAAGGAAAACAGAGCTCTAATAATTTTGTAGACAAAGTGGAGTTTGCACATGATGTAGGAATTCCATTTGGAGCCTATCCATTTTGATGAATTTTGCTGAAGAATGAGGAAGAACACAATATTTCTAATAAGAATGTTTGGTTGAGGTGTTGTCTTGCAACCTCATTTTTTAAAAAAAAGCATTAAGGATTCTTACATGATGTAAAGACAGTGACAAGCTCTTGAAAAATATAACATTCATAGTTCTAAAAGCCTCAAACAAAGAAAATGCAGTTTACTTGGATTCTAACTTACCACGTACTTTATCCTATTGTTTCAAGCTCTATCTTCTGTACCGGTGAAACCTTATTTTGCCTTTTGGAATGAAATTCAGGTCTTCCTAAATACAGTCATGAGAGCATGGCCTACTAAAAGCCATCACTGAAACAAGATTCATTAGAGAAGTTGTGGGAAGAGTCCACTTAACTCAGGAGGTCCATGCCCCTGCAGAACCTTCCAAATCACCCCTTCACGAACATCTCTGCTATTCTAATCATATTTCTGAAGATAGCGTTCATTTGTACATCTACTGTACATACAACCATTCATTTCTGTGTGCAGATCAAAGCATTTAATCAGCGCAAAAAGGCATATAGTTGGATTTCTACAGCCCCTTAGTTCCTAGTCAAAAAAGCTCTTACACAAAAGAGTCTTAAACTTTAAATTAGTATCCAAATAAGGTTTAAAATCATATACCACTTATAAGGTATTTGAACATTCCTGGCTTACCTCAGTTTAATGCTTTCTCATTTGTCTGATGCTTTAAATTATCTTCCTGTGTTTGAAGAGATTCTCAGAGAACATGTTAAGAAAAATCCCTCCAAAAACACATCTGAAAGAGAAAAAAAAGCTTAAAAAATGAAAATTAGGAACTAGAATGATGAATTTAAATGGATTCAATGGAAAACAGTAACTAATGAAAAGTCAAACTAGTGTGAGCGGCATAGAGACTTTTTCTTCCAGGAGGCTGTGATTCAGTTTAAGTCCAGATCAGTCATAACTAGCTATGTTAGGCCTGTGTAGGATAAGTGTGTGGTCTTGCATGTGAACAGATGTTGATATTTCAGAAGTCTATGCTACAACTGCAACTAATTAATACCATGCTGGAGATCACAGCAAGGAGGCCAGTGACTGAGATAACTTGGAGACTAAACTGTCCTCTGACCCAAGAGATGACTTTGCCTGTGGCAGCTGACAGAGTCATCATTAAGAAACTTGCTATCCTCTGTACCATATGCATGCTTTGGGTAAACAGTGAAATTACACATTTTTAGATTCCAGAGGCCTTTAATGGCTGTTAAAATTGTAGAAAATAAGATATGTAAAAATGTTAAACTGCAGTATCCTTCTCTTGTTTTCATGCAGTAGTATTGATGTTAATAATTTGCATAGTTAAAGTACCATTGCCAGATCTTGCAAAGCCAATTAATTATAAATCCTTATTTGTAATGACAGTAATGAAAGTCCCATGGATACTTTATCTGAATTTAAATTTATGTTACTTTTTCAAACCCCATATGTGTACAGAGAGGTGAAAACTGCAACCTCCTTATAGAGATCCCTTTGTATCCAGAGACATGTAATGCTGAAATTATATGGCTGGAATACCTGCTCTTTTAGTGAAAAGCTTACAGTCTTGTGGAAGTTTTCAATGTGGAGAAATTAAGGTGCTTGACTAAATCATTTGTGTACAGTTCCATACAGTCACTTCCAAATTTTGGACCTATTTCAAAAAGTAATAAATGTGTAGGATACCACACAGACAGTTCATTGTTCTGCCAGTGTATTAAATTTCAGCTTGCTCATTGGAATCTGAGGTAATTTGTGACATTTTCAAGATGGTGAGGAGGTCTACATCAATTTTGTGTTTGTCCAGTGAGACGTTGTCCGCCAGCAGAAAGCAGATGTGAGACAGAAGAGGAGCTAAGTTTCTGTGTTAGATTAGAAGTTACAGGCTTCTCTCCACTTGGGCCATTGACTGTCTTAAGTGAAGGTGATTAATAATTGCCTGTCTCAGAGCTGTCAGAATAAGGTATGCAATTCTAAACACTGTGAGACAGCAGATACATGCATGCATAAAGTAACTGTGGAAAATTTTTAAAAATAGTTAGGAGTATGAAGTGACTTTCTGAAATCTTGAACAATCTCAGTTCTGAGGATGGGATTTTCAAACCAATTTGGAAAATTTTGGTCATTGCATGTAAATGATACTAAAAAGCTATAAAGTTACTATCTCTGGCATTATTTGATTTGATCTATAAACACGCAAACCCTTATTTCCTTCTAGTTTGAAATGTTTCTTCAGTCATGACAGTAATGAGACACAATAGGTCCTCAAGTCCCTCCTTTTGCCCATGGAAGATTGTTTCTTAGCATATTAATTTTTTTTTTTTTTGGACAGTCTGGGGAAAATTTCCTTACCTCTGTGTGAACATGCTTTGCCCTTTCACATAGCTAGTGACTAAAGATACATGTAAACACTGAAATGCAACAGCTTTTAGGTGCAGTCTGAGGCAAGCACTTCCACCGGTGAACGACCCCAAGGTCCTTGTGTAAAGTGCTGATGACTTGTGAAGTGCTGACTAGTCATCAGCAGTGGCTTTTGTATTCTGTGGCAAAGCACTTCAGAAAACAGCAAAACAATGTAAACTTTTTAATGCTCTGTAAGTGGAAAAAGAGAAAGCTCTCAAGTGGTGAATTTCTTTGTTAAGACCTGAACCGCGTTTGCTGTGCAGGACCATTTTAAAATACTGCTGGAAATACTTTATTGCCAAACAGGAGGAACTGGGACAGCCATTAATGGACAATCTTATCTTTAAACATCACTTTCCTAGCACATTTTCTTCACCCATTTGAGTTTTCAGAAAGAGCAGGGAACCATAACCACAGGAATCCTCAAGCAATTATTTGATGTAAATCATGACAGGAAAGCATTTTAAGATTTAATATGCTCAAAAGCATTATCTTTTCTGTGTGTTTAAAGTTTCAACCAAATTTTAAAATGGATTTAACTATCCAGTGCAGGTGGGTGCTTTCAGTTGTTATTTGTATTGTAAGCTATCAGGAAGTCAGAAGCCTAAAGCTTTCACAGATGCCTAAATCTCCTTTTTAAAAGTGTGTGTATAAAGATGAAGTCAAGTTTGGTAGATCTGTGATCTTAGAGGCTTGTCAAATTATAAACCTTGGGTGAAATCAGTATTATAATAAACATATAGTCAGAATATTGTATCATACTTAACAGTGCAAAAATAATAGTTCATTTCAAATGTCAACGGTATGCTTTACCAAAAATTGATAATGGATTTAAGGGTACAAGAATGCTGGTTTTATGGTATGTCCATCTGTAAAGCTATCTAATGGAAAAAAATATTCTTTTCAAACCCCTGAAAAATACATTTTGGAATGTCAGATTGCCATTACTACTTCTCATACCAGATTTTATAACTTTGTTATAAAATACATGCTGGGCTGTTTTACTGAAGTTAGATCTGCCACTGTAAGTCTGGGTCAGTGCCATATACCTGGCTTCTGCATTACTATAATCTGAGCTTTGAGATGGAAACCATCATGTTTTAGGGTACATCACTGCTTACATGGCATGTGTTTATTAACTAACTTTTGATATTCCTTTCTGAATATCAAATCAAGTCCATGGAGCAACAGAAGTCAGTAACTGAAACCAGTTGTGTCTTACCCAAAGCCCATTAAAATCCTTGAAAAAATTCTCATTGACTTCAGCATGCTTGGAAGTAGTGACTTTTAACTAAACGTTGAGCAAAACTCTACTATGGTGGTTCTGAGACATCTAGATTGTTGCCAGCAGTTACACATGGGAGGTGGTTATGCCTTTCACTGCAAATTGTTTTTTGTCTTAAAGAAAGAGAGGAGAATTTTATTATTTATTTATTTATTTATGCTCTGGGTCACCACAGCAAGATAGCTAAAGGGTCTTTAAGATTCAGAAATAGCATACAGCAGTTGCTGGAGTTAAGCAATAAAATGGGTTTGATTGTACACAGTTAGTCATCTGCTGGGTTACATCCCGTCCTTTCCAACAGAGGAGCCAGAGACAGAACAATTGGGTGGAAAAGATATAAACAAAAGAGTTAGAGATGGCCCTGAGGCTTCCCCATTTAACTGGTGTGTGCATTTTGGATGCACATGGATGCTGTTCCCTCTTGCTCACATGCATTCATTATGCTGCGCTTCACATTTACTCAAGTGTGTTGACTACGTGTTACCGTACAAGGATCAGGACAGCAAAGGTAAAATTTTTGTCACTTCCAGATGCTAATCTGCACAGGAGTTTCATTAACTGCTACTGTTAGCTGGTTTTGATTTGATTTTTCTCTTTTTAAAAAGTAATATATAACATCCGAGCAACGCAGGTGTTGTACATCTTCACCCAGTTTAAGTGGAAAGAAGGTGTGGGCTTAAAACTTACACACAAGTAATAGTCACTGTATTGTGAAAGCCTGTATTTAAATATGTGGCAGTGAAGATAGAGCATATGTATAAGCCCAGCAATTTAAGTCTTATTCACAGGATTCTTTGCTACTTACAATGTTTTATGCTGTTTATTGTGTTCTCATTTTCCTTACTAATACATTCTTTGCTGGTGCTTTTCTGAAAATTCTTTGAAGAAATAAGCTTTTACTCACCAGCAATTTATACTGTTGTTGTGACCCTTGACCTAGCTTCAGAGGTAAGTCTGAAGCTAGGAAGACCAGCAGTAAATAAATAATATTGTCCCCAAATAATGTTTAATGATAAAGCTAAGTAGAAATAATGTTTGTACATGAAGACAATATTTTCCTGCTCCCTCCTCATCTGCTGCCTCTCTTCCTGCTCAAGACCACATGTTCTCTTCTCCTGCCTACAGCCAGCACTGATGTTTGCCAGACAGCTGGATTGATTCAGCTTGCCCATCTTTTCAGTAATCATTTCTTTCTTGTTGTCAAGCTGGTTTCTGCTGTACTGAATCACATTTGTTCAGCAAGGTGGGTGATGGCTATCCAATTTTGGAGAAGACTCGTGGTGGCAGAGTTATATGAGCCGGTGACAGAAATTAATAGAACGAGACATAAGTCTGTACCATATCATGTGACTTAAGCCTTGATGTTTCCTCATGCATCTATGTGGTTTAATTTCCTACATGTAATATTCTTTATTTGCTATATAACCTAATGAAACGCGGAGAATTCCATCCATACATCACACATCAATTTTTGATGTTTATCTGTCTATCTGTGTCTTTAGTAATTCTTATTTTCATTTTCTGTTTTTATGTGCGTAACAAAGAGAATTTGAAAAAATATCAGTATTTTAGTAACTTAAAGTAAGCTTTCAGCTTGATTGAAAAAGTGAAAACTTAGTGGGGTGTGAGTATAAGAGTTACCCAGCATGAGCTTATAAAAGTAGCTTAGAGTATGCTGCAGTATTTTTCCCAGGTAGAGCTTGTGGTTGGTTGAAAAATTCATGCATGGTAAAATGGTGTTTCTAGGACCCATGAGAAACAACTGAGGTAAGAATTTCTGTGAGTAAGCCATTTTCTGCTGCTATAGGTTTGCTGACCTCTTGGAGGTGATACAAAAGGAATTTGTATCTGGAGCTACAGATATTGGTGGAAGCTTAACGTCAGCAAGGAGCCCAGAAGTGCTCCTAAATCAGGTCTGAATTGACAAGTTTCACTGTGACCATAAATTCTTTTAAATGTGCTTCCTTTTCCTTTTCCTCCTCCTTGCTCAGCTGATCTTCCCATGCAACAGGGTATTTTTCAAACAAGTGTGTGACTCATAGTATAAGCATCCTTTTGCTGATATTTGAGTTCACATTATGTGACCAGTGCACCCAGATATTGCAAATGTATGGCAGCTGTTAGAATTCATCTCCTTGTGATGCCTTAACATAAGCCCTTTAAGTTGGCAAACGGTTCAGTTCGCATTTTTATTTATCTTAAAGCTTCCCACTTGCCCCACATTTCAGAAGAGTTTAAAGCATTTCAATTTTCAAATTATTCCTTTTTATGAAGTAAATCATGTTCCTTGTCTGAAGTTCCCAGCTTTGTATTCTATTTTGTAACTTTTCCTTAGGAGCCTAACTTTTCCTTAGGAGTTTTTACATGATTGTATCCAAAGGTAGATAATGTGTGGGAAGAGGTTATCAGTTGAGGTTATTTGTATATCTGTAAAGTGAATTCAATGTCTCTAGATTAATTTTTTTTTCTAATCATTTGCTTTCTGTTTTTTAATCTGCTTTGAATGTTTTTAATTAATTTGTTTGGCTTGGGATGTTCTTGTGATATTAACAGAACGGGGTGATTCTGTACTTTCACATTTCTTTCTGCATTGTGTATGAAAAGTAGAGCAATGCACAAGTCTTATCTCTGAGCTCACTTGGATGTAGTGATAATTTAATGACTAAGTAATCCAACTTTGGAAATTACTAATAAACGGTTATTTCTGTATTTTAAAACCATGCCAGAGTATTGTTCAGAGAGAATAATCAAGCACAGATTTCTTTTACTTTTTGTGCAGAATAAAAACCATGTCCTTGTGCTCTTCAGATGCTGTATAAAAAGCTGACTATGAGTCTTTCTATTCCAAAACAGCATTCTTTATCACTTCCTCCAACTTTCCATCAATTATAGTCTATGTTTTATGTCCCCCTCCTGCTTTTACATAGTATCTACCGGTGCTGTCATCAAAATACTGATTTAATCCCATACAGGTAAATTAAAACTGCATGTCAAAACTTCCTTGCTACCTCTTCTTCTTCCACTTTTGTGTTTTCCTTGGGATAAATTTGTCATCCTTCTTTTTCTCCCAGGTACTTTTTATAGACTGTATGATATAGTTACAATATATATTGCACTTTCTAAGGTATACATTCATTTGTGAGAGAACTTTCTAATGAATGTCTAAATATCAGTACATATTAGTTGATTTTCATATTATTCTTATAATAATTAACCATGTACTTGGTGACTGCATGTGAAATTTTATTGTTTGAGCCTCAAAGGACTAATAGCTTATCTTAACTGCAGTTCTAAAAATCTTGATGAGCAGCAGACAGTGTAATGGTTTAGAAAGGAGGATGGTAAAACAATAACCACAAGGTGACTCATTGCTCTTAAATCACCTTAAAATGAAAAATAGTGAATACTGTAATACTGCATGTCCAGAATTCAGTGAATAATAATTAAAGGAAAGAATGAAGGGCTTGAGATATTTTTCAATTTTTATCACAGTATTATCTGCAATTTCCAATAATGGATCAGTCTGTACATAATATTTTCTCAATAGATTTTCTTCAACAGAGCCCTATATCTAATGCTGCCTAAAATGATCCCCTTACGCATATTGTATTTGTGGATATTAAAAAAATGTGTGTGAAGACTGGTTTTACCCTTTCCCTTAAGGATTAGTTTTTAATTACTAGCAGAAATTATACAGCTGTTAATATTTTTATTATACAACTGTGAAGAATTACATGGGAGCTGCACTGCTAAAATTGTAACAGGACCTAGTCTTCTTCCAGTTACATCATTGTAAACATGAAGCACAGATTTTAAGAAATTAGCTTCAGCTGCAAAACCATGTACCTGCAGAATACCCACAGAATACTCTTATTTTAAAAAATCACAGATGAGGACTGACATTGTATGTGATCTCCCTAATCTACTTGGCCACAGAAGGACAATGAAAACAAATTTAATTCAGGAAATACACAGTCCCCTTTTTCTGCTGAACAAATAAAGCATTTCATTGACTTCCATATGGTTTTGTGGTTTCCCTTCCCCCCTTACTTTCATATAAAAGAAGACGGCTTTTATGGAATTTCCGGGTTTATTGCTGTATTTTTAAAAAATGAAAAGCAATTATTGCGAAGGAAAAGCGTAACAGGAAAACAGATCCGAATACTCTGAGCCTGAGTGCTGGTGGCTCTATTTGAATAAAAACAAACCCCAAACCTTCTACAGTCCCATGCCTGCTTTTGCCTGAGCTTTGTTTAAACTCTGAGGTTACTGTGAGGTCTTGAAAACAAATGATGCCAAAAGTGAAATGACAGCATATTTTTGTCTGAAAAAAAATAGCTCCCCACTGTTTTCAGAATCTCCCCACCCCCTGTCAGTCAGTTAATGGCACAGAGTAGTTTACAGTGCATTAAGATCCTAGCAGGCTTCACATCAGATAACAAACAGCTTTAGTGACTTCTCCAGTAATAACCAAATTCCTCTAACATATTTATTGGGCTTTTGCAAATTGTTATTTTTGCCCTCTTGTGCTTTCAAGAGTTTAAAGTGTATGCTTGCCCAGTTCTGCTTCCTTTTCCAGTCTTCCTTTCTTCTCCTTAAGCACAACTTTTACCCCCTCAGGCCAATTTGTTCATCTGAAGTTCCCACACAGCCCTTTACAACATTTTAGTTGCCCATAATATGTTTTTTGACTTCAGGTAGTGTTTGATGCTGCATGTAATCTACATTCAGAAGAAAATCAGAACTTGTGGTACCTTTCATATAACCAGAGAACACTTGGTATTGTGAGTGTTTTCTTTATGTAAACCATAAATATTTTTGAGAAAGGAGCCTTTCTGAGAAGGCTTCTTCACTTAGGCAATTGTTTCATTTATGGGCCTATTTTATAGTTGTTTGAGAAACTTGAAGAAATGCTATTTTTAGAATATGGTTGTAGTCTGCTGGGACTGACAGAAAATTATAACTTGTGTTTTGGATGGAAAAATCCAGCACACCCTACATGTTAAATGCTTAAAACAATTAATAACATAATCTTGCTGAACTATGGCTTATACTTTGGGACTGTGTTAGTCCTTTTCTGAGCGCTATAACATCCATGCCAGAGACCCCATAGCAAGGGGGGGTGCAGTTACCTCCAGCTCAGAGGCCTGGGCTGGGGCCTCCGCTGAGCCTGCCCAGCAGCTGCAGGGTGCTTCTGCCACATCTGGCTTCTGACTCAAGGGCTTATTTATTATTGTTCCTCCTTCCAGCCAGCTAGTTACCACACCGGACCATTCGTATATTGTGGATTTTAATTCTGATTCCATGTCTTTTTCTGGCAGAGGTTTTGTAACTGCAAACAGATGATGCACACGCTGCGGTTACTAGTCAGGTCCTGGAGGTGAGACATCTGATCATGCAGGCTCACTGAGGTTCTGCACACAATTGTCCTAGGGTGGCATGAGGGGTGTCTGAGAGACTTTCTGAGAGACAAGAGTCTCTAGCTGACTTTACAGTTTAGCGATATCCACCCTTTGAGATACACTGCAGAAAGGTGACAAGAACCCTGTAATCTGTCTCTTTATTTCCAGGGAGGAGACAGTTGACCTTCCCCATACATGCCATAAAACCTCCCAAGAGAAATCAAGCTGAAGTAATGCTTGTTAGCCAATTTTCAGAGTGATTTAGGAACCTAGCATCTAGGGCTCAATGAAATTCAGTGCTAATCTACCAGATATATTAAAAGATGTAAGGATGATGGATCATCTCTGTTCATCACAAGGCCTTGTTTTCAGCCGTTTATAGCTCTGACAACTTAAATATATGGGCTAATACTTTTAAGGCAAGTATTTGCTTTAAGCAAAAGTTTTAGAAGAACAGCAATCAAATTATATTTAATTTATTTAAAAGAATGAAGCTGAAATGGAGATAGGCACTATGGTGCTGGATAAAAGGAGGAGTCTTACGGCTGTTTCACTATGAAGCTATGACAGCTCTGTTTCGGAGCAGAGTCTTCAGATTTGGCAAGGGAATGCTGGAGGGTCAGCAAAATGCTTTTCACTCCTTCCCTGTGAAAAATCTTCTGAAATTTGAACAGGATGTGAGCATTGGAAAGTCTCAGTTCACACAAGCTTTCTACACTTGGAGATTAGAAAATAAACCACCCGTAATTATACTTGTACTGAACACACTCCAGTCCTTGGGCTTGCTTTTCCCAACAACCAGAGGTCACTGTAACACTGGACATGGGCAATGAGAAAATTTAGGCTCTGCCCTGAGCAATAGGATTTATCTTCCTCAGGCCTGTGTGACATTTGGGGGAAACAGCATCAATGAAATAATAAAGGGGTTGTAGTTTAGAGCTCTGCTGAGAAGGGAAACTTGAGTTTAGGAGAAAGATGGGGCTAAAGAAATGGGTGAGAGAAAAAATGGTCTTGAAACTTGGATGAGAAGTCAGAAGAAGTGCCACCAGTGAGAATTTAGTTACAATGTTGATTTTAGCCCTTTATAGTAGGGCCATGCACAGAGTGGAAAAGGAAGCAGTCAAAACTAAGTTTTGAGAACCTTAATTTGGCAGAATAAATGTCCTCAGAGCCCATGATATTTGGGTAAATTAAGAAATTGCTAAGAATCCTTATTATTGAACTAGAGACTGAACTGTAAAACACAAGAAGGCTGTCTGAGGCTCGAAAGGCTGGGAAGGCATTAACTATGGCTCCCTGTGGTGCCTGGCAGCACAGGGCTCAGAAGCCTTCCAGTTTGCTGAACTGGCACTGCTGTCTGGAAAGTGCCCCTGTCCCTGCTCCTGAGGGTTGCTCCTCCTTACCCGTCAAGCACAGGGCCCTTCTTTATACCGTCAGTGGAGTTTCTCCACTAAGGTGATAAGAACATTCTGCAATCGAACAAAAAGGACGAGTAGATTTTTCTGAACATCAGGTTGAAGTCCTAGCTAGGCTTTGTAGGATTCTTCTTAGTCACGTTGCTTTTAAAATTTGTGAGGGAAAACAATGCAATTAAAAAAAAAAAAAAAAATCGTTGTACAGATAATTTTTCATTGGCTTCAGGCATAGTCTTGACACTCGTAACTAAATATAAATCTGGTTCACCCAGCTATTTCTCTACTAACACATTAAATAACCCAGTGCTTCATAGTTTGGCCACATAGCCATAGAGCTCAAAACATCATAAAACTCTTCCCCTTTGCATAGTAATTGCCTTCACTTGTAAGTGGTCAGTACATCTGGCTATAAAGCCCAACCTCTAATGCCAAATATTGAGAGCAGAATACACACACACTTTCTTTACTACCTTGCTGTATTGCAGAAGCAGTTTGTTTTCCTCTCAGAAGAGGTAGATGTTGATTTTACACAGCAGAGTCTTTTGACTACTATGTTTAAGTTTGTGCATAAGTCATGAATAATTTGCCTTTCAGTTAACCTCATTCACTGTGTGAATATTGCAAACATTTTCTTTTGTAAACTGTGCATTTGCAAGAGGATCTTGAGGCCCCTGTTGGGATTCATTTGCATGTAGACAGTAGTGATTCAGAAGAGTGTAAAAATAGGGTAGCTGACAGAGCTGTCTCTGCATAAAACACCACTGGGATTGTATCTTGTAAGGAAAGGGGAGGAGTTGCAGAAAAATAAAAGCTCCCTTATGGCTATTTAAATCACAGGTTTTGCCCTATTCTTATTTTGTTTTCTAAATGCCCTTTTCTACTGTCTGGTGCCTAACATTTGCTGAAGAGTGAGTGAGATTCATTTTTCTTCTTGCTTTGCATTTTTCTTAACTCCTGTGCTCTTTACACACATTTCTCTCACTTCATTGCCCAGGGCCTCACCTCCACTTCCCACCTCCTACCTGCTGGAGGAAAAGAGGATCCAGTTTTCACAGTTTTCTGTCTATTGGCAGAAAGTCAAAAGTACCAGTCACAGCATGTCTCTTAATTCAGAAGTATGGAAGAGCTACAAGGATGAACAGCTGCTTTGGAGGGAAGGGAGGTGCTTTAAAGGACAAATTTGTGAAAGAATTTAGGTCTTTCTGAAGCAGTTGATTCCAGCCAGCCATTCTCCAGGCAACTGGAGCTCTCGCCTTCACAAAATAATTCATCCTAGTAATTCATTTAAGAAAGAAAGGGTTGATGGGCTTTTTTTTTTTTCATGTTGATAAACAGCTTCAGTGGTGGTGATTTCTTGGATGGTGTACCAGCTGGTCTTTTAGATCTAGGACAGGCACCACTGCTATGGAAGAGGTGGATTTTCTGAGTGCAACAGCTTCATAAGTTTCTTTTTCAGGAAGTTTACTGCTTAAGAAGGAGTGCAATTGTTGTTCTTCTGCCTTTGCCCCCTAGCCTGTGTGGCACTGGCTCAATACAGTGTTCAGCAGAATTTCAGTATGTTACTTTTTGGTGACAGACTGTAAAATAAGATATATTTTTAATTAGATTACATACTGTTGTGAATCAAATCCTGTTCTGGCTTCAACTGTCAATATTTTCAAATAATAATTAAAGTACTTTCAGTGCCAAGCCACTCATGATATGAGGATTTGAAGAGTGAAATTTCAAAAGATGAGGAGCATGGTTGGAAAAATTCTGGGCAGTCTTTCTCAAGAGGGCAAAATATCATTTAAATAGGTTGAAAATCGATCCAAAAGAAGTGAGGCAAAACATGAATTAGATTGGGCAGATCATTTGAGAAGATTAATGTGCTAAAGAATACATGGTGATTATTCCTCTAAGAAATAGAAAAAAAAAGTAAGTAGAAGCCTCTTAGCTAGAAATATGTTATACACTTAAGTTCCAACAAAATAGGTATGAACTAGCCTCCTTCCAAGATCAACATGGACCAAGAGGAGCACTTCTTGGACTGTGCAGAAAATAAGATGTGAACCATTTTGTGTTTTCTTTTATTTATCATATTAACACTGAAAACTGCCTCCTAAGCAGGCCAAGTAAGCTGTAGAATCTTGTCTGAGCCTGTATGACTTGAGTCTTAAAACACTTTGACTCAATGCCTGAAGTAAACCTGATGTTCAGCGTGCTGGTGATGTGCAGCGAATGTTGTCTGCTCCAGTCACCTGTGTTAGTGCCGCATGCGTGCCCAAATGGTGCTGTCCTTGGCAAGGTACACACCACCACCCAGTGACCTGACACAATACTTCTACATCTTGTTGCACTTTGACATGTGGATTAGTACTTGTGCACCAGCAAAGCATGAAAATATTGCAGCTGGAGGCTAGGATTCACTCCCTGAGGGACAGGATGTTTACTAGGAAGTTTATTAGAGTGTGCGTGTACTTACAGAGTAGGCATGTGCGGTGTTCTCCTAAAGATGTCTTTTTCTATCAGTCTGCAATGTCCTCTATTGTAGATGGATCTCCTACTATCTAAAGCAAGAAATACTTTTTATTCCTTATTTATGTAGCTGCACTGAAGATCCTGGAGAGTAGGAGGACTTCTTGATGCTGTAGTACTTTAATTAGTAACATACACAGTACTTTGTTTAGCTGCTCTAGAATATTTTTGAATCTCTGCGATGTGGGAGTGTTATAGTTTAAATCATTACAGCTGCTGTTATTTCTGAAATGCATTTCAGGGGCAGTGCAGTAGTTGAAACTCTCTAGATGTTTCTCTTCATTGGTGATGCTGCACTGGCTCGAAGAGCCATTTGGGGAATGTAGCAGGTGACAAAAGGAAAGGACTTGCTGGTGGAATTGCAGAGATTGGGCAGGCTACTGGGAGAGAGAGGTAAATTTTTGGTGTAAATTTCAGACATTAGAAGTGTATTTACTTTTATTAACAATTTTCCTTCTCCTTACTAAGCTGAGATACTTTGGACTGTCACTTGTTCTTCTTTGGGAGACAAAATACCGAGTTTTTATTTTTATCAGCATTTTTAATATGTTGATTTGCACTACAATATGCTGAGGAAAGAAATTTGAAGCTCATGTAAGACTGTATAAGCTGGCAGAAAAGAAATAATGTAATCAGCACCAAATGTGTTTTCTCCCATGCAAGTTATTTTTTCAGTGATTCTAGCATAGGTTCCTGAAGTTTTACTTTGAAAATAGGATGTGACTATTACCTGACTGCTGTGAGCTTTCCCCAGGCTCTGTTTGCCGTTTTGCTCCCTCCCCAGCATCTCTCCTTGTTTTGTCAGCTCAGTGCATCTGAAGGGCTGCCTAAGTTGAGCTGGCAAGCTGCTCTCACTGGAACTCGGGCTTTCCTTTGCCTTCAACTTCTGCACAATTGAAATGAGTGATACACCTCGATGCTTAAAAGGTACAGGCTGCTCCTGGGAAAGCATGGGCGAGCTGAGTACGTTCAGATGGTTCCACAGGTTTCCAAACAGAGGACATGGGTCCTGCCCTTAAATTAAAGCTGTTCTGCTGCCGGTGCAAAGTGCTGTTAGGGATGAGAAAGGCTCAGGAGTTTTGAAGCAGCAGCTTAAGGAGATGTGTCTTTCAGCTGTGTGAGGAATCTCTTCCAGTCAGGAGCTTATTGATGCAGTGTGGATGCTTTTGGGACAAATGGCTGATAGGATGAGAGGCAGAGTGGACTAAAAGCACATTATTAACATTATTAAGCCCAGAGTGTTATTAGTTTGCTCCAGCCAACATCTGGCCTGCTTTGAGAGGTGTTTGAATGCATCCATTGTGTAAAACAGACTAATTTTTTCATCAAAAACACATTCCTGGCATAGTGGCCTAGTTTCCTCCCCCTGTTCTGATTTGTTTTCTTACTGAATGCTGAAGCTGGTGGTGTGGGTGGGACGAGATGTTGCTTTTCCTACCTATGTACACATGTTATTTTTAATTTATTTTTTCAGTTCTGGGTTAATGCATTTTTTTTCCCACTTAGTTGACAGGTATTTTGATGATATTACAGTTTCACGAGTCTTAAGTTAAGTGAGGGTCAAAAATATAATATATTCCTGGTATTTCTAGAGCAGGATTTTCAGCTCAGTCTTTGCTACAGTTCTTTGGATTTCCATCATATTTTGAGAGAATAAAAATAACACATTTGCCTGTTATTACCTGTACAGCACGTATTTCCTTGTAACCAATGAAAATAAAATTGTATTTTTTCTGTATTTGAATATGCCATGGTATTTGAGACTCTCAAGCACCATACACTGTCTACTTTGGTGGCAAGTGAAACAGGCAGACCTGTGAACAAGTTCAAAGACTGAGGAGGGATTTTTAGCTGACAGACCAGCTAGCTGGTTGGTAGTTTTTCTCACATTTTTGCCAGAATTTTTCCTAGGAAAATCTTCATGCTCCCAAATGGAATAGCATCACAGTAATCAGGAATACAGAAAAAGCAAAGTAGACTGGAGTCTGCCTCTGCCTAATGGCAAGACATTGTGCCCTGTTAGTTGATAGCAACTACATATGTAAGCCAGGAAAGATTTTGAAACAGAAAACTTTTAATAACTCGTACTGATTATCAGAGTGTTTTTACTTATTTTGTTGTTAAAAACATAATGCAAGACTGTTGAATTCCTGTCACCAATATGCAAATATGAAATATGCTTCCTATTATACACACTCTTATGTGGTACTTCAGAATCAGAGATCAGGTGATTTTACAGTGATCCTTTCATGATGTGAGTCTGATTTCTCACTTCACATTCTGATCTGGTTTGGGACAGTTTTTGCTTTCTCTGGCTGCTCTGTATTCATATTGACTTTTTCCAAGCAGAGAATCAGGTGCTCTTCTAAATTTTAACATCATCTTAAAGATTCTGGCTTGCAGTACGTCCTGGGAGGTTCATAACAGATTTATTCATATGCCATTTATATACTTTTATTAATTCTTTTAGCCTTGTGGAACAAAGTTGATGATTTCATTTTACACTTGTTTTGACGTGATGCAAAAAGTCATTTTTTCGCATTAAAAATAAAATAAATTTTTTTAATCTATTTAATAGATTTATTTAATAGGATGCCATGAATTATATCTGGATTGTTTAAATTGCAAGGGCAAATACATGCTGCTGGCTCAAGGCACCTGTTTAGAACACACTGTGGCTCTGGCCTGCTTATGGATGCCACATATTTTGTTTACATAAAGTTTTGCTTGAAAGAGTCCCTTTAGAGTTAATCAAGTTTTATAACCACCTGTGACTTTGAAGTGCAAAATTATTTGACCAAAAGTGCCCTTGAATCAATAGTGAATGAGAATGTGGGGACAGTCAGGAGAATGAGAGTCTGGCAACAAGTGGAATTGCTGCTGTACAGGGGATATCAATGATTTAAAAACAAATTGAGGGTAGGAAAAGGGTTACAGCTGCACATCAACAAAAGTCAGCAGGAAGTTGCTGCTTCCTGTTGGTATGTCTTGGGATAGTAGTGCCATTCTTTCCTGCAATCTGAAATGCTTTAGTGGTCAGTGTAAGTGGATGTCAACGTAGCCTACTTCTCCTTGGCTGAAAGCAATCCCTTGTAGTTCTTACCCCATGTGAAACACCCTGCAACTGAAATTGTTTATCGATTCCAGATTTTACCAAAAAACCTTTCCAACTTCTTTCTGCCAAAAATCCAAGTCAAGAAAACACACTGCTCCTATAATACTCTAGGATGCTGCTCAGTAGTGGCTTTTATCATAATCCTTCCAGTTTTCACTTTAGACATTTGAGTGACTCTCTCAAGAAACAACCACAAATCGTATGCAGTTTTCTTTTACACAGTGTAACAAACACACAAGTATCCTACAGTTCCTGTTTGTCTATAAAGGTAGTAATTTTAAAATGCTCGTAGCAGTTTTTCCTTGTGTAAATAAAATGTGTGCCTAGAGACAAATGTCCTAGGAAACCAGGCTGGGAATATTTCTCCCACTAAGTTACTGATTTGTTCAAAAAGTTGGCATTGACATTTGAATTGATTGGAGCTTATCACACTGATAATTCCCTTCCCTTTCTTTCACCAAGGATGTACATTAAAATAAAGCTCACCAGCAGCTTTAGTTCTGTATGTGTGGACTGTTGAAATGGGACTCAAAACACCACATCGAAGTACGACCCTTTCCCTCAGTATTTTCCCCCAGTGCTGGAGTCTTAAGGTTGCATTACTGTCTAGCCAGATGTGTAATGATCCACAGAGTTTAGGTCAGACTTGGGAGGATTCAGAGCAGCACTTTCACAAGGTAAGATGGTTGTCATTCAATGAGGGCCCTGGCGGGGGCACTGAGTCTGCTGGGCCATGGAGAAGACTGCCTCTATGTGAGTTAGATCAGCTCTAACTGGGGATAGATAGCTTCAGCCCCTTCCTTCATGAGAACTGTAGGACAATTTAGTCAGCTAGCACAAGGTGAAGCATTTTTAAGCTACATTAATTAATGCCAAAATGTTGGCCTGATACAGAGCTGGCTCAGGATTAGAGGGGAATGAAAGCAATTTATTGTGTTCATCTGTATGTACTCTGTGTATGTCATATAAATGTATTAATAGTGCTTGACATATTTATATTTTTATATTGAAAGGATAGATAGATCTACAGTAAGTTACTGTATTTCTCATATTTAGGTTTTTTTATTTCCATAGAGGGAATAAACTGAATTTGCTGGAAGCAGTTTACTGCATTTCTATGCTCTCTCAAGTTATTAGGCATTTGCTTAGATGTACATTCTCACTTCTCTCCCCACATTGCCTCCTTCAGTGAGATAAACCCCCAATCAGAGGTCTTTCCATATCATGAAATCCTGTTCTCAACATCTTTTTCTGTATTTTTATTTCTAGCCTTCAGTTCCTACTAAATATGTGATCACTTATTTGAATGTGTGATCAGCTTGTTTGTAGCAACGTATGTGCCAGGCCTGGGACACCTTTTTATTGTGCAGGTAGAAAAATAAAAAGGAGATAGTGAGATACAGATGTTTATCCATATCCATATTCCAGGAGTGTGGCCCTCCTGGAATATTTGCGTCTCTGTAAGCTCCTGCTTTGCAAACTCCTGCTGTCCCTTTGCAGGAGCAAGTCAATACAGAACAGATGTGCCCCATTCAGTCTTGCTCCAGTAGAAATCAACACATAAATTAGCAAAGATTTCACTAAAACTGTGAGGAACAGTATCTGCTGTGCACTTTTTCTACAGACCCTCCTATTTCACTTTTTTGACCAGATGCTCCAGAGCCAGCCACAAAATTTGAGTTTAAAGATTGTCATGCACTACATGTGGGATTCGTCTCACTAGTTTTTGTCCTCTAAAAAATAGGAATTTAACTTCAGAGAGGAATTCATTCTTCTTGTATTAGGCTTCTGTCCTGCTTGGGTTAAACTGCTTCACAGTCTCTCTTGGTACAGACTGTTGATGGAGCCTAGATGCCTATCTCAGGCTAGATGCCCGCATTTTGGAGGAAAATATCTGGTTCCTAAATACTACCAACTTTAAGTGATCAGCCATATTTATTTCCGTATCAGACAAACTGGTATGGATGTGCATATAAGTACAAATAAATTAAATATGCATGCATAATCAAACATGCAAAAATAAGAAATACTGCAGCATAGTTGTACAATGTTATTATATTATATATTATTTGATATATTCTGTTGGCACTAGTTGGTGCATTTATTGCTCTGAGCCCCTCAGGCGTGGGAGCAGCAGAGGTCACAGAACTGAGCTGGGAGTGTGTGCCACAGCTGGATGCAGCCCTGCTTTTCCATAGGTGCCTTCCTGTGTAAATGCCGGCTGTTAGTGCTCTCCTGCATCCTGTGTGTCACCGAGCTGCGGCATGAGTGACTCGCGTGATGTGGGGGCGGGAGGTGACGCTCCTTCTCCAGCAGGGTTAGTCACAGCACGTCCTGCACATAAGTGCTTTTCCCGACTCACCCGGCGGCCTCAGTGCCACCCCTGTCCCGAGAGGTCCCTTCTCAGGTTGTGCTGTGCTTCTGGCAGTGCTGGGCTTCGTCTGCCTGCCTTCAACTGATATGGATGCCTGGCAAAGATGACAGTGTTAGAGAAAGCAGTTCATTCCACCTAATTCCACATGAAAAAGGAGTAGGGCAGAACAAAGTTTTGAATGGCATTAGTGAAGCAATTGATCCAGCATAGAGACAAGCCAGCTTTCTAAGTATCTGCAAACAAGACAGAGCATCAGATACTCATTAGTACCATAAGCTTACAGTAAGCTGTGATGAACACTTCAATTTGCTCAGCAGTGCCAGCAGGGGATGTGGTTGGTTGGTTTGTTGGTTTGTTTGTTTGTTTGTTTAGCTCCAGGCCCTACTTCTTACCCTAAATGCAACAATTCTTCTGTTTATATGTTGTCTTCGGTAGAGATATTTCTGCTTTCTTGTGGTACAGGTAGGGGGAGGCCAAACCCTAGAAATCGGAAATTCTCATTTCATTAGAAGGATCCAGCTGAAAACTGATGAAAAAGATGAATGTGTTGTAACTCCTTTGTGAGGAGAGGAATGTTACTTATTTTTTGCATCAGTATATGCTGCAGTTGAATGTTCTTGAGGGAGGTGAAGAGGTTCTTGCCTGTACTTGATGTCAGGACACTGGGTGTCCTGCTAGTAAACAGATTTACTGAATCACATTCCTAACCCATTGGCTTGAATAGCTAGTAAAAAATTCAGACTTTAGTAGGCTATTCCTGGCAAAAGGAAAAAAGAGGAATTTTTAAATCCCGTTTTCTACCTTACATGAACTTAGGACACCCTTCTATCTTAAAAGAGAAAATACCCGAATAATCCAGGCCAGTCTCTTTGTCTATATCCCAAGATTATTTTAGCCACAATCTTAACATGAAGTGTTTAATTATTCTGCACATTGATACTAATCAGGTTATTCTGTGATTTTGGGGGTTTTTTCTGCAGTGATTTTTCTGACCCTGAGTTTTGTCTCTGCTTCTTCTAGTCCACCCATTTTTCTTTGTATATCATCTCAACAAAAACAATTTTCACAAAGTCACTCCGCCAGATTTATTTTAATATCTGAAAACCTGACATTTGCCTTTGCTCCTAGCAAAACTCTATGCCCAGTTGTCTCACCTTATCTCTAAATTCAGATATATCTTCACAGAGACAACTTAAAAGATACCAACCTTGCCTCTTAAGGGAAAAAGCAGTAACGAAAAATATGATACAAGAATATTTTATGAAAGGATATCTTTTTTCCCAATTGTTTTCTTCCTTAGTTCTCAGTATTTGGTGTCATATGAAATATTCCCTCCTTATTTTAAGATTTACAACACATCATATAGCAGACCTACATGAATCAGTGGACTGTTTTTAAGGCATCTGTGAAAAGCAGTTGAAAAAACGCTTACTGTAAGTCGGTTTACACTGCTATGCGGAAGACAAAACAGTTCTGCAGGAAGATGTTTTGAGGCCGTCAAAGTTTTTGACAGCCACTCATGTTCTGGCTTCAAGGTAGAACCATACACAAGGTCTGTCAAGAATATGACAAGAAGTCATGGCAAAAATTAGTTTTCATGCACAAAGAGGAGAAGTAATTATATGGAAATACTTTCTGTCTTTGCCCTCTTCAGGCTGAGGGCAATTTACTCTTCCAAAGATGAGTGTAGAGAGTAAGATTAAAGGGCATCTTAAAGCTTAAAAATGATGATGCTAGAAAGTAGAAGCATCAGTAAGAGCTTGTAGGTACAGAAAGACAAAAATAGGATAAACACTAATTTTGAAAGGTTGCTGTTTTAAGGGACAGAGCACTTACAATCACAGGAGAGGTGGATACGGAGGCCCTGAATCTTCTGGATCCACATGATCTGCTTCAGGATTTAAGAGAGCATTTATACTTCAAGGGGCCCATGGACAGGTTTGGAGTGGACTAAGCCATGTTGTGTCTGTCATGGCTCTCTAAAAACTCCACAGTCACAGTGACAGGAGAAAAGACGCCAGCTCCTTCCAGCCAGGAATAGAGAACAGACTGAAGTGACTTTATAAATGCTTTCAAGGAACATTGAAAACAGGCAGTGGGGAAAAAAACAAACAACCCTGTTTGTTGCTTTAAGCCTTTGTTCTGCCTCCTGACTTTAAGTGAATAAATACATGAAGTTTGTTTAGAAGTGTTTGGGTTTCCCTGCAAATGCTGATTCTGACAGCTTTCCATAAAAAAAGGTTCACTTGTGCCAAAGTCAGATGGTCTGGTCAGTCAAAAAAACAACATAAGAAACTGAGCTACTTTGAGGTGTTTGCACTGCCTGTTCCCATGAAGGGTGCCAGGAGGGATGTGCACATAGCTGAGTATTTGCACAACTCTACCGATTGTGCTTCAGTATCATGCCTTCCCTAATTTTTGTTGCCTCTCTTCACAAGATTTTGCTATTCATTTAGTTGTTAGATTCTTTGTGAACTCTGCTTATATAGTGTATGTTCAATGACTGGAATATATATAGCTAAAACAATTAGATGATAACCGTATTATCTACCTGTGGATTTAAGAAATTTTCTCAGTTCTTGACTTGCTTCCTTTGTCTTTAAGGTCAATCCATCTTAATGTGCACTGTAGGTTTTCTGGTTTTGTGCTTTATAAAAAAAAGTTTTACCTAGTAACTGCTGAAGGACATGCATGAACCTCTCATGTGAACTAGAATGCCCAATAAACTTGTAAATATTTGTTTTGCAAAGAATGAACAATATGCAGATACATATGCATGCTGTTGTTTTTAAATAACCTTTGTTTCACATAAGGCATATTGAGATGGGTTCCTTACTCTATGGGCAGTTTGTTGGTTGAACATCATCTTTAGGCTGATTATGCCATATTGTCTTGTGCCTTCTGTATCACTGGGGCTGTTGTGTGATTGGAATTTGGAGCATGCTAACACAATTAATTGAAATATATTGTTCTTAAGATAATTATTTACAGAAATGTGTTGCACCTCTGAATATCACTGTGAGGATTTTAAACACCATTTTTAGGATGTAATATTTTTAATGGCTTACAATACAAGACATTTTCTCATTTGTATGCTAAAATACATCTTTTACTGTCGTATTTTCAAACATTTTAGAGTGTTCCTTTGGGATTCTAATCCTGCAAGCTTGTTTGACATGTAAGAAAGTCACCTAGTTTGCACTGTGGTATAAACAGTTCCTTGTAAGAGAATGCTTCTGTGGATTAGAAGTTGAAGGAATACAGTATAGTCATCCACACAAAAAATTATATATATATATGTATGTATATATTATGGAGAGGTGCATTTAATCTATCTAGCTGAGATGGGATTTTTTTACTGTAAAACCACAAACTAGAGAACCCATTTGCCCACTTTCATTCTTCTTTAATGTATGGAACATCTTTTTTCGGTCAAAGAGGCACAGATGAAACTTAAGTAGTTCAGCAGACTCTAGATCAGAGCTTGAGACCTAGAAGAGTTTTACTGCTGTGACTCAAGAATAATTATTAGGCAGATAATGTCAATACCATTATAACCCGTAACAAGATAATGACAGTAACATAAAATGAAGCACTGGTGTAAGTATGGGATTTTATTCCTGATAGTGAAGTAATATTGAACTGTCCAGGGAAGGTGAGAACAAAGCCATCTGGTGCAATGTTTGAGAAGCCTCTCTGTGGGACTGAACAGCATGAGAGGTATACCAGTTTCATAAAATTTCAAACTTCACTTTCCACTCCAAGTTGAAGTTCCCAAATGCATAAATTCTTAAAAAAAATGCCTTAGAGTTCTGTATATTTTCAGGAAGTTCCTCCAAAGCATTTGTCTTTACTTACACCAAAATGAGAGACATTCAGCAAATGCTATTAAAAAAGTGCAATCCTCTGTTATCAGGGACCTTCAAGAACAACTATAAGAATTTAAGGAAAAACTTGCTTTAAGGACTATTCTGTTCCATAGTTATGCACTAAGTAATGTAGGAAATGGTTGGACTTTTAACAAAGGATATCCTTTGTACAGTAATTCCTGAAATATGACCTTCCCTCCTCCCCCAAAGAATTTATGTTCCTATGACCTATCTCACTTGCATTTTAGGTGTCTATATCCATCATTCTCATCCTCAGAACTCCCACTCAGCAGCTGTCTATTTTGGCAGTGCTCCTGTTCCGTCCATAGCCATTCCAGGTTTTTACATTAAGGATCTGTACAGACATGAAATTGTACCTCTGAGAATGCTCAGAAGATGCGTTGGCTTCACAGAGTAAAGTACCTTGCCAGCAAGGTTTATTTAAAGGGCAGGTGAAATAAGCACCTGCCTACTTTAAAAAAATTTATAGCTGGGGAAAAAGCTCTAACACTTGCCAGTGTTTCAGAATGAAATATTTATTATTCATCAGCAATAAGTATTTACTTTTTCAATTAAAAAAAAAAGCTAGCATGCTTAATTTATCTTTTTTCTTATGTTATCAGGGAGTTAGGAGGTTAATGGGAAAGATCAGAAAAAAACGTTTTTTCTTGTTCTGAAAAGGTAGAGTAAATGGAGGGGTGTCAACAGAAGTCCCCAAAGTAATACTCCATATGCCTGTGAATGATTAAACAGCTGTGTGGGCTGTCCTGGAGTGCCAGCCTTCTCAGAGCTACCTGAGGAGCAACCTGCTGGTGCCATTAGGGCTGTACAGCACCACAGCCCAAGAAAACTGAGCCTGCCATGGGATGGGACACAAGGTGGTAGGCAGCTGCGTTAGGGACTCATTTGAGAGGAGACATGATGCTGCTTCTACTGGATCATTTTTGTTTCTTACTTACATTAGTAGGACAGAATACAGAAAGCCTCTTGGAAGGAATGGCTGGAGCACAATCACCTCTGTCCAAAATGAATGCTATAATCTCTAGCCAGCAGAGTTATTTGTTTGTGTTTTCAGTGAGTCCCTTTCTTCCTCATCTGTTTCCTGCTCACAACTTCCCAAATCTTGAATTATTTTCTGTATAGTGGTGTGGCTGCAATGAGAGTATCCCCTTCCTAATCCTTTACAGAAGCCTTTAGTCCCAAGGGGTGATTGTGTGGGAGGTGGAAGATATGGATTTAATTAAATTTACAGGCAGTGGCCCTTTAAAGTGAGTTAGTTAGTCCTTATCCTTCATTTCTGGTCTGTCATCCAAGAGACATGGTATCACCAGAATGTGTATTTTAAAAGAAAATATAGGACAGTGAATGAAGAGTTGCAGATGTGGAAAGCAGTCCCTTGAGGAAGAGGGCCCTGTGTAAGGGCAGTCATGAGGAGCCAGAGAACAAACCTCAAGCACAAAAGCACCATTTTGTGTCATAAAAGAAGGGCATTTCATTGTCTTCAGAGGTAAATAATGGGTGAAAAAAATGTGAGTCATGAATCAGATATCTTTGGGGCTATTTTGGGGGGGTCCTGTGGTCCTATGAAAGGATGTAGAAGAACCAAAATCTGGTCGAAGGTATGCATGGGGGACTGCAGATTGAACAGCGAATGAAAACCCCCCAGGTCACAAGGTCCTCCTTCTGTGAGACACTGCCTCTTCTCATGTGATGTGTAGCTAAAGCATTCACTGGAGGCATTTAGGCACCTTTTATGATAGAAAGGAAGGGTGTTCAGAACATTTTTAGTATGAATCTAGAACATTTTTCTTTCCATTGTAGGATCCTTCCAAATCTGATTGTGTTACAGAAGTTGTATATGAGACACGTCTTTCATTAAGAAATGAGAAAGATTATAACATTGATCCCCATTTGGGATGAAAAGTCTTCTGTTGGTATAACTATGATAAGCTTATTTTCTCCTCTTTATTGTTTAAGAATATTGACTGACAGAATATACTTCACACGTAAAATTAATTGTGCTGGCTGATTGTAAATTTAAGTATTGTTATAATCAGAATGGGCAGGTATTTATTATGGGCAGTACTTTCAATGGTGATCAAAGGAAAAAAAAGGAAATGTCCTGAAGTGGTGTCCCATTTGTACCAAGCTGCATTTTTAGTCTTTCAAGTCCTTGAAACACTGCATTTCTTGAGCTGAAGAAGTGTAACTATAGGCTATCATCTGTGTAAACATAATTTCTTTTTCCTAAGCTTCAGATAGGTAGCAAAAGGCAAAGCAGTTGCACACACGACCATTACAACTCTCACACCAAGACTTGTTTTGCCAGAGGTTAATAAGAGTCTCAGATCACAACACTTGAAACATTAACTTACTTAATATTATTGTGTTACCTATAGCACCTCAGTGGTGTTCTGAATATGTACAAGATCATTATGGATATTAAAATCACAGAGTTGGTGAAAAACAACTTTTAAGCATCAAAACACAGTGAAAAATTAACTAGGAGTTAAAATATCTTGTTGTAAAATATGTAGCTCAGAAAGCAGTGTATGTTGTTTAGTTTATTTGTAAAACTGTTCTTCAAGATGAGAAGAAATTAGACAATTTAAATTAGTTTCCTAAGCCTCAAAAAGTGCTGAAGACTCTAAAGTTAGTTACAGCCTTATTTGCTACTGTTTTCTCACAAGAAGAGAACAAATGTATGTCTTAATATTTTTGCATTTTTATATATCAGAAATTTGCCTTTCCACACTTAAAAAGAAGTTCTGGCAAAGAGGGTTATTTTGATCCCTGGGCCAAGTTCTTTAATGCCAAATTGCAGTGTGGAAAGAATCTCTCTGTCCAAGTTATAAATCCTTAAAATGAGCTTTGATGGAAAATATGGAGTAGTTTCACAGTGGAATCTTCTCAGCTCCATGTGAGGAGCCCCATTGCTGATTTGCAGAGGCAGGTGCTCACCATGAATGGTCTGTTTGATAGCAAGGGTGGCTTTTTGCTTGTGAACAAAAAATGAATCAACAAAGCAATAATGTTTTTGTTCTCAAAATCATTTCCTGCTTTCTAATCAGATCGTAGAAGTCTTCTCCATTCATCTGTGTTGTTATACTGGTGAGCTGTAAAGGAAACCTGTTCAAATTCAGTTAATTTTTCCCTTTACAGGAAACTTAACTCTGCATACTGTGGGTTTCTTCATTAAAGTGAATGCAGGACTGGCCAGAAACTTATCCTGGCGGTAACAAGACATTTATGAGACATGAGATTCACACAAATGGGGCCTCTACTATCCTGGATGTCCAGAAAACTAGAAGCATGGCTTTCTTGAAGCACATCTTTCTTTTTTTTTTTCATGTGAAGGTGATCTTGGAGAGAGCCCAAGTAACAGGAGACTGCCTTTAGAATCACACGCCTTATCTGAACTAAAATGTTGACACCTTCTTAGTGGTGTCTCTAGGTGTAACACTTAAGCTCACTGGGTAATCCTGGTCTTCCTTACTGTAATAAAATTATACGAGGTATTAGTTTTAATCAATATTTTATGTAAAAGCTGCATTGAATAATAGGTCCTGTATTTTACTGTATTTTCACTAAATGGATTCTGAAATGTCCTTTAAAGATGATATATATATAAACACACACACATATATATAGATATATATCTATATCTACATATCCATATCCATATCTATAGCTAAGAAATACTTCCAAAGTTGTATGAACAAATATATGGTGTCTTTATAGCAGAAAGTCTCAAGGTTGACTGCTTTGGAGGATTGCTTTGTGTGGGTGGCACTTAATATTGTCTCCTGATAATTCAGGTAGCTCAAGGCCAATGTTAATAACTGTGGTGCTGTTGCTGCCTTGACAAGAACTGCTTCCCCACAGCACAAGCCTGTCTCTATAGGCCTTCTCTAAGCAGCTGCCTGTTCAGGGTCCCCGCAGCTTCAGGACGAATATCTGGCTCCTTCCAGTGGCATTTTATTGCTATAGCATGAGACTGAAGCCAATTAAAAAAATGGTATGATTAAACTGTCCAGCAAATCAGTATGATTCTTTTCAAAGTATGAAAAAGTGAATTTATTCTAAAAAGAGTTGGATTTTTATCTGGGCCGATATACAAATTACTCAGTGAACCTTACACGCAAGTACACACACACACAAATACACATTCAAAGAAGCTTATACTGTTACTGTCCATCTGGCACAGAAGCATTAAAAGTATTGCCCCTGTGCCATTGGTGAGTATTGGCCTCAAACACACATGTTAAATTAATTCGTTGGGATTTGGGAAGAGATGAGTAGAGAGGGAGCACAGTAAACTAGTACTAATGTTACTTTAGTGATTAGATCACAAACTCTAAGTGAAACTTGGAAATATAAAACAGCCCCCTTAAAGTTGAGTAAGTCATCTAAAGCTTGCCAGTGATTGTTGAAGAGTATTGTTTCTACTAATTTTTTTAGCTGGGATTTGTGGAGTTTTGCTTAATTGTGTTTTTATCTGTAAACTGCTGAGTAGTGTTGATGGATACATGCTGCTATTTACAAAATAGAATCGTACTACAGGGATTCTGACATTTTGGTTAATTGGCATGTATCCCTCTAAGTGGTTTCTATTCCTTAACTCATAATTGTTCTCATTTGCTCAGTGGGACTCAGAAACAGGGTTTGTGGAATGTCATTTAATACTCATTTCATTTTGTTAAATAAAGTGCATTGGCTTCCATCTTGCCTATAAATTAAGTCATTCTAGTTTCATTTTCTGGCTATATATTTCTAATTGTGTAAATATTTTTCTTTCTCATGTAATTTGCTTAATGTTACAAAAAGTGCCACCCCCAGACCCTAGATTTACTTCATAGCAAATGAATTTGCAGAGTATTTTCTATAGCCAATTAAATCAAGACATAAATCGAGTGGTTGATCTGTTTCTTATGGCAGTCTAAACGTGAACCATTGTTTTCACAGTTAGCCTTTTTACTTGCTAAGTGGAGTACTGAAACTAATAAATTATTCTTTTGCATCCCAGAGGCATAACCTTCAATAAGAAAATATTTAAAAGGTCAGATCCTGCCTTCCAGTTGAGTTTTCCTTCATGTATAGGCAGTGGGAAGGAGAAAGGCATCTCTTTGCAATCTGATTTCCTCACCCTATTCTAACACTAATCAATGTGTTGCCCAGCTTCTCTTTATAAATACAAACTGCTTCAGGGACACTCCAACACGTGCTTTGCTACCCACAAATTATTAGCCAAGAATAGTTAAGTTGAAATAAAGTTGTGGTCATGCCCTCTCCTTTGGCAAATCATCTTCACAGGGACTCTGGGACTGTTATGTAGGCTCTGTTGGGTATTCAGCATTCAGGGTAGGCCACACACTGGAAAACCTCCCAGGAAATAGATACACAGCCTTTACAGCCCATTTGGTAGCATACTGGAGAACATCAGAAAACAACTCATCAATCTCGTCTTTTTCAAGTGCAATTTGAAAAAGTGTCCATGGCTGAACAGCTCGAAGTGCTATCAACTATCAGTTGTCTCCAATGGCAACATTTTAAGTAGAGTGAAAACATTATACTAGAAAGTCATGTAGCCCTTTTATTAAGTTAACAGTTCTGTATTTCCACTTTGGCTGACTGTTAAAAATTCCAGTCTTGGGGCTATTTAATAGTTTCATATTCCTTTACTCTATTTTTCGTAAAGAAAAAAAAAAGAATTATGAAATGTATTGATATAGTCCAAACATAAAATAAAAGACAGACTCCTGCTCTGCCGAGAAGTAGCATTGTGTATTGCTGTGAAATATTGCAACCCAGGTAAGCTGCTAGCAATTTTTTTTAGTTTTTTAATAGAGAAATATTCATACCATTTCTCCAACTCTTGTTTGTCATGATAAACACTAAAGAAAAATCTGTGAGAAGCTTGCAGTTGCCTACAGATTCCTTCTGGGAAATGGAGTTCTTGAAAAGCCTTCCCACCTGCAAAGGTGCTCATGATAGTGAGCATTGGAGGGCAGCATTTCAAGTCTGCCATGCTAATGAATGAGGATACAGTTGTCTCCCACAGAATATTTTAAAGGACGAGGGATGAGAACTGGAGTCTGTCTGTTAATTCCACATATCTTTTTCATTTAATGGAAAAATATTTAAATATTTTTGAAAATTAACCTATGCTCCTAAATGGCATGGAAATCTGTCAGGGTCTTACTGTACCTCAATTGGCAGCAACTGCTGTTCTCCCTAAGCAGCAGCACTGGCACATAAGGGAGTGACAGAGGCATATGGAAAGCCATCTTCTCGGTAGCAACAGGAGACCATTTTCAGACCTGAGATTCTATATTCTGTAGCACACACACAAAAAAAAATATCAGGAAGGATACAAATTCTTGGAATATGCATTTTCCCACCAAGCATTTTTATAAAACTTCCTGATATAACAGCTCACAGAAGAAATGATTTTAAACTCAGCATACCTGGGATGTATTCCCGGCTGTTTGCCGTTGAGTGAGCCACATCAAAAAGCAGCCTTTATGCCTCAGTTTCCTCACATCTACAGATATAATAAATAGAAGGGGTGATCTCATTTATGCCTGGAAAGCATGTTGAGCTGATCCAGTGAAAGGCACTGATGAAGCGTCATGCATTATTATTGCATTAGGCTGACTGCACTTCTGAAACCCACCTGACATTTCCCACTTGGCACTGATCGTGGGCAGTAACGTTTCTGCATTAATTTTGCAGAGGGTGCTTTATATCAGTGCCTGATGTATATTACATGATTGATGATTAAACATTTTCTAAAAAGGCAGTAACCTGTGAGATCCTCTCTCTTTTTCACTTCATTAAGCTACCACATTACCAAATGTTACGCTTCATTACGGATCCTGCCAAGCAGCTCTACTGTGCTCCTTGTAGCTACATGTGAAGTATCGAGGTGAAGTTCATAACTATATTTGGGTATCAGGGTTTATTTCCTCTACTCCGTTGAAGGTTAGCATGACGAGCAGTTGAGGAATGCTGGGGGAAACCGCCGTTAACATGAGCAGCCTGTGCCCGGGCTCGGATTGTCCCGCTGAATCCCGCTCCGCGTTGCGAGCAGTGAAATCCCCGGGCTTTGGCAGGGGGCTCGGACCGCACAAACACAGCATCAGGTCTGTTCCGTGATCGCGCTGCCGAGACGGGCGCTCCGCGCCGCAGATGACAGCGGCGGTGCCGTAGGCTGCCAGCAGTCAGATGTGGCGCTGGAGCGGAGCGCTCCCGGTCAGACGTGCATGCAGAGCAGGGCGGTAGGAGAGGAAGCTCGGGGAGGAAATGAGTAAGTCAGCAGCCCGGCCCAGTGTGTGGCTGTAACGCAGGGTTACTGGAGCAGTGAAGAGGGGCGGAAGTGTTGCAATAAGTAACTCTCATGTCTGTGTTTCTCTCTGTGAAACAGCCTCATTATAGAAAAATCCACCGTAAGAGATTTTGGGGAAACATTGCTGCACAATTAATGCAAGATGTCACGATCTATTGCTAGTTCCGAGAAGAGGGGGAGCATGCACAGCTCCTCCTTAGAGCTGCTCTGCACCCAGTGGAAGGGGAGCACTCATAAAAAGCAGAGTTGCATGAAGTTACTGATGTTTTATCTTCTGTTCTGAGATTTCTCCTTTGATAACTGAGTATTGTGAATGATGCACACTGGAGCTTTGTATTTTCCTAAGGATTTAAAGATAAAACTTATGAGGTGCATTGATACTTGAAGGGGGGAGTCTCTATTTCTCATTATATTTACATCCGAGAATTTAATGTAAAAAGATTATAGTGGCATGTGTGCATTCCTGTAATTTCATGTGTCTATCTACATGCTTTTCATTTTTTGCAAGACTCCTGACCAATTGGGTCCCCAGAAGAATGAGATGAATGAGAAAGGCATCCTATGGGGAAGGGGGGAAACAGAAGCAAGTGGTATTTCCTACAGAAAGAGAGGAAATAAAACGTGACATTCCATTGCCAGCTGGGTGTTGGTTTGCTGTATTGTCTCCGTCAATAAATCTTTGCCTTCTTGATGTTTTTAGAATACATCTGAAGTGAAAAGACTCCTTTTTTAACACTGCCTCCTCCCAGTACTGTTTGTGTACCATTGCATGACTATCAAATGCTGACCATCAGAAAAATTTTGGTACAGGGTGGATAATCAGCCTTTGCTTACAAAACACTGTTTGCATTCTTTATGCTTATCACTTTTAAATTAATGAGAAAAGAGAATTATGGAGGGGGTGCATGGATTGGTGAAGTCCATTCTTTGAATACTAGAGACTTGAAAAGCAGCTGCTGTATTGAAATTTCCGTGCCTGCTTAGTGGGAGGATAGTTCAAATTGTAGTCAGAATTAGGACTGATACACCCGATTATGTGAGGGTGTGACAAACGAAAAAGGAAATGCCTGGTATTTTTATTTGTAATATGAAACTAACCTAAAATAATACTAGTGGTATTAAATTTTGTATGTTCCAGTGGATCAGTTTCATTGGAATAGAGAAAATAGTTCTGCTTATATTAATAGAGAGTATTTTTGAAACATCACTTTAAAAGAATGACTGAAGTTGAAATAGTAGTAGTAGGGAATATATGATGCTATGGGTGTGGTATGTGTCTTTTATCATCATGGTTTCATATTATTTTAAATATGTGTTCATACAGTCTTTATAGAGACCCCACATTCATTCCATATGATTATACAGTTGAAGAAACACTTTCTTAGCTACAGTTTGCTTTAAAATAAAACATTTTAATGGAGCCTTTTATGTTACTCGGCTGTAATAGGGAAAAAAGAATATCAATCAGTGAAAACACAGGGGACTCAAGTGAACTTCTGGGTGTAGCAGGGAGATCAGGGGCCCCATTTAACAGCAGCATCCTTTGACTATGGGAGAGCTGAATCCACTTCTACAGTTTAATTCTGTGGAGTTACTTAAAGTTCTAAAGTTGTCAAGAAAGCTATGGCAAATCAACTGGTGATCCACCTGCAAGAATATGGGAAGAAATAGAGTAGACCAAACAAGTTCTATTTTTCTCTCTTTTAATAAAGTGGATGAAAATCTGTGGTGAAGGTACTCAGGTAGCAAAGGAGTCCTTAGCAGGTGAGTATGGACTAAATAGTGATAGTTTTGTGGGGTGAAAAGCAGATGACAATTCTCTGGGTTAAGCTTTTTGTGGGGTGAAAAGCAGATGACAGTTCTCTGGGTTCGGCTCTGGGCTGGGAATTGCTTCTGTTTTCCCACCCTGGCTCTGCCACAGATTTCCTTGATGAAATAAGCAAGTAGTTAATGGCTTTGACCTCTGTTTTTCTCTTCACAAAATGGGATTCTGACCCCTTTCTCTCCCATGGGTCTATGAGGTTAAATAAAATGATGTTTATAAAATAAGCTTTTTTTTTAATGAAAAAGGTGCAGTTTCAACATTTTCAAAGAATAATAATCTTCATTATCATATTTACTCACAGGGTGGTGCTGTCATTCATATGTGCTTTCTCTCAATGGTATCATCCCACAGGAGTGGGAGGTTTGGGGGTTCTATACAAGCCCTGTTTTCTGGAGTGAGGAAAGAGGTCACAGACACTCTGCAAAAGGCAGCCAGGGCTGGCTGCCAAGGGCCACGGATACCCTTCTGCTGTGTGACACCCCCTGCCGATCTCCATTAGCGTGAGCTCCCTCTGCATGCTGGGACACCCCAGTATGGTGTGAGAAGCTCTTGGGGGGCACTCTCCTTCAGTGTAAAGGGGAAGGTGTCTGTTCCTCCTCTCCCACCTTAAGTGAACCTGATTCTGCTTGTGTGTGTGCTATGGGTGTTACCAAATATTCTGTGTACATACGCACCTTATGAAATGCCTTCAACCTGTCTCTTCACGCTCCTCTCCTCCCTTATTTTGGAGGATGTCATTCAGCTGCTCCATTTCAACCTTTTGTTGATAACTGCCATTTTTGTGCTGCCTGTTGCTAAGTATTTGGTGCTGCTCAGTCTCACCATTCCCCAATCCTCTTTAGGCAAAGAAAGGGCACAGCATATTTCCAGAATGTATATACTGTAATCCCAGTGATACTGTGCATGTGGTGTTCTCAGTCTCCTCTGTGCACATCAGAGCACTTTGAAGTGCAGGCAAGGGGGCAAACGACCTGTCCCTGGGCAGTGGGACACAGTGATTCCTGCACAAAGTGTTACAGAGGCATCACCGGGCGCAGGAACACCAGCGACACCCCAGTTAATCCTTAGCCAAACACAGACACATGTCTCTGCTATCACTTTCTCTTAGGCAGCCCCAGAGTATGAACGTTGTTGGCAGGGCATGCGTGGAGGTAGAAATGTGGTGGGAGGTGGAATTGTGGTAGATGTGATTGATTTATGAAAGGAGTTTCCTTTACAGTCATAAGGGGAATTTTGCTTGGTCACAGCAAGTTTGAACCCCATGAAACAGCCTGAATCATTTGAAGCTAAAATAAAACAGAGAATGGCAGGGGGAGGGGCATGGCCGTTAGGAAAAAAAAAAAAAAGTCAAAAAACACATTAAAATTGTTTCCCTTCGTGCTGACTTCTTAAATGGGAATGTGTTCCAGAATAGTTCTGCTATGTAAGCCAACATTTGTTTTAAGACTTTTTATTGTATTTTTTCCTCTCTTCCCCTTCTCCCCGTGCCCTCCCACTCTGCTCTGCAGATTTACACTGACTGGGCTAACCACTACCTAGCAAAATCTGGCCACAAGCGGTTGATCAAGGATTTGCAACAGGACATTGCAGATGGAGTTCTGCTAGCAGAAATCATCCAGATCATCGGTAAGACCAGGGCTGAGGGAAGCACTGTGAGCTGACTCCTTGCATGGGGGAATATATAATTCAAGTTGAATGCATTTAACAATAAGATGAGCCCTGAATAATACAATTTGACTGGGTCCATATGTCTCTTATATTTGTGTGGTTCATCCTTGTCTTAATTAAAAAATATGTTTATGTGAGCATGTTTGGAAGTTGCTGTTTAACCATACTTTAAATGGCCAGAACTGTATCTTACACACTTTGAATTGTCAGAAATGAATGCTCCATTAACCCATATGTCTCCCATGTGTGCATTTTGTTAGCTGGAGTGGCTCATACTTTCTGGGATGCCTTGAAACTGTATCCTGACCCTGCAAAGACAATTGTGGAAGATTTCATGTCAGCAGTTATTTTGCAGGGGCTGAAGAATTAGCAGCGACCTCCTTCGCACTTCCCCCTTTGCATGATTTGGCATATGGAAGCAACTGCTGCTAACAAGAGTGTTGTTACTGTACGACTGAGCTTTACTTAGAAAGGAGCTCTCTGTCAACAAAACCCTCTGCATTTTATTGCTGTGCCTTTTCTGCTCTTCTTCTGTTTTCTTTTTTTCTGTTTTGATTTTTAGGTTTCTGGGTTGGTTTTTTTTTGTTTGTTTGTTTGGGGGTTTTTTTGTTGTTTGTTTTTTTTTTGACCAGGGATTGGAATGGAAAGTTTTATCTCATTGTTTACTTTTGCTTTTCCCCTCACTGTTTTTGTTTAGCAAATGAAAAGGTTGAAGATATCAATGGCTGTCCACGGAGCCAGTCTCAAATGGTAAGAATAAAATACATTTTTAGTTTGTGTTGGCACCACTGCACCTTCCTAAAATGCTTTTTAGTAAGGATTTATATAAAATGTGAATATTCTGTCCCATTTTTACCATAAAGTCCTAATTATCATACAGTGTTCCTGATGCTTTTTTTCCACACATTCTTAGTCTTTTTAACTTTGTTTCTGTGCTAACTCTGGATCTTGAGATAACTTGACAGCAAAACTTCATCACTTCTAATTAACCCAGAACTGCCTTATCAGACCTATTCTTCTGATGATCCAAATAATTTCATTTTAAGGGCAGTAAATCCAAGAATAAATTATTAAGTGGAGTCTTTGTGTCTGGAAATCTGGTTTGATGAACAACACTTGCCAAATTGTTCTTAAATATAAATAGCCTTTTGGATTGTCCACTGTGAAGTCCAGCTAGATGAACTGACTCCAAGACTTTCAGAAATAGCACTTTAGTCATATAGCTCTCTGAGCTATAGCTGGCAGCTGTCTAAAGACTTCTTAATACTCTCAGACAAGAAGCATTTAGTGACTGTGATTCATATGGAGTCTTATTAATCTTTTACTGTGTTTGTGGCTAGTTAACTACCACATAAGATGATACCTCCTTAGAGGACTGTGAAAGTGACAGACACAAAATCTGAGCCTCAGTAAAATCACCATGCATTTATTGAACCATTTGCAATTCAAGTCATATTCTCCCATGCTGAGGTCTTTGCCTTTCTGTTCACATTCAAATAATATATAAATAAGGTGCATAGTTGTGTAGCTGTCAAGGATTTTGCAGTATAGTGATTTGGATGAGTTTGCATAATAGCAAACTGCTGAAACAGGGTTTAAAAATGGAAACAAAATAGAAAGAAAAAGAATGCATTTGTTCAGTGCATTTTTTAATGGTGGAAGGTGTTTGCAGCTTTTTTTTGCAAAGCACCAAAAGGTAAGGGGAAAATTTTTGAGTACTAGTGAAGTGAATAATAGGGTCTTTTGGTTCTTACTGTTCAAAAAATGTGCAGGTTTAGAATAAGTTTTTTCTCTGACTTTCAGAATTTTTGAAACAGTCAATAGAAAGAATGTACGCAATTTCCTTAATAATAGTTATTATTTTAATTACTCATATTACAGCAGCACCTAGTGGCCCTGGCTGAGAACTTTGGGAACTCCAGCATGGAACTCTAATATTACACTCACAGATCAAGAGATAATCGCTCTCTGCTTTAATCACGTTAAAACTTGCCATTCCAGACAGGCAAGACAAACAAGGAGAGACAAAAGCACAGTAAAGTGGTGTGATTTCCCAAGGTTATGTAAGTGGTTAGTGGCCATCTAGGATTGCTAAGGGAGCCACCGCTCTGTTGTCTATCGAGCTTCATTTCCATGAGAGGAAGACAAGCTGCAGAGAGAACTATTCACTCTAGCAATATTTGCACTCCAAAACACTTGTGTATGTCCCCTGTTGCACTTTTATGTGGTGTAGGGATTCTGGATTTCATACCTGGCTCCGTGCAGCTATAGGGAAAACGTGGTCAGTGCATGCCCATGCCGCAGCAGTACTTGTGGCTCTCTTTGTGCCCATCTTTCTCCTCCCATAAGCCCATCTCTCAGCTCAGCCAGGCCAAAGAATTTGTCTCAGGTGCTCTGGGTCTCAAACCAGGTGCTTTGAAAACTCCTGTGCGTAGTCATACATCAGTGTTTGCACAGTGACTAAAGTGTCACATTTAGCCACTTTAACTTCATAATGATGTATTTATTTATCCTTCTTTTGATACAGTCTCTTTAGTGAATTGCTCTTTCTCTACAGACTGATAAAATTATTTTCCTGTTTTTTCACATACTGGTTCTGTACTGCTGATTTCTAAACTGAGTTAGGAAATTTAAAATGAAGTTAAAGTACTTCAAACAAGTCAGTTTTTCTCTCAGAGCATCTCAGAGACCCCAGGTTTTGAACCTATTCTCCATTTGTTTCCTTTGGGCTGTGCACTGCTCTAACCTAACCAAAGGCACGATTTTACCAGATTTTCAGGTAATTTTCCTTGGCAGTGCTCAATTTTGCAAGCCCACTCAGTTAATGGTAGGGCAATTCTCTTCTCCTTATAGCAGTGGACTCTTAAGGTGTTTGTAATATGCAGGGGAAAAAAAATATAACAGTGATTGAAGTTAGTTTGCCTGTTGTATATTTGACATACACCAGTATGTAGTAATATGTCCTCTCAGAATTGGCCAGAACATCAGTCATCAAACCAACAACAGTCAAAAGATTCCAATAAAGTTTGTTAGCCATCCATTCACTGCTTTCAAATTTTAGTTAATAAACCTCAAGAATACCACCACCCTCTTCTTGCACATATGTTTTCATAATCCTTGCTCTCATAACTTACAATTAAGGGGAAATGTTTTCTCTATTCATCTGCCATTTGATACCCTTTCCAGAAGGCCATTGATACCCATTTTCAGGAGGTCTAAGATATTTTTATTAGCTTTAAAAAAGCTAAGGAGCACTGACATGGGTTGTCTGCTGCTGGAAATATTTGATATTCTCTGTGGATGATATTGATATAGGTGCATAATTAATCACTACCAATATTCCCAAGTTCTGTTCCACTCAAAATTTGGTTTTCCTCTTGCCAATGGCATCATCTTTCAAATGATTTTTGAGGCATCTCAATTCAGCTGTTACCGTAAATTGTAAACATATTTTAATGTTTATTTTAGATGTATATAAAATGCTTGGGTTTTAGTGTTTTTTTAGTTAGTTCTATTGCAATGTGTTGCATTCCATGCTCATTTTGGCATGGATATATAAAGTACTTGCAGACAAGTTGAATTGACTCCATAGGTCCAAGTTCATAAAAATTGAAACCTGTGAAACCCAGCAGCACCCAGTTTCTGCATAGTTACCTTTACCAGGATTCTCATGGCTTTCATTATGCTCACCCATTTGATGCTGCACACAGAACTTGAGAACCTGAGATGTACCGGAGGAAAAATTATTTCATATTCAAATCTCATAAGCTTTGAATAAATGAAATTTGTAAGAGAATTAGAGAGGTTTACTTGTTTTCTGGCTAAGTCTACTGTGGTAAAAAGATTTTAGTATTTCTTATGAATTTTTTTCATAAATATAATAAGCATTTAAACCTCTGTGTATTGCAACATATTTTGTCTGTCCATAGTGTCATATAGAGTCTTGCCTATTTTTTCTTTACAGCTTCTTTTCAAGGAGCACTATGGCACTTTATCTGTTTTTTCATCCTCTCTTTGAATTCCTTCAGTGGAAAACAATGCCTCATGAATTTCTATCTTTCCCTTGTATGAATTATTCCATAAATCTATCAATTAAGGATATATCATCTTTATTTAGAAAATAATGAGATTTCAAGTGTTTACCTTTTGATAAAATCTGAAGCTAATTCCTTTCTGCATCTTTATAAACCATTTCCTTCTTTAATTTCTCTTCCAAGTTCCCCCATCATTAGGAAAAGCAGGATAGAGCCCTGGGTAGAAAACATGTTATAAAGCTTTTTTCTAATTGTACAAAGAGAAAGCATTTAGGGATTTTTTTTTTTCCTCCTGAACAAATTATAAATATAATGGAAAATCTCCGGTGTTTTGGCTTTTAACACATCACATCAAACATACAGTAAGCATACAGAGAATACCAATTCAATCCATCCTGGGGTAATTGGAGAAAATGCAAGAGAATCAAAAGGTGTTGGACTGAAAATCCTTTAATGGTTTGCAGTGTTGTCCCTAGCGAATTTTACAAAACTCGTGTTTCTGTTCTTTCCTCAGGCAGTTTACAGTGCTATCAGCAGCATAAATAGTAAAATAAATTCAAAGTTGACAAAAATTTTTAGTTTACTGCTCTTCAAGTTGATTTTTCCTTCAGAGATTGATGCTGCTTTAATATGTGTTTTTTCTTAGAATTAGCTCTTGCTACTTCCCACAAGAACTGTTCCTGCCAATACACATCTAGGTACAAAAGCATCCTTTATTTTTGTTGGTTTTCTCATAGTTATGATAGGGCTCGAAAGACCTTTCTTGTTAAAGACTCTCCTAGTGGTGTTGCATGCGTTTCACGAAGACTATTTTTTATTTTGTCAATCTGATCTTTAGCACACTTTTCTACCAGTTTATACAGCCAAAGGTATGCGTCAAAGGTAATTTTTATGGTTCATAATACAGATATGCTGCGGTCCCACAGAGAAAGTTGAGTTCAATAAAAATACGGGTCTTGCTCATCCTGGAAATCAGGAAGTGGAGAAGAGGTGTTGGAGCTGTAGGACATTGCCAAATTGATAAGAATCTGTAGTAAAAAGCTTTAGTTATCAGAGCTAGCACCAATTTTGCATGAGCGGCTGTGTATCTGAAAGAAGTGGGAATTGGTATGGCTATGTTTAGAACTAATAAGATAATTTCTACAACATAGTACTTGATTTCATTAATAATGCCTTTAAAAAGATGCTAATAAATTAAAAATGTTTTGTTTAAAAGACAGAAGAATGCCAAAAATGTTGCTACATTCTATGAGACTGAAGAAAAGTTGTATACATTAACAAGAGGGAGGTGGAGTAGGTCAATCAGTCTCTGCTTAACCAGGGAGGTTTTTCTCTGAGAGAGAAAGTTAAAGAAGTGTGTGAAGCCTAAAGATGAAGTAGGACAAAGTTCCCATGCATATTCTGGTAGACATTGCTTTGTCATTTATTGGGCTAGATGTGCTCTGTAGTGATCCTGTAGTCCCACAGAAGCCCATGGTGGCTCCATTTCTGCTTCTTTGCTTGGGTTTTTCTCTGGAGGAGGAGAAGGTTGCAAGAGAAGAGGGTGCATGCAGATCTCTTCTAAACAGGGAGTCAGCCTGTGGACAGGATAAAGAGGTGGAAACTACAGCTGCTAAATGTGTCCTTCAGACTTCCTCTGACACGGACATGCTGGGCAGACACTGTGGAGCAGCATCCATCTGTGTCCAGCAATGTCTAAATCCAAGGATGAGAACATCAGCATGATACTCCGTGTCTAAAAATTGCTTGTGAAAAACAGGGTAATTGTATATAAAGTAAGCATTGAGGGTTCTACTGAGGTTCTTGAATTCCATGTGAAAATGTGTGTGGTATGGTTGTGTGTAGCTCTTTGAGGAATGGGATGCCTGAAGATGTCATCCCTATGTTCACTTTGAAATGGGTCCACATGTGACCTCTCTCTGCCTGCACACTTTTGAACTGTTCAAGAATCTCCTGGCTTTGCTGGTGTATGTGTTAGTGAGTTTGGCTGTATGGATTCAAGATACACTTTCTGTGCTTTGGAGCAGCTCCAGGTGCTTTGGAGCAGCTTCAGGTGAGCCTTCCACACAAGTGTGACAGATTGAAATATACACAGAAATTCAGCTGGGTGAGGAAATATGGTCTCTTGGGAGACTGGGAATTCAATCTGAGTTTTGAAAACTAATCCCAGCTCCTTTAATGCGTGGGCCAGTTTCTTCCTGCTGTAGCACCTATATAACCCCTTTTGACATCTGTATGACCCCCATTTTTTTAAATTCAGACCATATTGTCCACACTTTCGTACAGCCTCAAGCCAGGTTGTTGTCCAGCTGGGAATTTCATGAGGACATTTTGCCCTCATTGTAAATGAACCTGTCCCCAAATGTTAGCAAGCTCCTGACAATTGCATTTCTTCCTTGGACTTTTTAAGTGGTGGCAGAAGCATCATCTTCCCCATTCCCTAGGAAAATTGGGTCATGGTAAGGCACATCTTACATATTCTTTGGTGTCCCGCCTCACAAAGATTTGTTTACCTGTTTCTGAATCCAGCTCTTGCAGTTTGGCAGAATAAAGTCTTGTGCAATTAGTTTTTGGGGAGAACTGTGGGTGAGATACACATTAGAGCCACACTGGTAACAAATACTTCTTTTCACCATCTGTTCTCTCCTACCTTGCAACACTGGCAGCTCCAGGTGGAAGTGCAGACAAAGCTGATGTAGCTCCATTATGAAAGGATGTAAGTGGATAATTTTCTGTGAGGGAAATGACACTCCTCAATCGGATACAGATTTCCCATTTTTTGATGGCACTTTCAAGTAGGCCTGTATCTATTTTTACTTAACTATCTGCGCTTTGTGAGTTTCTTCACTAGGCAGGGGATTTACATTAAACTTTTGACCTTTCTGGGATTCCCAGACCTCAAAGGCCTGATGCTGTCATAGCCAGGAGCATGTCCTAACTAGCCTTCTGAAGATGCATTCTTGGACAAGTCCTCTCATTTCCTAGGTAGGTTCAGGGTGTGATCTTCCTTTTAAGAACCAGTCCCCTTCCCACATCCTTCCCCAGTGACTGTCCTCAGCTGTTTGAGGGAAGTCTTTCTTGAACATGTTTGACACATCCAGACACTTGCAATCCACTGTTCAGCACACAATGTACAAGATGGCTTCATTTGTAATTCGTTTGGCATTCAGTGAGTGTTGAAGTCAACTATCCTTGAAGTCTCCCATATTTCAAACTCTTGAATCATGCATGATGACTGCAGGACAAAATTTTAGAAGCTGAACTTCAGGACTGGAGTTTCCTTCTTTGTTTTAGACATCAACAAAGCCTTTTTATAAACTTGTGTACACCTTGCAGGGCACTCTTGCCTTTTTTAATGTAATCCTCTGTGCCATAGAAATTTTTTAAAAATTCTCTGGCAAAAGCAATTCATTTAGATATATCTACAGTGAAAATATGCAAATAGATTGAAGTTTATTTTTTTTTGTTTGCAGATGATATTAACTTGACATTATGACTAGAGTAAAAATGAAAATGAGAGTATCAAGATTATATCAAGACATGTAACCTCAAAAGAAAAAAGATAAAGGGAATAATGAGGGTCTGTCTAAGTATACATTTGGGGAATAATTGTGACTGTATGAATGGAGAGAATAAAGAAAGGAAAGAACAATTTCTGTAAGGGCAAGGTTAAAGGTGTTAATGGTGGTTGAATCTCAAGGATGTAGATGTTTGAATTCTTGTTTCATGTTTGGCTGAAAAAAGATTATTAATGTTCTCAACACAGCCAGTTTGAGTAAGGTGAGAGGCAAACTGGTTTAGCATAGAACTGGAAGAGGAGGAATTCCAACTGCTTTTGTGAACAAACCCTAAAATTTCCAGGAACTCAAGAAATTTAAGAGAAAATATAGATGGGATGACAGCTGGACAGACAGTAACAGTTGCCTTTTTGTGGTAGACCAAGCATATTTTTACTCTGAGATAACAAGGAAGCTGAGGAAAGGATGGAAGAACTGCTGCAAGTGTGAGATTAGTAGAGGATAAAGAATGGAACACTTCATTCATCCTGCCTAAGAATGTTACTGTCTTACCAAGGAAGGGGAGGAGAAGGCAACAAAATAATCTCTTTTTTTGATATGGTTTGATTGTAGTTTGACTTTTTGTGAGACCTCTTTATTCTACACTGAAACAAGCAGTTCTCTTTACATTTAGAACATTACATTTGAGAACATTAAAAGGACCACAAGATTCATAACAATCTCTCTTCACAGAACAGCTCAGAGTTACTCACTGTTATCAGGCACTGAGATACATATTCCCCTGAGTCACTCACATTTGACTGTCTGAAGTCATAAAAGAAAATGCCACAGGAACACATCTTGAGTCTTATTTTACTAGGCTAGAAGTACATTATTCATGAAGTATAAATTGTGCGCTGTTATTAGCCTTTGTTTACGCGGACAAATCCCATGTGTTATTACTGTGTAGAATCATATGAGAATAACTCATCTAGATGTTAATGAAATAATCGTGTTGTGAAAAGTACATATATTGCGATGAATACTTATACAGGCTCCATGAAATCTACTGAGTCGTTAGGTTATGGTTGGGTTTGATCGGTTAGGACTAGAATTAGGGTTATGCACACTTTGCTTCTGTAGACCAAGTCTACCAAGCACTAAAAGATCTTTTTAGTCCTTAAAGTCAGCTGTTTTCCCTCACACACTGCCTTCCTTCTCCCTCTCCCCGCTGCAATTCCTTGAAACTCCCCTCCCTTCAATGTCTTATCTGGAATATTCTACTCATGCCACTGAGATATGACCATCTCACCCATCCATCTCTTCTCCCCATCCCTCAGCTGTGTTTGTTAGGAACGTCAGTTGATCAGATATTTGAGTTAAACTGTATTGGGAAATTAAATGCTGCAGTATGCTTGAAAACTAACAAGTGATGTAATTTGAAGTATTTATTATTTGAAGAGATGCAGTTTACAGTCTCTCCATTTCACCCATCTGTAATTAGCTTTCCATGCTCTTCAATTTTTAGATGGGTTTTTTATGGTGGTTTTTCTTTACCCCTCAAAAATGTCATGTGAACATTCCCTGAAGTTTTGGAATTGAACTAATATATATTAGTAATACATATACTTACACAAAGAGGTGAGGAATAAATGGCTTTGAAACCTCCATTAACAGCAATGCACTGAAAAGTGGTAATGTAAACATGCAGTTAAAATACATACACAAAAACTGACTATGACATGCATTCTAGAAAGCACCTGTGGTTATAGGATGTTAACAGATTTTTCCCAGATAGCAGCAGCAGATTACAGTAAATATGTGTGATTCACTATGGTGTATTTTTATCATCTTCTATAGGGAGAGTATGTTATAAATACTAGGAATGTCCAGAATGTTTACTGGATTTAAAAATAGAGAAGAAAGTGCGTGGTATTTAGCTGAACAGCAAAAATGCATATTTAAGCTGAACAAGAAAATAAACAATGCATTTGAAGTGGTTTTATTTTACAGTATAACCAAACAAGGCTTTCTGGTAATGTTGAGATTTTGTCAGCTTTCTAGATTTTTTCAAATGTCTGATTATTTTGGAACTGTGGCAAAATGCCAGTTCTCTTATAGTTATAGTTGGGGACTTCTATTTAAAGATTTTATAACCACTCCCACTTCTGCTTAGACTTTTGTAATTTTGAGTGCTGTATGTTATTTAGAAGAGGTTATTGCTCTGTGTCTGTTGAGTTTCCTTGGAGAGGTAGACTTTTCACAAAAGAACATTTCTTAACACTGAGGTGAAGTCCCCAGCCCTTCCACTCATCCTTCTTCCTAAAATAATCTGCCACTGCCTCTCTTGACAATGTAGAGTTCTGCAGCTTCAGTAACATGCAAGTCCCTTGAGAAACAATGTGAGTGTGTGCTTTGGTGTGTGGCTCACAGACATGGTCATGAATCTGTGTAAAATACCTTGTGCTTTTCTGATTGAACTCTCAATGATTTTATTCACTTCCAAAGGTATTTAAGCCACTCTACCTCTCAAGTGTGAATGAAAGTTTGTGGGAGCTTTCAAATTATCTGAATTTTTGTATTATCTGGACATCTGTGAGAGCATGAGCTGGCCACTCTTCTACAGATTTGCCAGAACTGCTATCTCTGTTCCTTAGAGTGAGTCCAGATTAAGTTTAGAAAAGTTCTACTAGACAGGTTTTGAGAATTAAGCATCAACATCTGCAAACAATAAATGAGGGCATACACCAAGTGTGAGTATCATCAGCTTTTACTTGGTTGGGCTGGGAAATGCAACTACTGGGAAGATGTTTTAATGGAGATACAGGATCTCCATTAATGCAGTAGTCCATAAATGCTGTCTGTGGTGTAATGTGTAAAGCAGCAGAGGGTGCCAGAAAGCAACAAGTTGTGGCTTCCATTGTAATTAAAGGAACTAGCAATGTTAGGGTGGTACAGGGTTTTCATTGTGAGTTTAGCTGCAGAAAGGAAGAAAGAAGACACCCTTCTTGTAATTTTAACCACTTATATATGTTTAAAATTAAAATAAACACTATCCAACAAATGGTCAAGCTTTTGGAGGTATTGTGTGGTACATTAAGCCTAGGTGACTGTGCTGGTCACTGAATCATCTGTTTGCCACTGTACATACCTGGTATTTAAAAGCTTGGCCTTACAGCAAAGAGACTGCAAGACATGAGGATAATAAAGTAACACGTAATGTCCTAGCAATCTAGTGTGTTAATTACAGACTAATGTGGCAACAAAAACTATCCTGTCTTACTACATTTAAAATTATGACATATATTAGAAAGTCTTTACAACCTCCCCCACTCTCCTCTTAGAAAGTAAAATAACAAAAATTTGCTGCGTCAAAAAGTTTGAGTTTTTCGGCAGTATTGCATTACTTCCAGAATATAATACAATTACAGCATTAGAAAAGGGAGAGAAAGAATGAAAGTAGGTGCATACTGAAACTACTATGATCTGTCCAGATGTATTTTCTCACTCTGCCCTTGATCTTTGCTGGAACAGAAGCTGCCTACATCTGCTGCAGCTTAGTGTTAGCCTGTTTCATGGAAAGAATGCCAAATCTGCTTGATTTTACAGTGTCTTTTACATACTCACCATTTTGAAGTTCCTTGACTTTTATGCACACTAACCCGCCTAACCTTGTGCTTTTATTTGCCCGTAATTATATTCAAAGAACAAACTCCTGTTTGAACACTGCTGCAAATCCCTTCCACTTACAGCCTCTCCCCAGTGTGCTGTTGCTGGCACACCTGAATAGCACGCAGCAGCGGTCCATCAGGTCAGTATTCCCTCTCTGAGAATGACAGTGTGAGGGGTGACTTAAAAAGAACAATTGACCCTGGCATTTTTATTCCTTCATTCTTCCCTCTTACCCCAACATCTAAAGTTACTGTGTTAGGGAGTTAGAATGTACTTCTTTGCCTGCTCTTTCAGCATATATTTATGCACTAGTGTTGTGATCACCATATATTCCATGAAATGTCAAAGTGAAACATGCAGTATTTGCCAGAAAAAGTCTCGTGTCCCTCACAATCGTGCACAGCCATGGGACCAGATGGAGAGTAGTCATGGTTTTTTCACTCATTCAAATAACTGCTCCACCAGCCTTCTCCTGCCGTTAAGAGCCCATGGATCTGAGCACTGTGAAGTGGCACCAGATAGCACGAGGCACCTGAAATTCTGTGTTAGTAAAGATTTTGACAAACTTTGAACTGGACTTAAATACCGATGTTAACTCTAAATATAAACTCTATTACACCTGGTGACCCTATTCTAGGCAATGCTATTAAGGTACAGATGGGTAAATTGGCTTAAATTAACTGTAGAACAAGTAAGTTATCACAAAGACTGTTTATTTCAACAGCATTAACTAATCCCTTTTCATGTAAAGGCTTTTGATCGAGTTAATTAAAATATTAACACAATCTCCTTATTTTATTTTTTTATGTAACTTGTCTGTTTAAATCCACTATGACCTGAAATTTAATACATAAATAGTTAGAATACAGTACAACCATTTTTGTTTCAGCAAAAATAAATAGTATAAATATAAATATAGTAATCTATTTGGCAGCTCTCAGATGTGCAGGAATTATTTAAAACACTCCCTAGTCTGAGGAGTCTGCTGACCATATGATCAACAGATGACCACATGACATAAATCAGAGCTATACTTATTTAAAGCTGAACTTATTTTAAGTTGGCCCAGTGTCTGGATACGTATTGGTCTGGGCAGGGTTCATTTTCAGTGTCTGTCCAGGATACTTTTTTTATGTTGTTGGGACTAGGTTGTATTCAATCTCACAAACTGATCACAAATATTTTTTGCCTTTTTGATAGTTTATATCAGCTTAAAGCATTTGATTACCTATGCAGTTCCTAGCAACTCTTTCAGGTGGCATCCGGACCAACACCAAACCCAAAAAGTTCTGAAAGGTGAAATCTGAACAGTCTTCCTGAAATAGAAATACATTTGTATTCTAGCTTGTAGCTTTTGGTAGACTTTAATTCCATAACAATTAGATTATACTTTGTTTAGGCTTGTATTGTCAGCTAATTAGAACCTTGTTTGAATTATTCATAGCTCTTGATTCTTCAGCGGTTTTTTGGAATTACCATGGGAATGTACAAGTGGCATTTTCCTCTAGGGAAAAAAAAACACCACAAGAATTTTCTTTGTCCCTTGGTTTCCACATTTGAGAACTGAGACCTATTTGCATGTAATAGTTAATATTTTATTTTTCATAAATAGTATTTCATGGAGTTAGATATGGTTTTCTGTTTTCTAACTGTACACATAACTAACTAACCAGCATCCCAGCCTTGTGAGCTGTTTTGCCTGTCACACAGATTTTCTCAGTAATTCCTCCCAATAACAACTTTAAATTAGGTGTTTGTTGTTTTTCTCTTGGTAAGAGCTCTTACTTAGTTCATGGGCAGATCAGCAGTAACACTCCAGGGTAAACATATGTGCAAGGGTGTTTTCACAGCTCTTGTGTATATAAAGCTTCTATTTGTATTTCTTGGCATAAACAGTTTTGAAAGATTTATGTTGTTGCATTGTATGAATTAATGTATTTGAAGGTATGTGCCCCCTCTGAAATGCTTATTTTTTTCAAGTAATACTGGCAGTATTTTGGAACTTTAAAACACTTGGATAACTGTTTAAAAAATTGTTTCCTCCTACACTTTACACTTCATTGGCTACAATTGGAAGCGATGTGACAACAAGCATTAAGTGCTTGTTAAGGCTTCATTTTATGGGCTTGAGCACTTCTGATGTTTCTCTTATAGCATTTGGCTGAGAAGTCAAGAAAAAAAATCTGACCCTGTTGAGCTTACAAGCAGATATCCCACTGCCTTCTGTGGTTCCAGGTGCTTTTATTTTCCTTGACCGAGAATCTGAACACGAGATCCTGTGAAAATGTGGAAAATTCTTACCATAGTTATGAGAAAGGGGCAGAGACAGGCAAGCATGAAAGCTGTTTAGAAGTGTGGTATGAAAACGTACACAGCATGGCCTCATGTTCTTGTGTATGTTAATGCTAAACATGGCTTAAAATGCAATGCTCAGGTACACTAGCAAAAGTGAAAGCCTGAGTATGAGTCTCTTGTATTATCCCTGTGGGTTTTAAAGACATCTGGTTTAATCTGAATGGTTTTAATAACCTGTGATGTCAATTCATCATCAGGTTTTTTTTGTCTTTTTCTGTAGGGCTTAGATCAATTTGAGTAAGTAATATGAAAACTAGGCAAAAAGGAAAAACAGTAACTTATGTTCTCTCATGCATCTATCTTCCCAAGGACTTTATGTTCCAGCTGGAGGGCCAGCCACGTAACCTTAGTCCTACATAAAACTCTGGGCTGTGCTTTTAGAGGTTGATAATAACAAGTATTTTTTATAATTTTTCTTTTGATGAGCTCAATGTTCTAGAAATACTATGTGTTCTGTAAATACTATATGTTCTATAAATTCTATAAATATTCCTAGGGTAATATGAAAAATATATCTAATTAAAAAAACCTTAGAATGTTCATAAAATCAAAAGGCCAGATGGATAGGAGCAAACTGTTAGTGTTTCTCCTGCACAAGCTGTACGATTATGACTTCTGGTGGAGGCAGGAGGGAGGGTTCAGAAAGCACGAAGTCCATCTGGATGGATTCCAGTTGCAAAGTTCAAGAGATGAAGTGAACTGCCTTGTAGTTTACCTGTTTACTTATTTTTTAAAGGATTCATTCCCTCACTGGTTGTACTGCCCTTATTTCTAAAAGCTGCTTTTTTGAGTGAGCTAAATGAAGTTGCTATGCAGTAAGTAGTGGTGAAGGAGAGAACTGGAATTCTTTCAAAGGTTTAATTAAATCTAGTAAATGAAGACTCTGTTGTAGACTCTCTTTTGACCTAATGGAGAGAACCTCCTCTGTTTTAAAGAAGCGTGCATTTTCACATTGCCCTCCAATTTTCAGAAGTTGCCAAGTTCCATAAATATTTAGACACTGGTACCTTGCTGACTCAGAAGTGTTGCATAAGTGAAAAAAAGATTGTAGAAAGGCTCACTAGAGCAGAGCATTGCTTTAAGAAACACTGTGTTTAAACAGAGTTCTTTTTATCATTGCCTTAAAAAAAGGTCCTCCCAGGGTGGTATTTATCTTCAATTTTGTGTTCTTAGTGCATGTATAAGGCTCTTTCATGGTGGTGGTGGCCTCAGGCCTGTGGAGATGAGAGTCCTGAAGTAGCAAGTTACTTTCAGACACTGGAAGAGAATTTTGCCCTGTCTTTTCTTTTGATCCATTCTGCTGTGCAGCCATATTTAGCTTTCTAAGAAATTTGTGCAACATATTGAAATACATCCACGGGTTTTGAGTTCCAACCCAGCACTATATTCCAATCAAAATTCCAAAACTTTCTTCTCACAATTTCTATTATAGTAGCACAAAAGCGTTTCAGAAATTACCGTTGCTGTATTTTGTGTTTTAAAATGTCTGCTGCAGAGACTACTGTATAAAAATGGGAGAGCAAATGCAGACCAGACAAGAAACAGAAGAGTGAGTAAGAAAGGAAGACGAGAAGCAAGCTCACATCATTATACAGATGATCAGAGTAAAATTTTGCAGTTTTCTCTTATGTGGTGGAGGGTCTTTGGTGTTTGTGGATGGAGCATTTTTTGGTTTTATATGAAAATGACCAGCAGATGTTTCTAATGATCTGTTTGGCCATCTAAAAATTATGCTTAGGATTGTTTTTTTATTTAGAATAACTAAATTATTTGTTAACTTGCTGATGTGTAGACAGAAACAAACAAACAAACAGTTTTCTGTATTTGCCATTACAGAAATAATCTCACATTCACTCTAAGATTTCCAAGCACCAAGTGAGGGGCTAGATGAAAAATTTGCAACACCAATTGTCACTTTTGTGTTCCTGACAGAGCTGACAGTAATTCATGCCAGAAGGGATCCAATTCCCACTGTACCATTTTCTTAAAAACAATACACACCCCAGCTCATGCTTTGACCTCAGCAGTGACCTCATACATTCTTTTATCAGCAGGTCAGTACATATGTCTGTTGAATTCTCCAAGTGCTTGAGAAGTTAATTTGTTTTTACATTTCTGGGTTTACTGGTCATATTTCGTGTTTGGACTGCGTGCTGGAAGAATTTCATGTGCATGTTCTTTAATATCTGTTGGAAAAGGAAGTGGAAGCTATTTCAGTTTAAAATAAGATTGTCATTTTTTTCTCAAATAATAACTAATAATTAAATAATTCCAGCATCATTTCCTAAAAATTTTTGCCTGGGAGGCCTTCTACATACCAGTAGTTATTATTCTCTAAGGTAAAATTCTCCCCAAATGCCTCCAGTAAATCAGATTTTAATTTGCATGATGGTCTCTTATTGCAAAGTCAATGCTTAGTTTGGAACAGTTTTCTGGAGTGAAGCTACGTGGTTCTCTCAAAGATATTTTTATTTAATGCTCCTTAAATTATTCAGTTGCAAATAATGAGGAGTTTGCTACAAAAGAGTTAAGCCAAATGTGTCTGCGTGTCAGTGTATTCTGCCTAACCCCCTAAATGTGTCATAATTTTAATAGAAATATGGAATGTGCCTTGATCTGGGCCACGTGCAACAGCAACTCAGCAGAATGCACTAAATATCTCCCAGCAGGACTGTTAACACCTGTTTTATCTGGATGGGTTTTCTAATTTACACCACCCATGGAAATTTGACGTTACCTTCCAGTGTAGTCACAAAAAGTTATTCCAATAAGCTGCCGTGGCAGGAGCTTATGGGAAATAAATTACCAGAAAATCAATAACATGGTTTTTGAGAGCTTGTTCATCTCCCGATCTTCCCTTTCTTCAAATTTCCCCGTTTCTGCAAGGGAAGCTGAGGATTTGGGGCGAATTTCACTCGGTCTCAGTAGTCTGTGGCCAGGGGAACTGTGCAACATGCAGCCTGCCATATGAGCACCTTCCACAGAAACTGCAAATTTAAAACTAAAGAGCTTCCTCAGAAGAGTCGTTATAAGTTTTGCATTACTCTGGGCCACATTTCTTCCCATTGCATTTCCTTTCAGATTTGGAAGAATTTATGTATGTTTTCTGCCCTTCTTCTGTAGTATTAGTAAAAAAATATTTTTTTAATTACATAATAATACTTGGTACACTTTCTTCACAAGGAATCTTGATGGAAATATACAACTTTTAAAAAGTTTTGCTCAAAATTAATTTATTATCAACTAATTACGAATTAGCTCAGAATTAATTATGAATTAATCTGTAATGAATTTATTATGAACACATTTATATATTAACAAGGACATATAACTGTTCAAGAGACAAGCAGATCACTTTCAGTTGTGTTAAACTAGTTTAAACTGCACTGTAAAACCAGCTTGCTTGTTATAGTTCAACTATAATACTTGCAAAATGAGCCCATATGAGTCTATTTCACATTGTTCCCTTCGAAACCCTACTCTTTAATTTAAAAAAGGATCCCCTCTCTTTCAGAATACCTATGAATCAGCTATTGTGGATGACATACAACAATACAGTGTAGTGAAAATGGTATGACAGTTTTGCAAGTAAAATTTCATGACAGCTTTTCACAGAAAGCAGGTAAATCAGCAACAGTGTCAAATGAAATGCAGCACAAGGCATAGAAGGTGCTTCCTATAATGGTTGAGGTTACTTATTGGTACTTTTTCAAATAATTGAAATAAATCTTACCATATCTTATAACAAGTAAATCACAATTGCTTACTTTTTATAGATTAAATACATTTTACCCCGCAGGACATGTACAACTATGAAAGCATTAGGGATTTTTTATATTTTAATTGGATTACCGGTTGCATATTTTTCTACAGAGGTGAGCAGAAGTTCAGGTGCGCTGAACATCTGTCTTATACTGAAGAACAGGGGACTGTCACTACTGAATATTGTTTAAATGATCATTTAATAATCACCTAGACTCCCAAACTAGTCATTCAACTAGTGTTGAATGTGTGGCATTTGAAGAATAGATAGGTAGGAGGATAAGGACATTGGACTGAGTAATCCATTTTGCTATACCAATTTTAATCTGGGTGGTGCTTTTAACCTCTTCAGTTGGACCTCTTCAGAGTAAGTCAGCTATCAAAAATGGATTTTTGCATCCAATACTCAGCCTTAGAAAATCATAGTGCATATAGATATGTATAAAGCAAGCATGCTCGTTAGTAGAATAGCAGGCAGTATATTCAGTTATCACTTGAAATGGAGCAAGTTCTTGACTTGTTTGATGTTTATTTTTTGGTGAAGGAAGTATTTGACTTATGCCCATTTGTACATAGTGAAAAAAGCTAAATGTCCACCTCCCTGGTTTATGAAGCCTGGTTTTATTAAATAATCTGAATGATAAAACTGAGGATAAAAACATGACACTATAGAACAGTAAGCATTTTCTTTTAATATCTCTATCTTGTAACTTTTTAGCTCTTTGTTTTAAGGACTGGAAGAACATAAATAAAAACTAGTGAATCCAGCTGGGAAGAAAACCCATAAGGAACAAAATTACAAAGCAAACTGAAAATCTGGGTGTTTCCCACGCAACAAGTGAGTTGTCAACAGGTCACAATGTGTGCAGTGGATGAGTCATTTAAGAACAGAAAGTGAAATAAACTTGTCCTTTTAAATCTCTGAGAACACCTCTGGGCATAGCAGGTTGTGCAATATTATATGTTTGGCCAAAGAATAGTCTGTTTATGTAGTGTGTGTGTGAGGATTAACCATTAACATGTGAGAGTGTACATGACCAATTCTCTTACTGCTCTTAGACAAGGGAAAATCAGAGTTTAGGCCTTTTACACCTTGAAATTCTTTTCAGTTTCTCCGAGACCATTCTGTAGAGCTAAATCTATATGGAAAGTTTAGTTCTCTTACCAACTCCAACATGTGCATCAAAAATGCTTTTATTCACTCATGAAGACATCTTGGTTGCTTGCCTGAACCTCTGATCTTTTTAGAGCCTGCAGTTAGCACCAGATCACTGGCACTTCACCTACTACTAAGTAAGCAGCCAGAACTCAAAAGTTGGTGTGTCTCCTCACATGACTGATTCCTGTTAAAATAAGGCAAATAGTATCTGCTTTTCCATTCTTTAAATTTTAATAATGTTATGCAACATGTGAATTGTAAATATTTAGAGTCCAGGTTCCCACCTGTAAGGTCTGAATTTTATTTGATTTTGATTGTACTAGTGTTACAGAACTTGAAAGAGAAGGAGCTGTGTGACAACAGTAATATATTTTCTAATTCTGCATTAATTTAAATCCTCCACAAATTGTATTAGTGATGAATATCCATGCAAGAGGAAGATTCAAATGCATGTCTCTCAACTCAGGTTAATACTCTGGAGACATTTAGGAAGAAACATGCTTGTAAAGTGTGTTTGAAATACATTATTTTGACACACACTATCTTGTACCATAATACCAGTCTTAAAGGAGTACTATTTACTATTTGCAATTAAAAAGGAAAACAAAGCACCAAATACTGAAGAGCTTTATGGTGTTTCTGTGCTCTGGAAAGTGAGTATGTATGTGATTCTCTGGATTTCTGTGGAATACTATTTCCATGGATGTCCTTAATTAATCAACCATCAGCAGCATTACAAAAGGGAAAATTTTTTGCCAAATTTTATCTGGGAATTGGGTCACGAATCAGAATGTCAAAACACACACAAAGAACTGTGGAAGATAGTGCTGAATGAAGTGGTAACAGAAATTAGTTGTTTTACTTTCACTGCCAAAATAATCAAGAGTATTTAAGAGCATATATGTGTAAAAACACTTTGTGGTTATAATAATGTGTCGTTTTTATAAAGGTGCCCAATTCTTCAGGGAAAATCCAGCTCAAAGTAGGCAAACAGTAACTTAACTTGTGTATATGTCTATGTGTTCTTGTAAACTATATTGCCATAAACTTAAGGGGAGTTAGTCAAAGCAAGATATTTTTCAAGGTTCTTATACATAAAGAGAAATATAATGCTGTGTTAGTCATAATTATATGTCTTCTGAGCATCCCACAATTAAATTTATTTTTGGAAGTGAAGAAAGTGTTGTCTGTCAGACAAAGAAGATGAAAACTAATCTTGGTGACAGCAAAAATAATAGGAATAAAGAGACATATTCTATGTGTTGAATCACTGGTGAGTACATCCCACAAATGAGCTCTTCCTGTAAGTCTGCTGGATATTAAGTACTACTATTTATCTACATGCAAGTCCCCCAGTCTGATTTAGTTATTTATTTCTGTCAGTTAAATTTCAAATAACTTTCAGTCAACAGCAGATTACCCACAAGTACGCAATGTAATATGTGACAGCATATTTACAATGTATCTTCTTTGCATGTCACCTAATCTATTAATATTATCAGAGCTGTGGCATTTCTGTTTATTTGTACATAATCATATGAACTGTATCCCCTTAAATGTCAGTGTAAAAATATCTTGGAGATCACTAATATTTTTGGTGTTAAGTAGTTCAGGTGCTTTTTTCATGATGCTGTGTGTATGAATACTATTAAAAGGATCAGATTTATGAAGAAAGCTTAATATATTGTAAGCATAACTCATTAAGCTTGATTTAGAAATAATCAAATGGTGTTATCTACCTGATGATGCCCACAAATTAATTCCTAAATTCCTAAAAATTCCTACAAGCTCAGCCAATTGTATCTTTGCACACAATGCTGGAGCTACATTTCAGAATTTTACATGGTATTGAGTTTTGATAAGGAGGTGATTAGGTTTCAGAATTAGGTTTTTGTTGCCTCTGAAGAGCAATTTCATGTAATGTTGATTGACTTTCAGCATGGTTAATTGAACAGCTAAGTGGCAAATATCTATATGGCAATGAAGGTTCATTATATCGTTAATTACTTATCCTATTTATAGTTGTTAAGATTTTTAATATTGCAGGTCTGCTATTCAATGTGCTCATTTACTCCACTCTTTCGAATCTTTAATATAAAATAAGAGCCTTGGAACAAAATAAAAATTGGAGATTGACAGTGGTGGAGAACTTTATCAACAGCAGTCTGATCTTGGCAACAGATACCTGTACAAGCAAATTTGCACATTGGAGGCTCTTCTTGTATTGATATGCAAGATTTGGAGTCAATCTTTATACCCTGAATTCTGTACTGTAATGAGCAATATCTTCTGCCACAACACCTTGATACAATTCACTAGAATGATAAACATAATGTCTGCTATAAACTAGTTCTTTTTGCAAGCAAAATTCACTACAGAATTGTGGTCGTATCTGCTGTCTGTGTTGTGTTACACCACAAAACCTTCAGCCAGTGTAGAATTCTACATACACAGTGTCAGCTCTAGGAGGAGTTTACCCCAGTGAATAATAACCTCATTGCTAACTGCTTATATAAACATGGACTTCAGGAATTCGTACCACTCTTGATTGGAACAGTACTGAGGAATGGAAGCTGCTTGAAATCCCTTAGAACTTTTGTAATTGCAAAATTACTCTCATCTGTGAGTGAGTTTGAAGAAAAAGTGTTTGGGGCTGCTTGGGTTTGAGTTCAAAGAATAACTGTGGTTTGCCAGGGCAAGAAGTAGGTAATTAAAGCAATATTTAGAGACCCACTGAAAGCTTCAAAATAGGACAACTTTAAGACTAGCATTTTCTAGACTGGAGAGGAAAGAAAGTGAAAATAACCCAAAAATGTATTAATGCATGTCTCATTGAATCCCCTAAGAGTTTCTGAGAGCTGTATAGTAACCACAGTTATTATCAGAAAACTGACTGCAAGAGTTGTTTTCTGACATTTTCAGGGTATTTTGGGGCTATGAGTTGCCACACCAAACTTGCTCAATTCACAAGTCAAAACAAGACTTTATTATAAGCCTAACAGTGCAACCTCAGTCTATTGTCTGAAAGTTGGCCACTGCCATTGCTTCATACACCCCTACCAAAAGGGTGACTTTGGACTCAGGGCTTCTGTTACACTTCTCTTGGTGAACTCTGAAGCAAAACAGAATTTGCTTTGTAGTTCTGCAGAATGCTGAGTCACTGGTGTTAGTGGTAATGATCAGTTTTGTGTGAGAGTTTAAGAGACATGACTTCAAAGACACATGCTGTAAAAGTAGACACGTAAAGTAACCAGGTGCTATTTCTATAAGATACTTTTCACCTTAGATGTATGTAAAGGTTTAGGTATTAGGCATATATTTACTAGATATTCGGTATTGCTGATAGATATTGAGATGTTTTCACATTAGGGCTTAAATGTCCTCCAATGAACTAGGTTTTGCTACATCTGTAGTCCCCTGAACCCCTACAGAGGGGACATGCCCATTATGAAAAATTACTTGATTAAACTAGAATATGTTTTAGGAAATACTCTTACAGTTATTTGAAGATGGGTGCTACTGATGTAGTGCACTGATTTTAATTTCTTTTCTTTCTTTTTTTCCTCCCTTTGGTTCCAGTACTAAGTAATAGAGCAGAACTTCCCATCTTTGAAGTAACTGGTACTGCATTATGGTTTATTTGAAAGTCCGAAGACATAATGTGTTATACAGCTAATTGCCAAACATCTTCATTTCTTTTCAATTCTTCACGGCAGAAAAACTTCTGTTCAAAGTTTTTTCTTATGTCGTTGACATTGTCTAAAGGTCGAGTAGAAATACTCTCTTCATGTGCACTGTTTTCTCAACTGATGCAGGGGTTTAGTTGGAGGTCAGGGCTGAGCCAGCCCAGTGCCTTGCCACTGCCACCAGGGGTGGCACCATCCGCCTGTCCCTCCTTCTACCTCCCCTTTCCTCTCCCAAACGATGCTTTACTCAGGCTGGGACACGCCCTCCCCTCTGCTAGCTCCTGTGCTTATCTGACTGCACGGGAAACTGGAATGACTGAAGTCCATTTGCCTTTTTGCTGGGTGAGTTTTCTGCTTGGAGCCAGCTCCTGGTGTGCTCAGAGAAGTGCTGAAGCCCAGCAGCAGCAGGGCCCTCACACCTGGGAGGAAGAAGAGGTGAGGAAGAATCAGATCTTCCTATTTTAGCTGCAGCCAACTTGCAACTGATTTAGCTGTGTCAGGTCTCTGTGGCTTAACAAAATTACCTAGTTAATTTGATTTTTTCGTGATGTAAAATTCCATAAACGTTTAAGAAAATGGCAGTTAGTGCCTGGGTTGCTGCAGTGGCTGTGCTGGGCCAGAGCTGGAGTAATCCCATTGATTTTAGGATGGTTATTCCACATTCAAAGCTGTGAAAATTGGTGATACCCACCAAACTGATTTATGAAAACTTTATGGTAGACCCAAATTTTCAGTAACTTTCACTGGTTTAACTGCAGACTTTGAGTTTTGGTTTTCTTCTGTAACTGATTCAGTAAAGAGGTTGTTTATCATTCACTGTAAATGTTAGCATGCCCTTGAAATCAAGGTTTGAAAAGACTTCTTAAAAATGTGTTTAGTAATGTTTTGACATTTTTTGTGCTTGAGGATCATACCTAAATATTTTGCGGGTATTTATAGATTTATACCCATGGATCGAGACAGTCTGTGAACTCGTAATATGTATTTCTAGGGTCAGTAGTAAAAAGAATATGTATATCCTTTCAGCTACTGCCATTTCCGGAGAATAGTGGCTGAACTCCAATACAGAAAGATGACAGTAGTAAAAGACTTTCCTAGGCGAGAAAAGATAATGCCAAGGATCAAGTAGCTTTCATTCAAGAATGAATTTACCCCTTATGTTTTGATGGTTGAAAACCATTGACATGAGACATTGTAAAATGTGTAAACATTCAAATAAAATAACTGCATGGACTTGAGCTACTGCAGGTTTATGTTTTTAGTGTTGAATATTCTTTGCTTTATTTTTAATGTTCTCCAATGATAATAGGTATTTAAAATACCTATTTGTTTAATAATTGTTAAAATTTTGTTTTATTTTTGTGGTCCCAGTTGCCTTGAAATAAATGCATCAACCTAAAAAAAGTATTTTAAAATCAAATCTGTTGAAGCCACCTGAAACAGAACACCTCTCTATACATAATTTTTCTGTTTCCATAGCAGCGTATTTATAGAGAAAGGTAGTAGTGTTTATATTTATAGCTGATTATTCCTTCTTAGGGCCTGGAAGGACTGGGGTAATCAGCTGAGGATGGTGACTCAAGAGAGCCTTTTGGAACACCCCATCTCCCACATCTGTTAGAAATAGACACATGAAAGCAGTCTAATTCGGTGATTATTCATTTTAGAGGCAGAGGTTTTATCCTTTCATTGATCTACATTTAGGCTACATTTTTGTACCTAAAGCTCTCTGTGGTAACTGTAGATTTCTTCTAAATCACCAAGAGAAGCCAGCACCATGTTCTTTACTGAGCAAGAACTCCTCAGAGGAGCATAAACAATAAATAAATTAAAGTTATTTATTGGAAGATTTGAAGGAAAGAAATTAGAGAAACAACCAGTAATGAGAGTGATATCATTTTTACAACATACTACGTCATCCCAAGTACCTATGCTAACACTGTTGGAGGTTTTTGCTTACATTTTTTAGTAAACTCAGCCACTCACATCTCCAGAGATATACTCAGTGTCTAATTCTCTATGGGTGCTTTCATTGTTCATTGCTGCTTGTTTGTAGCATACAAAATCCAGTTTTATGTTAACTAGGTGGGTTGCTGAGTTGCCCGCGTGCCATTCTGGGTCGGGCATTTGTGAATTGTTTTTATGCATCAAAGTGGACAATGAAAGCTTTATCTAGACTCCCCAATTAGCAGTAATCATTCTTGCTAAACTTTGATAAAGAGCTGTAGTATGCAATGAATGTAAAGTATTCATTCCTGAGCAGTTTCTTTTTTTTTCCCCTCGCACAACATTTCTATGTTTTGTCAAATAGTCTTATGCTGCTTGTTATTTCTATTCATGTTGCAGATTGAGAATGTTGATGTCTGCCTTAGCTTTCTGGCAGCCAGAGGTGTAAATGTCCAAGGTCTTTCTGCAGAAGGTAAGAGAAACAAATCATCAGAACAAATAACAAGATTTTCTTCTGAAAGCTAAATTTCTTAACACAAATCACTCGCACCTAAATACCAAGCTCCCGCTGTCTTGAACAGCATGCAAATATAGATCAGTGATAACAAGTGAGAGAGTTTCCTTTTAATTTTCCCTTGAAATTGAACCAAGAAATGCAATGTTTATGAAGCTTGAGACAATGTTTTAAAACAATATTTTTTCAATTGTATTGATCTTTTCATGTTATCTCCATAGTATTAGATAGGCACAGAACTTCCCAAGCATATTTTTTTTTAACTTGTTCATATATTTGATTCAAAACAGCAAATGAATATAAGAATCTTGCTCAGTTAAATAAACCCAGGGAAGACTATTTGTTTCAGCAAATTTATTATTAGTAGTAATGCTGTCCAGATGAGTCTGAAAATTATAGTGTTCCTTTGATGTCTTCTATTAAGTGAAAGAGTGAATGGTTTTGCTGTTTCAATTATTTTGCTGTATTAGTCACCTTAAGTGATTGCCTAACGTGGTTGCAACTAAATTAATACATATAATGAACAAAAACCATTACAAATATCAATTGTCTTAATTATTATGTAATATTTGCCTTGTTCATGTAAGAGGCAAGCGAATTAATAAAATGCACGTCTTTCTCTTGTAGCAAATTAAGCAGTTCTGCAAGGTGCTGTGCACCTTCAAAATCCCTCTGACCTCTATGGCACCTGAAGGTAACAGGTCCAGAGATGCAACCCTGTAATTTTATTTTGCTTGTAGCAAAACTAAAAGCTGGAAGGAATTTTTTGGTTTCCCAGAGATGATAATTTCAGTTGAATTCTAGAAGATTCACGAAGAAAAGATTTGGATTGCTAACCATATTTGATTTTTAAATTAACTCAGAATTACTATCTTTCACCATCTGAACCTATCTAGGATTTTAAATATGCAACACAGACACAATATGTTCACTGTGATTGTCAAATTGTGAGAAGTGCCTTAAGTAATTTAAAAGAACCTTTGTATGTACTTATAGATATCTTGTTTCAGGAGAATACTGAAAGTTTGCATGTTGTCATTTACCTCAAAGCTATTTAGAACCAGAATTTCTAGAGTAGCCTATTTTTACTTGCATATAAAGTATGACTCAAACATGTGAATAGCATGAATTTATTTTATGAGGGTACTTATCATAGTTTAATACCTTGACCTGGTCCATGACACATTTCCTGTACTTTTTAAAATCAAAATCTGTGTGCATTCTGTAATGCCTTTATTTCTACCTTTGTTTTGCTTTGGAAAATAATTTTAATAGGATATAAGCTTCAATTTTGTAGCTTTCAGTTCATATACTGCTAAAAACAATAATACTACATACGACTAAATGCAAGGACTATGATCTAAAATGCTCATTATTCTTCAAAACCAAATTTTAACATTTAATGCTGAAGTAAGATTAAGATTAGTTCTGCTGTTATGCAGTTGGTCATGAATCTGGAGTAAATCCATTACTATCTTTGTAATAATATTCTTCAAAGCACTGCAGAAGTGTGATTCCCTTAAATATACAATTTTTACTATGTATAATCCTGAATATTACGATTTTTTAGGGGGAGAAGAAATTGAGTTTCTTGTAATAAGCTTTTGGTAAATTGTCTTTTTACTACTGGGTCATTTATTAATGACGAGAAAGGTTGTGGAACAACAAACCATAATCTTAACAAGTTTTGAAGATTTCACAACCAGTTTCTGACCTCATTTTGACACTTGAGCAAAGACGTCTAGATAAAAATAATTTTCAAATCTTGATTGCCAAATCTCTACTTCAGAGCCCACTTGATAAATAATTATCCAGTTGCTACAGAGAAAAACAATCCTCTCATTTTCCGAGTATGTGTTTAGTACACATTAGAAGTTTCTGTATTTTTTGCTTTTGAGAAATCTTCTAACTTTGACTCGATTAAAAGTCGGAAAGAAAAAGTTACTGATAGCACCTTTCTCTAAAAATAGTAAAAAATATATTTTAACACAAAAAGAGCAAAATTTTGAGGTTAAAAAATGTTGAGTGGGATTTAACAAAGGATTCTTTTTCTGAGCATTAAGTGATGCAAAATGATAAGATTAAATTGGTGTCACGTACCAACAATCTTCTCAAATCAGAGCTGCTTAAAATGGATAGTTATGTGGTTTTGGGGGGCATTTTTAGGATAATTTTAAATATAAGTTGTCTGTATTCCTTGACAATTATCTTCCTTGAAACCAACGTGACTGCAAAAGTCATAGAGGCCTAAAAAGTTTACTCATTCTGTCAAAGTTCTTCATATCTCGGGTGATCTCATTGGTAATCAAAGATCCTGCAGCATCTTCACAGGGAAGATGAAAAAGTATGGCTGCTTAGAACAAATTTACATTTTGAAAAGTATATTCCAGTGTCCAGGATTGAGTTTGCTTTTGAAAAACAGGTTGTGAGCATAAAAGCTCCAGTGTTTGCTGGTCTGTGTAGTATAATGTATTAACATTTCAGCTAATCCTACAGAAAGAACTAATGTGGTTTAAGAGACACTAAAATGACAGTCATTTTGTATAAATTCAGCTTGAAAATATAGCTAAGAAAGCTGTGTAGCACACACAGCTCAGTATTTTGATTTGCAGGGAAGGCAGAAAGATTGTGGCATTGCATGTTAGGTTGCAAGTCTATAGGTCTAATAAAAACCTTTCACAAGGTGGTCAGTGCCAAAGAAAATTAATAATGAGCTTATGAACAGACCTACATGCTGCAGATAATTTCATTAAAGTCTTCTGAGTTTGCTTTTTTGACATTGAGATCCTTTATCGGCAAAGAATAGCATTATCCTTTTAAAATCTTAGTCTCAGGATCGACAAAAGCTAAAAAAGGAATGGGAGATGTAGGGATGCTACCGTGGTTCAGCAGAATTGTATTCAGGTAGCTGCTTTAGCCTCGTGGAAGCTGTAGTTTTTAAGTCTTCATTATCAGTAATAGCAGTATAAAATAGAATGCTATAAAATAATCATGTCATTTGAAAGTTCAAAGATGTAATCATGAGCATTACAGTCACATTTTTTAAAAACAACCTTCCATTTATTTTCTTCTCTCATGTTCCCTGCACATCTGTATGAATGGATATGTGCTCACCGACAAGAACCATTACCATATAGTCTTTTCGATTTTTCCAGAACTCGCTGTTTATTACCAATGTGCACAGAATTTGCCCCAAAAGCCAAAAGAGTAATTTAAAGTCATGGAGTTTCAAGGGATGCATATCTAAGACCAGAAAGAATTCTGATTTTTCTGAATGAACTTTTCTTTAATTAGAATATTTGTACTTTGTTGAGACAGGAGTATTCATTTCAGATTATGTGTCTTATTTAAGGTTGGACATACTCTTGTTTATGACCATGCAAATGACTCATCATGAGGGCATCGTAGAGACAGGTGTTTATTGCAACACTGACACATAAATAAACAAAAATCATAATAAAAAATAAACTATTAAATGTCTCTGACATTAGAGGTAAATGAAGAGATGTAAGACGTAAACATGTATAGCTATAGGTATGTGTAGAGATATTTTAGTATGACTCTTACAAAACTGAAGTCTAAAACCAAAGTGTTTTCACTTCCTTTTCTCTTTCTTTTTTTTTTTAATAGAAATAAGGAATGGAAATTTGAAAGCCATTTTAGGGCTGTTTTTCAGTTTGTCTCGGTACAAACAGCAGCAACATCATCAGCAACAGTACTACCAGTCTTTGGTGGAGCTACAACAGCAGGTCCCTTCAACTCCAGCTGAAATCAGCCAGTCCAAAACACACCAAGATATGCAGTCAAGGTAGGTTAAAAAGTTATTTTTCTCAAGTGTAAAAGGTTTTTATTTTTCTGTTTGAAAAAGAAAAAAATTTGTATAAAAAATAGGCCATTTAATTTTTTTTTTTTTTAGCTATTTACGCAGTGGATTCAATGTGGGTTTTGGTAGTAAGCCCGCATTTCTTGGGAGTAAAGTTAGAGCAAGAGCAGAGAACATTCCCAATTAGATTTAGTTCCAATTTTAATTAATTGCAAGCCTTTCTTTCACTTTATTATTGATTTTTCTGCCCATTGCACAATAAGAAGCAGCTAGCACAACATGTGGTTAGTATACTGATTATTTTCATGTTTTCTTCACATATCCAGTTCCACATGTAAATGAACAATTTCCAATAATTAACAAAACACATGGGGGAAAGGCACAATTAATACTTTCATTTGTTATAAACTCTTTTATCCCCCACATTCTAGTTTTTGAGTGCCTAATTCTATTTGAATGCTTTTTAAAGGGGAGAAAAAGCCTTAAGCTAGCTGTTTCTTTTAAGGGGCCAGTTTTTTATTTAGTTTTAAGAAAGCAGAGCACTCAGTAAAACCCAGTAATTGCCGAATTACATTACTTTCAGACTGTATCCAAAAAGACATTTTCAGAAGGCAGTTGCTTAAAGGCCACTACAGAAGAATGAATTTGAAACACAAATATCCATTTAAATGGAAAGAGTATTAACAATGTATATTTTATTGGGGAAGTTAAAAAAAAAGTCAAGTGTAGATCTTCATGAAAAGTTTTGTCTATGGCTTTGTTTGGTTTAGTACTTTTTCCATTTTTTTATATCATTGTTTAAAATGTTTATGTGGTCCTTATTGAACAACTGTATGCCTAGAATGTGGTAAGTCAATGATCTATGTTGGATTAAAAGTATCAGACTAATACATTGAGATTCTGGTTCTTAAGTCCTTTCATATATAAATTACACTTTCATGTGTATAATAAATGTATTCTTCAATTGACAAAACATTTAACACTTCGGCCTGATAGAAATCTATGTCTTGGAGCTAGAAATGTTTTAAAAATATGTTTTGGAGGAAAGTGTCACTGATAAGATTTTAATTACCTCATTTGATGCAAAAATTAAGATACACTTGTGTTTGGCTGGGGCGTTACGAAGTGAAATGCTTTTATTTTCTCTGCTACTGAAAATTTATGTCTTTGAATGCTTTCTCTGTGAAGTATACTATTAACATGTAATCTAGGAAATTATGGTGTGGTCCTAGAAGAGTCTGACCATTTTCAACATTTTCCAAACTTGAATTTCTGCTTTATGAAGGATATTTAATACTGCATGAGAGGAAATAACATCTTGTTGTTCAGGAATTAAGTGTTCACAGCTTTAATCAGTAGGATTATGACCTTAGCCAGCTTCCTGTAAATACCTTTGGTTACTGGTTTTTGTTTATAATTTAGTGTAAGAACTGAAACATTTCCTGATTTTGTAATTTACCCATGGTGAATTTTTAATTACAGAAAAAAATTACAGTGTTCCTTTATGCATCATGACTATTGCAAGGGTTTATCCAAAAAAGCCTGGATAAAGCAGGTTGCTTACTATTTGGAGGACAGTGATTGTACATGGTAGGCAAAGAGGTGATGAATCTTTTATTAAGCTTTCCATTGTAATTCCCTGAGATCTCATGGTCCTTCTGCACTTTTTTCTCCTCTTCTACTTTGCGATGTTAAAACATGCTTCATTAAGGGGAAAGGCAATTATTCCATGTCCCAGAACCCCCACATTTATACTTTTGTAGAGCAACATCTAAGGCTGGTTTAAAAAAATTTTTACTTCCTTCCTTCAGTGTGCTTTAGACCTTCCACTTTAATCTAGGAGTTTAAAATCATTTAATTCTTTGATTAAATTTCTATTCATAGCTACGTTTCAGATGTAAAATATTTCTCTGTAAAAAATTATTAGACCAAGATTGATGCTGTCTTATTTCTTATCTGTAAACTGAAAGCAAGACTTTTTCTGTTTGCTTTCACATGTACAGAAGTTTGAGGCTTGTCACTATAAATTTCTCTGATGCCTGAGAGAGTATGGTTTCTTCTATCCATTTATTTTTCATTTAAGTCTTTAATGATAAAAAGGTGCCTACTACTAAAAACGTTCTCCTATATGAAAAGTTTCTGTCTTCTACTATAAATACATCTAGTATTATGAGCTGCTAGCAAAACAAGGAACCCCGGAACTTAGAAACAAACAAATGCAATTTTTTTTCAATAATAATTTTCTTTATTTTTTTTTCATTTGTCACTGTTTTGAAGTAACATAAAGAAATTAGCATAAAATAATATGTCCCCTTCTAAGAAAAATGACTACAGTTGAAAACAAGTTCTTGAGAAATAGACAGGCATGTATATAAGTGATGTGGATTCTGTGTGGTGGAATTAGCAACACTTCTTTTCATAGCAGTCATTTAATTCAATTAATTTTTTTTCCCACTAAAATAAATAGTTTGAAAAATAATTTAAAAATATTTTCCAAACACCTTTTTAGTTTAAAGGTGCTAATGGGTAAATTAAAGCTTCTTTTTAGAAAGAAGCCAAAATATGATTTTAAAAAAAAGATACAACTTTGGTGAGATTCATCTTGCCTCTTGCCCACTTTTTGCTATCTGCAATGTGGACAGGTAGCTTACGTGATTCCCCAAACTGATTTCTATGATGGCTTTCATGTCAGGTGTGTCTCAGCAATAATTACAGAAGCAGCCAACATTAACTGAGCTGGTGGGAGCTCATGATTTAGAAGGTCCTGAGGAACTCACATGACTACTCCATGGGACAATTGAGACTTTTAGATATATTTGGCAAAAAGTAGTTTCATACAGATACTGAAACCTACATATTTCACTGAATGGAGAATTTTGGAAAGTGATAAAATCTGAAGTGTATATTAATGTACATTCTTCACACTGTCTCTATTAAATTATTAACTGAATAGATAATCTAGCTGCTACCAATCAATAATGGAGTCATTTTACTTTTTTTCTGAAGTGCTGTTGATAAAACAAGCTATTTTATCCTTTCATAGTGAATGTTAATCTTTAAGGCTATTTCTTATTACACATTTATTGTGCAGGTATGCCTTTTTTTATTACCATGTTGCAGTTATGAATATGTTTTTAAAAATTCTTGATTCTTTCCATTTTCTAACATTTCTAACATAACTGTGGAAAGGTTTGGTATGTAGAAGCCTTAAGGCAGAAAATCCCTTATGGTGTATATTTTGGAAAAAATATTTGGCAAATGCACATAACAGAGAGTAGTTTCCATTAAATTGACCTGTGATCTTTTACTACCTAGAAATAGTTATTTCAAGTCTTTGAAAGGAACAGGAAAAAATATTTTTTATTATGGCAGAAGCCAGATAATGACTATAGCTGCTAACATGTGAATGGGACATTAATCTTTTTTCAATAATGGCAAAATGCTCTAAACCTAATTTGAGTACATTTTCAAGGGTATTGTGACAATCATCTCCTTACACCATGGGTATTTTATTTTACTGGAAGACTCACATATCTACTTTGCTAGACACCTGAGAAATAAAGATGTCTTTTTGATGCACCCTGTGTATTAAGTGCGTTTGATATCCATATGCTTGTATGTGTGAATACATGTAAGCAAAAGCAAAATATATACACTGAAAAAGGTGGGTGCTTTATATAGGCTTTGTACATTTTTTAAAATCTTTAATAATTAATCACATTTCATGTTATACTTTAGGTATTTGAAACTATGTCTTTGAAACTAGTATTTGAAAGTATTAATTTGAAACTCAGTTTCAGTTAACAACTAAGGTTATTTTAGGTTAGAATATTCTATGAGAAAAGTTATCTTCTTTGTTGCTTCCAGCTAACGTATAGTAAGCATATTGTATAATTTCAACTTTATTTCCTAGGAGGTAAAAGCTGTTGTATTTTCTTTATTAAACAAATACGAGAAAGTGATGCGCTTCACTTTTTCCAAAAGAAATACAGCTTATACATGGGAGAGGGAAATACCTCTGAGAAGTCACACTGAAGAAATTCAAATTACAGAGGTTGTAGCATTCAAGCCTTGCTGAAGACCAAGAAGATTTTGTCTTTGTATGTGCAGGGCTAGCATCTCACTCTCCTAATATAAAAGACTGGTCCTGCAGCTGATGGTGATGGTGATGGTGATGATGATGATGATGATACTCATCCTTATTTCCAGATTATGATGTCCTCAGTAATGATCAGTGCCTGTGATCATTACTGTGTCTGAACCCATTCCACATGCCACTGAAGTCAAGCTACTTTATACAGTGTTTGAGCCCTTTGTCAACAAAAACTGAAACAGGCACCAAATTATATTAGGAGTCTACAGGTTTCATACACAGGTTGTTTTGCTGAGGTAAACAAACAGAGGCCCCAGGGGAAGGTTATAATCAGAATATCAAGAGACTGGATGGATTAGGTTTGTGCAGAAATGGGAAATTCAGGAGACTAATTCAGGAGGCTAGTTGTCCTTAGGTGACTAGGAGACAACACAGACCAGGAATGTAATTAAACCAATTTCTGGAGGCACCTCTCCTCCCTAAGTGCAAAGTTTGCATGGGAGGATAATGAATGTTCTTTCACAGGCTGCTTACAAAGTTATCCAAAATGGGTCAGTGTGGCAATACTCTTAACATTCCTAATCCCATATAATCAGTCTGTGACCAACATCAGAATTGTGAAAACTGCACACAGAAAGCAAGCAAGATTCTTCTTGTGAAAGAGTATTGTTGGCCTATCTAATCCTACAGCCAACAGAAACATTTCAAATTAGATGTTAAACGAATGAAGGTAGTTGTTTCATGGTAAGTGAAATTGCCTTGCAAAAAGCATACTTTCTTTATGGAAGATCATAGTTTTGTACCAGTAATTATAAAAACTCTGAAATTATTAGACTATTAGTGAAAAAATCTGTGGTAATTAATAAATGGTAACTAAAGACAAAGAATAGTTTTAGATGTGATTTCTGATTTTACCCTAAAATTTCTGTATTCTTCCATGACTAACTGTGGGAATTGAATACTTTGAAATTTGAAGCTGGCACTTCACTCTTTCCTTATGACTTTATTGGAGCTCTGAGATTTATTTTAAAAAATACATTGCTGGTGGCCTTATTTATATCTGTCAGTACAGATAGATGACAACAATGGCTACATTATATTTTTATGCTTCGCTTTGCTAGTGGATTCCATTATCAGAGCAATACATCTGTGGTGATGATCTTTCAACCACCCAGATACTAAGAGAAAACACATGTGGATGAAAGAAGTTCTGTCTCATTTACAGATTAGACAGTAACTGGTTTCAGTAAGCTGTCAGAAAAATTCCCCTAGACGGACAAACTATTTTATCACGTACAGGAATGATGAGCACAGCTTGAGGTCCAGATGGATTTTGTTAAAATTTGTTATATTGAAAGTGCACCCTGGTTTTCCTGGGCATATAAACAAAGCTAGGTAGCTGATTTCTACAGGCAGTTGCATATATAACTACTGCAAGGAACAGGGTTTCATGTTGCCTGCTGCTCAGAAGTACTAGGGAAGAAATTAACCATATTGGACGCAGAGCTTGTGCTGTGTGAAATACGGTAATGAAAATATGGTGGTTCTGATTATGAATTGAAATAGCTCCATGTCAGAATAGTGGCAATCTGCGTAGCAATCTTGATTACATCACTCTGTTTAGAGAAGGGCCTTCATTTAAATATTCTCAAGGTTTAAAATATGGTTGCAGCAGTCTACACCAAGTGCATGGCGCTGACACAGGCTGAAAATGGAAGATGTACATATTTGTGTGTCTTCCCTGGTTAGCATATAGGAAAGTGATGAAACAAGTCCCTCTGCTGTCCTTAGCTCTTGCCATTGCTAGTCACTTGGTTTTGGTGAAGGAAAATGTATAGGTAGCTCCTGCTTTTCCCACTGTAGAATCATTATCAAATCACTGAAGAGAAGAAAAATTAAGAAAATATTTATTGCTTATTCCTGTTCTCTGCTAGTAAGGGTTAAGCAAACAAAGTGCTAATCTGATCTGATGTATTTTTATACGTCTGGGAGATAATGCAGAATGAGATACTTAATGTGATTGTTCCAGGATCTGCAGGAAGCTGACCTTCAAATGGCCCTTAGGTATTTAGTTTTATTTTAACCTTTTATTTTATGTTGCAAATCAGCTTTGGCCCCATTTTGTTCTACTCGTCAAAGATGCAATCATTACAGTCCTGTCATGGTTTGACATCAAACCACTACAAGTCCTCAAGTTTCCCAATTACAGGAACTTCAGAAAGGAAGTTTCTTTCATCGTATTTGTCCTGAAGTCCAAGTAAATAAAGCATTTAGTATGAGCATTAGTCCCAGTGGCAAATGACTAACCTGAATAATAATCTTCACACAGAAAGAAAGAACAAAGCAGTAGTAAGAATGTATTTCTCATATACTTCTTCCCTATAACCCATCCTCTCTAAGAAGATATCTAATAACATTTCTTAAGCTCAAAATAATGAGGGAAAGGATGTTTCAAAGCAACATGCAGGTTCTAAAATAAGTGGTCTTTTCTATAGTTATAATACACCACTCTAGCATACTATAGCATGCCTAGATAGAAAATAAAAAAATGTAAATTATAAAGTGTGTTTAGTCTTTCAAAAACATTTCAGATTTTTTTTAACTGTTCATCCCCTATTTGACCATTTCACTACCAATCCTTCAAACTGCTTGTATCTTTTACCTTCTTACATACTTTTGTGGGCTGGATGCTTGAAACTTGTCCTTTACTGATTGACATCTCTGCTTGTTGCACTTGTTACACGCAGTTTATTCTCCTTGCAAAGTACGTGATGTATGTCTGAACGTTTTCTTTAGGAACCTGTGATGTAGTTACACCGATATCTTCTGTTTATAAATTACCTCTGCTCAAGTGAATTATTTTTTTCCTGCCTCTTCTGCAGGGAGACTGCAACTGTTTGCAGTTCAAAATGCAACTGTCATCTTTTCATATTGTCTATTCTTGCAGTATTCAAAAGAGTGTTTAAAATCAGTTTAGTGGCCATTTCCATTTTGTACATTTCAGATATTCTCATTGTCTGGCCTGTGTCACCCTTGCCACTCATTACTTTTTATATGTCAGGTTTTGGCCATAATTTTCACTGTTACTAATCCAGATCATGTAGAATTTAATGGGAAGTGTTCCATTTGTCCTTGTACCACTTGAATCCAATCTTTTATATATTTCCTTTTGAAGGAATACAAGCTTTATAATGAAGTTACTTTCCCTTCAGACATTCTTTGTTGCTCTACCCTCACTCTCTACTGAGATTCATTAGTTCTTCTCATTCTCTGAAGATGAAAACTGATGCAAATTTCCATACATTTATTGTTTTCCCAGACCTGCCATCTATTTAATTCTGACATCTTGTGAACCTTGGAGGTTGCCTATAATTATTTGTATATGGCAAATGAAATTCCAACACATGTAAAATGCAAGGGTAGCCATATTAAATTAGTGCAGCCTTCGTTCTTTTTTTTTTTTGGATGTATGATTCCTTTCTCACCTGTTAAGCAATAAAAGTTTTTCTTTGTTCCTATCTATTCCGTAATAAATTCCTTGATCCCAGTGTGTGGCCCAGTCTTTTCCTTGCATCTTACATTGATTTAAGACATAATTCTGTATTTATACTGCTACTTTCTTTGCTTCTGTCAGTCCTTTTTATCAACTCTTATCTCTTACTATTGTCACAGACTGTGCAACAAATTTGACATTCTACATATTGTGGTTTCGCAGGTGTCAGTTAATGAAATAACTTTACAGTTGGAAGCTGCTGTGGAGGAGATGGCTTTCTGTATTCATTTACCAAAACAACTCCAAGATAAAAATCCATATATATTCCAAAGAAGCATAGGCAGTGCTGTTTGGCAATCATTGCCGGTGGAAAATAGATTAAAATAGAAGTGAAAAAAAAAAGAAGATTTTTTAAATATTTAAAATTCACCAGACTTACAAGAATTTATTTTGTTTTGAAAATACTTAAGGGAAAATAGCTGAAATGCTGCTAGAATTTTTTGTATTTTCTTTATATTACAAAGCTCTACGATTTTAAAGTCAATGGGGAGACCAAACAAAATGTTTACAAGTGTATTTTACTACTGTCAATAGAAACAGTTAACCATTTGGTAACTTTTTGACTGATGCAGATTTATAGCAATCCCAACCATACGTTAGGATGTGTTATGAATGTAGATTTTCTGGAAATCTATGCAAAGATTCAAGAGATAATTAGCATAGATTTGAAGAAGTAAGAGCATCAGCATTTCTGTCACCTCTGTTTCCATTCCCTCTAGGAAAAAACTTTATTACAGTCTTACTATATCAAACTGTGAAGCAGAATAGTGGCATATGATTCTGTGCAGATACTCTGATACAATTTTGTTCTAGTATAAGATCATAAATGATATGGAGATAAGGTCATAAAAGGGTACAATCAGTCCCTAAGGGCCTAATCCTAGTTCTGGCAACATGCTGTTATCCACTTCTCCAGTTTGTTCCGAGAAAAATAGTAAGGTTTAAGAGATGGCATTTTAGGTGTGTTACAGGTTAGGTTAAGCACAGTAGCTAAGTAGCACAGTGTCCTATGCCACAACACACAGATATCCACTTTGTTTCTTTAGTACTGTGATTCATGTACTCCTTCATTAAATTCCACAAAATACCTATACTACAATGCTGGGACCAAAGCAGGAAAGCTATGGTCACTGTGGCAGACGATTCATTCTTATCACAAGTCTCTGTATTCTGCAAGAACATAAATATTGATGTAAACCTGGGTTATCTGCATTTTGGTTTATGAGTTGTGAACAATAGGAAAACATTGAAAACAAAATTTTACTTGTACCTCCAAGCATGAATCATTTGGAGACAGGCTGCTTGAATAAGATGCCAGAAGTTCAAAGAGCGGAAAGGAGAAATGTCCAACTAATTTAGAACAGATGACAGGGTATGAGCTAGAACTGCCTGAGCCATAGACATTTCCTCTTCTGAATGAAAAAATAGATGTGTATTTATGTGTCAGATAAACACAGATAATATATCTCTATCTCTAAAATACACGTTCATATATAACATTTATATAAATGTTAAATATTTGTTTATTTAAAAATAAATAAATATGTATAGATATAGATATATGTAGATATATAGATACATATATGTAGATATAGCCGTGTATTAATTCACCAAGCCTGGGCTAAAAAAGAAAAAGACATGTCTGAAAAATATTGTTTGTACAGAAAATCAAGTTTTTTGGTTTCTTCCTCAGTGTTCCTTGCCTGTACGTTTGGGGAATCAGGGATCTTCTACCGACCCAAACTGTTTGGTATGGTGAGGAGCCTGGAAATTTTGTTTCCTATGGCAGCTTTCCAGGCACACTTGGAATTTGGAGTCAGGTAGACATTAGAATATTATCTCTTGTGCTTTTCAACAGGTAGGATGATGAGCAGTCAAGTAGCTTATTAAAAAAAAAAACAATTAAAAAGAAAAAGATGGTGCACAGTGCAACTGAGACCTTCTGGGGAAATTTTTACATTGAAAAAGCATTCTTTTTCAACTAGTCTTTTTTCAGAGAATCATTCTAATACAAAAGTCTTGAACAGCTGTGGAGTGCAGTCACACTAGAGATTAAATGTACTTTATAAGATCAACACCATATTACAATTCAAGTATGTCAGGAAAAAAGAGTTTGATTATATACTACAAACCCCTTTGCCTTTTTCTAATTTTAACATAGTGCATATCTGGCATTTTAGAACCACCATGTGACTGCCAGCATTGTAGGAAAAAGGCAGTGTGATGAAACATGATCCTTTTGATCCTTTGGAAGACTTAATAAAAAGTAGATGATATTCAGGATGGTCTGCGTTCCACTGTGGGGAACTGCAGAGAGTTCTTTTAAAAATGGATGGTCAGGAATGAAATGAAGCCAAACAAGGCAAACCTTGTATCTGAGAACCGTTTATTGGTAACGAAAATGAGAAGGAAAAGGACTTGCCCGAGTGAAAGAGGGCTAGAAGAGACAGAAAAGAAGAAAGGAAAATGGAAAAGGACTGGGGGAGAAGAGAGAGGGGACAGAGGGAAAAAGAGGGTGTTACCACCAGCGAGCAGGGCAATGCTGTCCAGGCGGTGGGGGGTGGGCACACTGCCTACCGGGGGACAGGCTGGGTCTTAGTGAGCTTGCACGGCTCCCGGAGGGGCACGGCCCCGCAGGACCTCTGACAAGGAAAACCTTCCATGTGCTGAATGCTGTAGCATTAAACTGATACTGTCTGATCTGTTCAAATCCATTTACTGCTTTATTGAAGACACATATGTACTATATCATGGTGTGGATTTGTAAGCATTAAAAATAACTGTTTTAACCAAAACACGTTTATTTTCCTGACTGACAGATACTACCCACAGACAATTATCTGGCAGGACAGAGGGCAGTAGGTAAATATTTGTTTATACATTTAGAAGAATGGCTAGGCTAAAGTCTAGTCTGCAACAGTGCTGCAGTTCACATCTGTAAAAGTGAGGCCAGCAACTGGGACATGCATCTGTGCAAAGCTTTCATCGGCCCAGCAAATGCAGAGTTAATTGAGAAGGAAAACCTGAAGTCATTAGGAACTTGATGCATCTACTTTATGAGTTGTTAAATTCTCTTTTTGCCTTTCTATTGTCACATTATTTTGGAAAATAAATTTACTCAGTCATAGTGGAAATCATGCTTTATAAATCATGTTTTACTGACATTGACACTTTCATCAGTGCCTTTCAAGCCTGTCTGGAAAGTTTGAAAGCAGTCTATAGGCTGATATTTCATGAATTTGTTAGTGGATGGAGTCCCAACTAACAGGCACAGAAGGAAATCATTCTAGCAAGCATTATCAGATAGGTATTTATGTACTTATTGCTATTAAAAGTCTGTGGGCTAGCTTATCAACACAGAGATTAAGGGTTTTGATCGTTCCATTTATTCTGGAATGTGTTGTTTGAGGTAGAAATGCTATGATACACTAAGGCATTGCATCCTATTCACTCTGTTTTCCCATCTTATTTTCTGTGTTGATTGTACTGTGTATCATTCCACCCTTTACAGCATAAAAGCACTTAGGTTTTACTTGACATATAATTTTTCTCACAAATGTCTTATTTAGTCAACACAGATAACCAGCTATTCATTTTTAGATTCCTTAATTTTAAATTATGTTGGAAAAAGAGCATGAGAGAAAGATCTCCTCAAAAGATGGACTATTATGCGAGGCACAAATGTAGCAAATTCAGTAAAACCTATGTCACATTTGCATTGTAAGTCCAGACATTATTAAGAAAGATAGCTGTAAGTGAAATATACTTCAATGTACTAAAAACTAGATAGATAAAAATACATAAAATGCAATTATTGTGAAATTGTTTTGATATTATTATAAGTAATTATAATATCCACAGGAGCTATGGTAATATGAAAAAGCAATTTGTCAGCATTACTCTGAAGATATATGTCAGAGAATTGAATGCTGCTTTTACATATTGAATGATTCCTTTTTGCCCTTTTAAGACTGAAGTACTCTCCTTTTTTTTATATTTGTCATGTGCAAATGTGCCATTTTTAATTGGCAGGAACAGAGGCAGCTCTGAACCCTTTGCCGGGGTTTAATTTGTTAAAGTAGCAATAATCTCACATCCCATTCCAGTCTCACGTTGTCCTTTGGTTTGTGCTTTCTTCTTGCCCCTTTTCAGCACTGCAGTGCTAAGAAAGGGAAGACCTTTCTTACCTGACAGCTTCTCCCATTTGGCTTATATTCAGGCTGGCTGCTTCAGTGGACTGGCAGAAATTGCTTAACACTGTTCTGGTAGACTCAGCACCACCAGGTGCTTTGAATATGTGCTGCCAGTCTATAAAGCTGAGACTAGAGCACTGCGGTTTCTGTTGCTACTCAGAAGAATTGCTGGAAGATGCAGAACTTTGAGAAACAAAAGAAATCTGTGACTATCAGAGTTTCTGCTTACTCACTTGTCCATGATTTCCTTAATCATTCAAGGAATTTGATGTTGTGATTGCACCTGGCTTAGGCACCTGTCTACAGCCTTAGACTGTGTGAATCCCAAAGGATGCACCTGTTTATGGAAACAGAAATTACCTGACAGAAAGCTGTATCTTGGCCATATATTTTACATATCCCCTATGCAAATATCTAAAAGATTAGAGGAAATAATTTGCTGTCTAGTAATGCCTGGTTGCTGGGTGTCAAAAGGAACATACGGTTTTTAGCCTTATAGCATAGCATGTCTTCTGTTTCAGAAACGCTACTTGGATGCCTTAATAGACAAAGGTGCATTTTCCTGTGGAATTTCACAGTGAGTCTAAGCAAATGCCAGGGCTTTCTTAATACAGCCTCTGATTCATTGCCTGGGTCACCACATACGTGACCTGTGCTGTAACAGTAATAAAATTTGTGACAGGATGTTCTTCCATATAGCTCTGCTGTCAGAAGGGTCACCTTGCTTTAGCGGGAATTTTTCTGAGTCCATGTTGAATTTGATATAGCAGATCTGTTCCTAACAGCCCTACTGTGAATCCAGTCAGGCTGCTGGAGAGAGCAGTAGGTGTGTATTTGTGCTTAGTGCTTTTCATGGGGGGAAAAAAAAAGGCACAACGTCTTAAAGTAAATTCCGTGTGAATTGAGCTATACTTCAGGAATTCAGTCATTGTGGAAATTTGCTCACTTTTTCTATTCATAAGATAATTTCTAGCAAATGAGACATGTTATAACAATATCCATTATTTCATAATCTGTTCATTGCATCTCTCATAAAAATCTGCATGTTTACATTGTTTCATATTGTTGCCAGTTAATTTGTGTTTTCTATCCGTGTTCGATTTGCATTCATTAACTCATAGTTTGCTGGTAAGTGTGTTCTTTCTATACATATTCAAAGAAATTCTTTAATTCAATTTCTCTGTTTCTTCTCATACAGTCTCACAGCCAGATATGCAACTCAGTCTAATCACAGTGGAATTGCAACCAGTCAAAAAAAGGCTTCTAGGTCAGTTAAATGTCTCTAATTTATTGCTTGTTAGTGATACTCAAGCAAGTATATGCCCATTGATATTTTATCCTTTGGACTTAAGCAGACACTAAACAATGTGTAATTTTTTTTTTTGTGTGCAAGCTTTGCAATGGTGAGCTTTGCCACAGAAAAGCCTTGTATTAATTGGCTTCTGGCCAGTTGGCTGATTTGTACCATATATTAGCAATATTTCTGGTTGTTGTGTATCCTGCATCTTTGTATTCTGCATGTAAAATATTGGATGTGAAGGATTAGTTGGTGATTTTAGTGCTCTGTACTTTCTGGCTCAATTCCTGACTTTAGTCATGAGTGAAAAGAGTTTGGGAGTCCACCCCAGTTCCCACTAGATGTTTTGCATATATAACAAACCCACCTGAAAGTTTGAGTTCAGAGAGTCAAGTTTACGCAGAAGCAAAATAGAGCAGAAAAAAAGAATGACTTCCAAAACTTCTGCTCCATCAAGCGTAGCCTGCACACAGTCCCCGTGAATGAGAGGCTTTGTTTTGGCAGTGAATTTGACAGAGCTGTGTGTAGGAGCTGACTTGTTTCAGATTTTGTCGGTACTTTTAGTCTGTCATTTCCATGAGCACTAAAATCTACAAGCCAGATTGTAGAAGAAAGAAGCTGAGGTCTAAAGCTTACTCATTTTTCTAGCTTTCTTTTTTTTTGGGGGGGTGGGGGGAATAATAAGGGGGGTGTTCATTAATTATACCTTTGCTGTACAGTTCATTGGTGAGACCAATGACTAAATTGCATAATCTACAATAAAGATTGCGTTTTGCAGCATAGAACACTAACACAATGTGAGTTGCTGGTGATAGCTTGAAATGAGCTATACCACGGTCCAGTTGCTTTGCACCTGCATTTATAGGTCTTCGTTTTCCTTATTGCTGATGCTCCTGTCTTGTCCACATTCAACATGTCAAGGTTAACAGTCTTATTGTCTAATACTTTAAATCTGTGGCAGTGTTTCCGAAGCCTGTTCAGAGGTATGTGACTTGTCCCTTATTTGTTACACTCTTCTTTGCATTTCCTTAGCTGCTTAACATGATTCTGCAAGAGCAATTTAAAACCTGAATTCAATTAAGAAAGTCAGCAAATGAGGTAAACTGGAAACTGTGTAGAGAAAATGACCTCATGCATAATGTGCTTTTTGTGGCAAGTTCTTGAATTCTGGCATGCACAATATATGCAGAACTATTTTGTATTTTAACAGAACAGATGAGTTTCTAGTGTTGCACATGCCTTTTCATTGTTTTTGTCATTACCTCTGACAAATGATCTCAGGGCTCTTACTGCCTGTCAAATTAGGGTAATGAGAAGGAGCAAATGGATTTTTAAGTTTGTTTGAGTGCATTCTTCAGGGAACAGAAGATCACTCGAATTCATGGGTCATGGTAAAGGTTAGCATGCGTACAGCTGCAGAGCAGAGACGGTCTGCTCTGGGCTCGGCACAGAGACTAGCAAGGCAGGCTGGCGGCCAGAATGAGACATAAAAATAACTAGTGGGTTAGTTCTCTGAGGTTTAAACTGGTAAAGAAAGAGAATATGGATCTTTTTACATAAGTTTGCAAATGAAAATAAAATTATTTGAAAATTTCTGTTATGCCAGTGTATTAAACAGAAAAAAAAAAGTTTGGAAGAAATCAAATGTTTTGTACTTCTTTGTAATGTGATTTTTTTTTTCCTTCCTTCTGATTCTGCTCCTTCATAATAAAGTGAAACTAACAGAATTTGATAACTCTGGTATAATTTGCTCTGCCATTATTCAAATCATTCCAATAAGCAAGAAACAGAAGAGAGATGCTCTTCTCCTATGGCAAAAGTCTATGACTGACTTGAGCAATTAATTTTGTCTAAGAAATAACAGAACTGGAAAGGATTGGGGGTGCCCACAAAGGTGCTTCAGAAAATTTGAAGTAGGCATGTATTTGGGTATTTTACAGCCTAAAACAGATTTAAATAGATGCAGGCTTTCACATGCCAGAAACAGAAGAATCTACATTTTTTCCCTAGCAGAGCCACACAGTAAGGTTCAGATGGTGGCAGCAAATACTAAGAAATGAGCTGTACAGTCTACATAATATACTTCCATCTAAAAGGTATAAATGCATCTGTATTATATAGATAAAATAAGTATTTTCAATATTTTTCATTTAAAATAGTAAGGTGGAATTATTTTAGCCAATAGCCTTCTGAAAAATAACTGAAGAAGATAACTAAAAAGCCAGCTTTTATGCTAAACACAACTGTGAAACATTTATTAGAGTAAGAGACACAAAATATTTCTCAACTATGTATTGCTGTGCTTTCTAATCTATTTCTTTAATACTTGCTCTCCAAAAGTGACAGATTTTAATAAAGATTGATATTGCACTTTAATAGTTGTTAGGGTGAATCTGTTTTAGCAATGTTAACGGCAAATGCAAAGCATCTTCTTACGTCTTGTGACTCTAGAAAGTATCTTTTTCCCTTTTGTGTGCATAAGGATAAGCTTTTATTTTCATTTGTGGAGTCCAACTAATTTGAATCCTCCTGTTTGTTGTTGCTTACCTGAATTCATTGGGTTTAGTTGGTCTAAAACTGTGATCTGATATTCTCGTACTGTCTCTGCTATATGTTTCATTACATAAAATGAACTGATTTCTCACTGATTTCTCACTAATTTTCTCACCATTCCAGGCTTCCAGGACCCTCAAGGGTGCCAGCTGCAGGCAGCAGTACCAAGGTCCAGGGAGCTTCCAATTTAAATCGGAGAAGTCAGAGCTTTAACAGCATTGACAAAAACAAGCCTCCACAATATGCAAACGGAAATGAAAAAGGTAGGGGATTAAAGTTACTGAGTTTACTCTCCATAACAAAAGAAGGGTAAAAAAAAACATCCACAAGGGTCAAAGAAGTGCATGTAGTATTTAGACTTGGTAACGCAGACCTGTGAAAATTGGGGCCTGTATTAGGACTTGTGGTTCACTTGGGATTTAAGTTCAAATGTGAAAACTTTCAAGATGTTACAATTATATTTTATCTATCTTTGATGGAAGTATCACAGGGTGACTTTTACAAAGTGAAAGTTAATCCATATTGGATGCCTATAATCTTATTTTATATTCAAGTCTACTCTTACCCAAAGGAATACTGCCATCATTTTCAGGGGACTTTGCATCTTAGCCTCTAATGGAGAAGAATCAGAATATTGTATTTGCATCAGAATGTTACATGTATCTATTCTTTCAGAACCTTACCTAGTGTGTGTATAATACTGAATAAAGGATTGAAAACTAAGTCAAGTGAAATGAAATTTTGCAGTGATTTGGAGCATCAACAATGAACTGAGTACCCTGGGTCCTTCTGTTTCTCTCACCCTGACTCTATTTTCCTGGAAAATGTGCCTCTTCAGGCTTTATCTCAAAAAGAATAATGCAAAAATGCAGCTTTCTGAGTTGTGTAACTAATCCATCCCCTTCCTCCCCTTCTTTCTCCCTTTGTGTAATGAACAGCATTTTATTCATATCTCTGGGTTAGAATCCAGTTGAAAATGATACAATATACATAGTACCCGTTTGCATCCTTGGGGTCTGTGGGAGGAACAAGTATGCAGTGAATGTTCTTCATCTAAGCAACAGGCAGCTATCCAGATTTTTTTACAAAATTCTGATGAACACGCTTTGCCCCTAGCTGTATCTGAAGATATAAAACCATCCTTTCAATAGTTATTTCTTTATTTTTACTATCAGGGTTGAATGTTTCACATAGTTCTAGAGTGGGTTTTATTTTACCAAGGACTTGTTTGTGTCAAGACATCCAGGCTAAAACTAGAAAGAGATCAGAGTGAAAACTGAGCACACACTGTATAGTTCACAAATACGATAGTGAAGTAGGAGATGTGACTGCTTGAGTGAAGGTATGTACAGCAGTTTGGGTTTTAGAATTGCTTCATAATTTGACATGTTTGTTACTGAAATATGTGAGAATGAAATGATTCAAGATGAGACATGCTCGTAGATATTGATATTCTTAGCTCATTACTTGGAAACTGTCTTTTGACTGCTAAGGTTTGCATTGCATTGTACGTTTATGTGACTTTTTGCATGATGTATTTCTTTACTTCCTCATTTCTTTACAGCAGAGAATGAGAACCTTGAGGAGGTTTTTAGTGAAGTCATCACTTGCAAGAGGATAAGGAGTGGCTTTTTTTGTAAAGTCAATTCCTTTTACAGAAAATAGAAGATGTAATGTTGCATATCTACAGACTACTGTATTTGAGATGTTTCCGTCTGGTTTTTTTCCTATCAAAACAGCAGAATGGATGAAAAAACATTAATTTTACATGATAATCGAAGATAAATAAAAGTTTGTTTTAGGTTATGAAGCAGAAGTTATTTAGAGAAAATTACTTCTGTGAATGCGAGGATAGCAAAGTGATATTCTTTCATAATATCCTAAAAGAACACAAGAGCCTGTATTTGAGTACGCTATGCTGCTACTTTGCCTAAAGAGAAAATCAACTGTACCTTGCTGTATTATAAATTCAGTTTTTATAGTGACATTTCCAATTACTTCTTTTGATATTTTAAAAAGTATTTTAGGATGTTCTGTAACCTGAGATTTTTGAAGAATTTGTTTATAAAGAAACTTCACCCCTTACAATAGTAATAATATAAACCCCCTCTTTTTAGAAAATAGTGTCATCATACAGTAACAAACTGATTTTTCCTTACAGTGTAGCACAAATAATAGACCTTATATATAAATTTTTGCTTCTGGTGCAGATGCTTGGAGCAAGATAACTTTAACAGCTTTTTTTGAGTAGATGTGCAGTCCATATGCCCTAATTTCTGAGACAAAGAGATGACTTGTGCTAGGTAAATAGCTGTTAGTTGTTTGGATCTCCAAGCCTTTTCAAGGGCAGACCACTGTTGTTACATTTTTCCCTGCTGTACACTTTCCTGTATGTGCTATAAGGAGACCTCAGAAAATATATACGGCATAATTTTTTTTTTTTTTAATCCAGTTATAGGTAGTACTTGTAATCCATTCCTGCGTAACACGGTCACTCAGTCACAGTGGGGAATGGATATGTAGTCACAGAGTTAAAGGAGACCTATAGGTCATCCAAAAGAAGATGTGATATCAGCCTCTTATTTAGTATTCCATTATTTAGTCTCTCTTTGATATGATCTCCTTTGAACGTTGTTTAAGGAGTAGTTCAACGCCTTAAGAAACCGGGCTCCCCTGAGCAAAGGCAGGTTTGCTCTTTACAAAGCAGAGCCCAGTTTTCACTGACAGACCCGGTCCATTGAGTGACACAGGTGTATGGCAACAACTGTATATAGCTCTGGTTAAGTCAGAAACACAGAATGCACCAAAACATTAAACTAGCCATTAGCTGAGACTTGTTTGTGGAGCTTTAGTGAGCTGCTTCTATTTTTTTTTTTGCTGGACTTTGCAGCTTATGGCTCGATTTCAAAGAGCATGCTTGCTTTTCAGACGTGTCAGATTTATCTGCCTCTGACTTAACAACATAAAGATAGAAATAAAACTAGGAAAATTAAACTATTTAAAGGAAGTAATTACTCAGATTGCTAATAAGGTGGAAAACCAGCACATTTTGAGTACAGCAAAGAAAGAATGTTGTAATTCACTCTACATTTTTAAAACAAATCTTTAGCCCTTAGATCTTAGAAACAGTGTATTTGAACACTGATAAAGGTCTCTATGTCATGGAGTTTTATTGCCAGCTTTTCAATATAATTGAATGATATAAGATGGTATTTGTGTTTTCTCCAAACTCAGTTTTAACAGTATTTCGTTATTTTGCCCATACTAACTCTGAGAAACTCTGCCCTAGAACTATATTGTGTGATGATGCAAATTGTTGTTCATCTCTGGCCAGTATGTACATCTATAGCTAGTTGGGTATGTTTCTTCTGGTGCCATTATTTTTCCAGTTGTCCCTGGTGGTGTTCTCCTCTTGTGCTGCTAAGGGGTAGCTACTTTCTCATGGACAGCTAGAAAGGGAGAGTTGAACAAGCTGAATTCTATTAATCTCACTAGGTAGACATCCCAATTCTTCAAACATCCTTATAGCAACTTTTCCATTTTCTACGAACGTTTTTTATTGTGAATGACTAAAAATGGACGATCTGCCTGCTACAGAACATTTAGATTATCATACCTAACTTTGCTGCAGTGGAGGAGCTGTCGTTACAGAGATTGTCTTCTCCAGCAGCACAGAACACAGTAAAGGTCACAGATGAGAAGACAAAGGAGGCTGATTGTGTACTGGGCCCAAGTTCAACTCTTCACATGTCCTTTATTTGCTCAACAACCTATGAAAAGTGGATTTGAAAATGTCCATTTGATCATCATGGTCTTGCTGCGTTCTGGTAGAAGTTTCCCTTTTTGCACTGAGCACCTGGGGGTGTTGTGTTTCTGCTGTGCTTTTAGAGCGGAGGTTGAGCTCTAAAGCACTGAGTTCTCAAGCAGAATGCAAAACTGTTTTCACCAGAAGCTGACTATGCATCTCAGGAATAAGGGGTTAAGCCTGAAACGGAAGGCTGACTTCTTGTAAAATTTGGTTTACAGAAATAAGAAAACCTTGTCATAGGTTGGGTTCACTCTGTCTCAAAATCACCACAAGGTGGGGACAGGTTTCATGTAATGAACAGCTAATCGAACATGCAGAAAGCAGAAAGCAATTAATTGTGTGCAGCTTCAAGTAATGCATTTGTGCTGGAGGTGAGGGGGAAATAGATCTTTTAGTTCCATATTTTTAAACATACAGACAGGTTGTCAATATTTCTTGAGAGCATGCAGTTCACATTCCTTGCAGATATATTAAGGATGACCTTTTGATTGAACATTAATGTCAAGCTAAAGTTCTCTGTAATTTTTTGTTGCTGTTTATGATGTGTGACATAGAGATCAAATAAATACCAGTGGGTCCAGGAACCTGTGGTTTTTTTGCTATATATGTAGCTGAACAAGCTGTTGATGAAACAGTAAATACTCTTCTTTTTACGTTTTTCCCCTCAATGAGTTTAATATTATACATCTGGAAATATGGCAAGGCAGGCATTCTTCTTTTTAATCAGAATGCTTCTTGTTTTTTTTGTAGTAAAACTAATAACATGAAGCCATAAGTATGTAACATAACTAATAAAACAGAATGTAGTGGCATCCCACTGTTCACAGATTGTTAAATGTACTCTGCATTAGCATTGCATATTCTTATGGTGAACTGTTCTTCTGCAAAATTATTGGTAGAGCTTAAGACCCCAATCCTCCTGTGTATTTTGGGCTAGCTTAGTGCAAGACAAGATGTGTGCAAGTGCACACCCACTTCTGAGCTATCAGCCCTGTGGCTGATTCCTCATATAAATTAAGAAAGCCTGAGGGCTGCAGTAATTTCCAACAGCTGTGGTTGGCCCCAGGCTCTCTTCCAGCATCTGAGGCTCACTAGACAAGAGCAGGGGCCCAGCCATAATTCCTGCCTTGGTCCCAAGGGATCAGCTATGTAGCTGCCCACTAAAGGTGCTCCATGGTGCAACCTGGAGCCTGGGGAATATTCTATAACTTCGCCTGTCACAAAAAATGCTCTGAAGCAAGCCTTACCAGTGAATGTTTTCTTGCTTAGAGCAGGACTTGGCAGAGCTGCTTGAAACCTTTTGTGAAGGTGGAATGAGCTCATTTACAGAATCATGGAATGGGTCAGGTTGGAAGAGACCACGGTGGGTCATCTGGTGCAACACCCCTGCTCAAGCAGGGTCACCTCACAACACAGTGAACATGGTTGCATCTAGGTGGTTTTTGAGTATCTCGAGTGAGGGAGACTTCATAACCTCTCTGGGCAATCTGTTCCAGTTCTCAGTCACCCACACAGTAAAGAAGTTCTTCCGTGTATTCGGGTGGAACTTCCACGTGCATCAGCGTCTGCCTGTTGTCTCTTGTCCAGTTGCTGATGCCACTGAGGAGAGCCTGACTTGACACCCTCCTTCCAGATACTTGTATACATTGATGAGGTCCCCTCTCTGTCATCTCTTCTGGAGGCTGAACAGGCCGAACTCTCCCAGCCTATTCTTGTTAGAGAGATGCTCCAGTCCCTTCATCACCTTTGTCACCCATGTAGCACTGTGACATTTGCATACCAGGCTGAGGAGCACACAAAAAACCCTGGGCAGATGGAATTATATAGCATCTATTAAGGTGGAGGTGATAGGCTTATGGAACAATTTGCTAATAGAGTTAAGCAAGTAAAAATGTTACATGTTGTCATGTTACTTTTGCTCAGGTTTTTTTTTTTCATATTTTTAAACTAGAGCTTCTTAATGCTATTCAGAGCAGTAAATTTTGCTATGTTTGCATTCTCTTTGTTAAAGCAAAACCAGCTTCCCTTTCAGTATTCTCAAAATTCCGTCTTTCCTGAAAGCATTAGCAGCCTTCAGACTTCCAGATGGGTATTTGACTCTTGGCTTGAGGTTTAGGACTGAGACTGCAAAAATAAAAATGATGCATAATTTCATACTCTGTGCTCAGGGGACAAATGTCCCCAGCATTCTCATCTACAATATGATTCAGACAGGGGAGCCCCAAGGTATGACATACTATGTGTGTGTGCCAGGCATCAAGCACTCCTTTTGTCATTACACAAACTATATTTGCATTGCATATTTCATGGCCTTTTTGTTGTACAGAATTCTATATGCTATAGGCAGGCTTATATCTAATTCCTTAACAGTCCCAATACTGAATGGCAAGGCCAGATAGATCCACTAAAAGAAAATATGTCAGCTGCTGAAATAGCTCTGTACCACATGATTTGATTGCCATTACCACTTCATTTCTCTGGTGCTCCAGGAGTGATGGTGTTTATATACTCAGATATGTCTTGGGAATCTGAACTTCATACAGAGGATCTTAACCCTTTCATGCATCAGTTTGTTTTGCTTAATAAGGCTGTATGACAGAAATCACACCTATTAATTGGCATAGTTTGATTGTTGCAGAAGGAGCCTTGTTCTCACTTATTCTGAAGATTCACTGAAGTTCCTGGATGATATAAATGCAGTGAATGTACCAGGGCCTTCTATAACTACCTGAGTTCAGACCCAAAACAGCTATCATTGCTGTACCCGTGCAGATGATATATCACTGTAACTTTCAAGTACTGATACTGGTGAAATTGTTGATAAAATTTTTTCCAGTCTATGAAAGAGTACTGGGATAAGTTCCTGAAGTGAGCTACTCAATATTGTTAACAGTACTTAAAACTAAAAAGTGTATAGTCACCTGTCTTTTTTGCTTTTATGAATATTGATTTTATCCATTTAATTTCAGTATTACTCAGTCCTCCTCCTCTTGCCCAAAACCTTGGTTTTCTAGCACATATTTTTCTTTCACTGCAAACCTGTACCATCTTTGTCCAGTTTTGTTTTTCTGCCAGAACTGTAGCATTCTTTTTTTTCTTCCATGTCTCAGTGTTTTGTTATCAACAAGTGATTGGAAGAATTTCTTTATTGCATATTAAAAATTAAATCTTAAATTGGAAGGCTTGATTAGCATAATGAAATTGTTGTAACAAAGGTGTTTCTGAGGCTTTCTTGGGCTTGTGGAAGTATTAAACAACACCATGATAATGGGGGAAAGAAAGGGATTTTCTGTTAGCATCCTTCATGTCCATGCACCTATAAATTATGTTTATTACAGATCACATACAAGTGTGTTTTAAATGCCAGGGGAGCAGGACATCAACTTCAAGCAGGAGATGGGAGAGTAACTATACGATAATGGTTTTTTTATGTTTTTTTAAGCAGATTCACCAAAAGGCCCTCACCCCTCTGCAGGCATGAATGGAAATGTGCAGCATCCCACCAGCACTGGGCAGCAGCAGGTCTCTGCCATACCCTCTCCAAGTGCCAGCAAGCCTTGGCGCAGCAAATCCATGAATGTCAAACACAGTGCGACCTCTACCATGCTGTCTGTGAAGCAGCCCAGTCCCGCAACCTCCCCTACTCCAACTTCAGACCGGCTCAAGCCACCCCCTTCTGAAGGTGTTAAGCCCCCTTCATCTGGACAAAAATCTATGCTGGAAAAATTCAAGCTGGTTAATGCTAGGACTGCTCTGAGACCTCCTTTGTCACTGAGCTCAGGACCCAGTGACAGTGGGAGAGAGGATGACAACTTTTCAGAGTGTGGTGAAATGGATGTCTTAAGTGGTGGGGTGAACAGCGGCGGCTCCACAAGTAGCAGTCCCAAAGTATCACCGAAGTTAACCCCTCCGAAAGCTGGCAGCAAAAATCTCAGCAATAAAAAGTCTTTGCTACAGCCAAAGGACAAAGAGGAAAAGAACAGGGACAAAAACAAAGTTTGCACTGAGAAAGCAGTCAAGGAAGAGAAGGATCAGGTCACCGAATCATCTACAAAGAAGAGCTCAAAAATTGCAAGCTTAATTCCAAAGGGAAGCAAGACAACAGCAGCCAAGAAAGAAAGTTTAATATCATCTTCTAGTGGGATCCCAAAACCTGGATTGAAGGTGCCAACAGCAAAGCAGAGCACTTCCTCCGCATGCACAGGGAGTAAGGAGGTTGAAAAACTGAGGACTACAAAAGGAAACCAGTCCCAATCAACACCAAAATCTCAGCTTAGTGAGAAGGCTTCTCCTTCCTCTGGTCTTGCTTCTTCTGAAGGGAAAGAACCAAGTGCTGCTCTCACCCCAGGATCCTCCGCAGCTCTGTCAGCCTCAATGGCTGCAGGCAGTGGCCAAGGCACAGGAAATGGTGTAGTCCAGCTTCCTCAGCAACAGCAATACAGCCACCCCAACACTGCCACGGTAGCTCCTTTCATTTATAGGTAAGATCATGGAGGAAAATTGGGTTTGTACTACCATTTAGGAAAGAGAGCTAAAATGGATAAAGTAATGGTGGATCATGCTGCTATCCCCCAGTTTCTGTCACAGCAGCGTGCCAATGTTTTCCTAATACTTTTTTTTAATTAATGTTTCTGTATGAACAATTTCTTGCAAGAACTCTGAGTCTTTACCTTGTACAAAAGCAATCCACTGCAAATATTTGCCATTTAAAATTCAGGGTGTTTTGATTAGAAATACAGATCATAATGGTACATTTTTTGTGCTGCTTTTGAAAGGTCACAGCTGAGTCAGGTTGCTAGTGTGAATATTCTTGCTTGCATTCTAAGAACCTCAACATCTATTTGCTGATATTTGATAATATTTGCTTAGAATTCACCATTCTCTTAAGAGATCGTAAAATAAACTCTCGATGTTTTCAGAATGTGTAACAGTACTGGTGGATATTTGAAGAAAAACCATACACAAACTTTTACAAGTATTCAAAAATATTTCAACAGTTTGCATAGATAGAAGTTGTTGGTGTTTGCAGTTCTTTTCCTGTTTAGTTTTCTACATGCATTAGGTGTAGATCAACTCCCTGGAGGCAATTATTTTTACAGGCAATAGTAACTCTTCAGATGGCCAAGGCTCTGGAAAAGAAGGAACAGTTAAATGTATCAACATTTCTCTGAATTTATTTTGCTATATGATTGAGCAGTTGAAGAGAAGCTGGGAGATTTCATTGTTGTACAACTCAGAAGACAGAAAAAGTGTAGAAAGATTGACAGGCTGGTTTGAATAATGTTTTCAGATGTGAGATGTCAGCTGTTGGAGGGCTTTAGCTGCAGTTGTGGGTAAATTTAACATCTGATAAAATGACAAATACATTATTAAGCAAAATATACTGCCAGTTTTTGTTAGGGAGTAGTATTCTGGATAATCTTGGCTAAAGATTAAAGAAGTGATGAAGTAGGCTCTGAGGAAGTATATATATATCATTACACACAACTAAACATAGCTTCAAAACCAATCTGGATGACTGGTAAGTTCAGAAAATCATATGGGAGGAATAAAAGGCTCAATATGGGTTATATTTATTCTAATATGCAGTGAAACCTCTTGAGTTTCAATTAGATGTATCACTAGATGCACTTAATATGCATGTGACTATCTGGAATAACTTCAGTGATAACAGAGGATTTGTAGTGTGGTACATGGGACAGCCTACATATGTGTTAGGGTGCATATATAAGGAGAGAGAAAAAGGAGCTATGCTTTGCCTTCAGATGTATGTGCTGTTTAATGGCTATTTTACTACATATTGATGCCATTTCATTGCATGATGGAGACATCTTAGTGTTGTTTTAAGCTTCATCTTGAAGCAAAATGTATTTTGAATTTTAAAGGGTGGTAGAAGTATACATCTTCCAGTAAAATTTGTTGCTAATAATTGTCTCTTTGCTTCAAACAAACAGCAAAGGAGACTGTATTTGAAGTTAAATCTCACATGAAAATAAAATTCTCAGAGCCAGTGTCTGATCTCAAAATGCCACAAACCCAGAGTAAAAGACTGACTTTGATGAGGTTGCTTCAATATGTATCTCTCTAACTGAGTGCAGAATCTGACTCAAAAATACACAGTAACTAAATTTCTTAAAAATCTTGAGGGTTTACCACACAATGATTTCATAGAATAATGTAAATATAACCAAGGATAAAATATCCAGATTTTCAAAGTCGGCATATATATTTCTGTGGATATATGGTAAGTGGAAATGAGCAAGAGCTGGGGTACTATATTTACATTTTTTGTTCTTCAACGTAATTGTTTTCAAAGCAGTTTCCACAATTAACACACAGAATTTTCAGGTGTGCTTTTTAACAGTTTTATATGAGCTAGTAAACAATTACTACCATTTAGACTAACAGGTTTTTTTCCCAGCTACAAGGAATATCTAGGCTCTGTGAATTTGTACTGTGGTCCTTGTAAAAAATGTCAATAAAATTTAGTAAAAATACAGTGGCTTTTATCCGGAGTTCTGCAGAATCTTGTAATATACTTGTGTCATCTGTTTAGACTGGTGGCACACTTTGATTTGTTGCTGATATCTGCAGATACCATATATTTTGAAATATTTTTTTGTTGACCAAGAGGACAGATTTGAGGAAAAGGAAAATTTGTGAGGAAAAGGAAGTATTCTAGGGAGTTTTTTTTGAGATTGCCATGTATTTTTCTTAAGTAATGCAAACCTGTAATAGTTATTAATAGTCATGCTTTCAAGAAGTCTATATTTTTATTAATAGACAGTAGATAGAAAAAACCTCCCTGTTTTACTGAGAGGTTCTCAAGTGGCATATTGCACTATCCAGCTTTGCAGTCTTGGTGCTTTGCCCTATCTGATATCACATTGTATTTTTACTCCTCTTAAATACCTGACATCAGAATTCATATGGGATTATTACTTCTCTTCAAAGATTAGCAGCAACAGTCAGAGTTGCATTTGAGATAATCTAAATGGGTATAATTTAAATTCTTCCATTCTGCCAGAAAGTGATTATTTGTTTTCAAATGTGGTTGGGAATATATTATTTACAGTCCCATATGTGTCCCCTCTGAAGCTGACAGCAGGGTCCAACTGATTGATATATGACTGAAATAGATGTAATTTATTTGCCAGAAAGCTTGATAAGAGAGACACAGTAGGAAGGTATAAGAGACTGTATAATTGTTTGAAGCGCACCAGCCACTACAGAAAATTACACACTCTTCTGCTTAGAATTGTAGGAGGATGGAAATTGTGCCATTTTCCTGAGCCCCTTGAACTTGTATTGAAATTGGCCTTAGAATTTAGCTATCCTCCTAGCAGTGCTTAAGTTTCAAGTGGAGAAGAGTAACACAGAAGTTTAGTACTTAGTAGGCTACAGTGCAAATGGGAGGGAAAAGGCACATTAATGAAAACAAAAAAAGAAATCCACTGAATTTCAGTAGGAGAACGTTGGGTTGTAACTGGATGCATGTACTGCACTTCAGCTTTATTTTATTGACTCCTCCAGTAACTGGTGTAGGAGCTTAGTAGGTCTCTTTTCCAGGGCTGAAATATAGAATCTGAAGCTCTCAAATCCCGGGAGCTGTGGTGCTCAGGAATTGCTTACTGCCTGAAATGCTGAAAGTATAGAAATTGCTGTGGAGAATTAGCTGACCACTCATCATCCTGAGCTGCACTTCTATGTTCTGCACTGCTTAAATTTCCACTTTTCAGCTAAATTTTAGTTTGATGATAACAACATCTGGAAGAAGTTTCAGCAGTGTCTGAATTGCAGTCTTGCAGTGATACTTTTTCAGTGTTAATGCTGGACTACAAACACCAATTTGGCACTTCTTCTGTCCCTGCAGATTAAGAAACTGGTACCTTCATCTACCTAATAGGTTGGTGTAGAGAAGATGTTGCCAGACTCTTCTCTGAAGTGCAGGGTGAAAGGATAAGAGGTAACAGTTGCAAGTTACAGCAGGGAGGTGCTGATTGAAAGTTAGAAAAATATGGTTTTACCTTGAGGTTGGTGAAACACTTGGTGCAGGCTGTGGAGCGAGATTGCGGAATCTCTGTCCTTGGGCATTTCCAACAAATCAAGGCTCAGATCAACTTAATGTAATCAGACCTGCTTTAAGAAAGTCACTGTACCAGATGGCACCTAGAACATCTTTCTGATCTAAATTATTTTATGATTCTGTAAGGACTAAAGTATTCAATAGATAGGGCAGAAAAAGGAAATATCAATGTAGTAAGTAAACATGTTTCTGGTTACTAAAACTTTTCTCCCAACTCCTTTATTATGTGGTGATTAACACAATTCTTTTACTAGGCCATAGCTTCAAGGGTGTGCAGGAGGTTCAGAGCAGTGACAGATGGGAAGGAGGATATAATCTGGTTGTAACTCTGGAAGCACAGTGAAATTCAGTTCCAGATGCCTGTTCTGGATGTTTTCATACAGGCTTAGGGAAAAGAAATTCTACTTCAAGGATCTTCAGGCATCCTGCAACCATAACATGTGCAGAGTTTCTTGAAGCCACATTTATGTCCAGCTTTAATGACCAGAAGCTACTTCTGTGTCACTGATTGTGGAGTTGAAACTAAGGTTACAGTAAAAAACATTCTGTCAGTTAATTGTGTTTATTAATAATAGAATATGCTGCTAAACATACTTTCCTCAATAAAGTGAGGACTCAACGTCATACTGCAGTGCTTTATTGATTCCTGTTATTTACACTGCTGCTATGAAAATAAAGCAACAGTCACTACCGAAGTTTTGCAGTCATGGGTAGTGCTAAGCATTGCCACTCACCAGTTTTACTTGTAACATGTAAATGGTCTTTAGAAAAATCCTCCCATTTTTCCATGACTGATTTTCAAGTAATTCTGCAGGAAAAGTTTACGAGATAGGAAGAAGTGTAAGAAATCATTATAAACACATATTTGATTAATGCCGAGTTAAAACATTAGCTTGATAAATCATCTGTTTTCTGTTTATGATCTGAAATTACCCTTTTAAATTGCCATACAGACAGTGTGGCCTTATTCCTTTGACTAAATAATCAGTAAAATGCAGGATAAAGGACCAAAAGAAATATTCTTTTCAGGCTTCTGTAACTGGCAGCCCTACTAACCCTTTCATAAACCAACTAAATTTAAACTGGTTAATCCCCACTACTAAATGGCAAGGTTCCTGCAGAAACTCACTTGTAACATTTTTAGAAATGGTTTGCGTCCTACATTATTAGATTGCATCCATTTATTACTTTGTTGATATTGTCCTTTGACTTAAAAAGGTGTTTTCCCTCTCTTTGATTGCTCTTTTTAAATATGTGAGGCAATAATCCCATCCCCTTCCTTCTCTTTTGTGAGGCTAAACCAAATTAGCTCTTTCTGGTTTTGTTTTTTGGATTTTTTTGAGAAGGGTTTCTTCTTCCCCATGAGCATCCTGGCAGCCCTTCCTTGCCTCTGTTCCCAGTTCACAATTCTTGAAAATGGGTGATCAAACTGCTCGTATTCCAGACGTGGTCCTGCCAGTCTGTTACAGACAGTTATACACATTCAAGACAGCTGCATCTCAGAGAGCTGTTGGAAAAACGCCATCATATTCATCTGATATCTTTTGGAATGTCAACTTAAAAGCAAACAAGTCTTTGATATTATCTGTGTTTATCTAAGGTTGGCTGTTTTGTTAGAGACAGGAAATGACTGACTGTGTTAGAGACCACTTATTAAGTAGTGTTTCAAATGCTGTTCTTAATTACCCTGTACAGGCTCATTTTAATCAGAATGAATGAGCTTGTGCAGGTCTGATTGAAAGAAGGATTTGTCCCATTAAGTGAGTTTGATACTCTTACAAATAGGTAGCATGTAACTCAGTGGGCTTGGGATATTCTCTGATTGCCATGATTAAAATAGAAACAGATTGTCCTGTTTTCATGAAGGTTTCCTAAATTAACCTGCACTGTAGATGCACTGCACTGGAAGAAATATTACTGGGCTGTCTTTGACTAAACTGAAATGCTTTTCCCTTTTCCTGATATCAAGAGAGATTCAAGAATTTAATTATTTTTAAGGCAGTGGGCTGTTAATAGGTAGAGGATGGAGGATCATTCATTAAGGCCAGTGTGCAAGGTTAATGAGAAGATCACTTAATTTGCTGTTTACTCTATTTGAACTTAATAGGTGCTGCAGTCCTGCAGAGACCACTTGAGTCATTCATAGGATTAATATGCCCCACAGAAAGACGTTAAAGCCAGAAGTATGGGAGAAGCTGAACCTCGGAATCTCATTTCCCATTTTTCAAAACTTAGAAGAGGCGTTTACATGCTTGGTCCAACGTATCACAACCCGTAACAGGCCCACATCAATGCAACTTGAAGTTTTAGGTACCTAGTGTGTACCTGGGCCTCCTTGTTCCCCAAGAGCCCCAAACTCCTGCACGATTTTACCTGGAAGTCTTTCACCCCTAATCTAGCCCCATGCCTAATCTGTCACCATTCTCAGTGCCTCTCGGCTAAGCTCAACTGCAGGGCTTTGGCCATCATATATGAAAAGCCAGGCGTGGTATGGAAGTGCTGGCAGCCAGCCACTCCCTGGAGACCTTGTGGAAAAAGAGCTTGTGAGTTCCCTGCTCCCTCCTTGGGGTATCTCCGTCACAGCTGCCCAAGGACTGGTGCTTTCTAGTCCATCTGTACCACAACAAATAAACAGTTTTCTCAAGTAAGCAGAACTTAGGCTGCTGCGAAATCCATAGTCCTCCATTTCCTCAGACAATTAAAATTTTGATGATTTAAAGCCCTTTGGGAGAGCAAGCGGGACTGTGGAATTTCAGAATATGTTCCCTGCAGAGGGATAGAGTGAGCTTTTTTTTTGAGACTCTCCTCTCAAGCATCAATTGTAGAACTACATTCAAGGTTGGCAGGACATAGTAAACCTTGCAACATGTGGTAAGCTTATGTTTCCAGTAGTGTGTGGCAGACAAGAACCAAAAATAGTTTTTTATAGAGCAGTTGTCTGTTTCCAGCATCTCAAAAGTACAAAAATTGGTAAGAAAGACAATGCACCTGATCAGGCATAATTTGTATTTCTATATCCGAGCTGAATGATTCTAATCAATGGATTCCACCATGTCAGTACTTACGCTGCTCTTTGTGCAGATATCTGTTCCCTCATCTACTGTCATGAATTACTGAACAAATCCATTCAGGAAGTAACTTTAAAGAAAATATTAACTGGAAATTTATTTCATAAAATAAGTTGCTATAAAATTGAGAGATAAGTCACTGTTTTTATGAGTTTTATTTATAAAATACAGATTCAATGCACAGTTAAATGTTTCTGTTTTCAGTTTTGTTAGTCATTGGAAACACTATGGTGAATTTTGAAAACTGAACTATAAATGTCCCATTTTAAAATTAGGATATAAATACTTCACCAGTCTTTTAATAAATCAGAGGAGCAACTGCTATTCATGTCAGAAAAGCTGGAAGAACTTAAGCTCTAAGTGAAGATCTTTTAAAATTTTATTTCAAAAAATGGCTATTGTATCTTTAGATGTGTTTTTTTACTGTATACACGTGGTGGGACATGTTGCTGTTTGATGACATCATAGTTCAGCAGTCCCAGTGTAAACTAGATACTACAGCTGTTCCTTAAGAAGAGGCAATAAGTGTGTGAGATATTGTTTATTTTAATCAATGTGCTCATGTATTTCTTGCTATTTACCTTCATACAACACAAAGTAACTATTCAGCAAAGGGTTCCCATTATAATTTATCATTGATATTCAAAGAAATATACCCTCAAATAAAACATGAGCTATTTGTTAGAAGGTTAATAGAAAAACTTGTATTATCCCATTCCCTGGAGTTATATAAGGGGCATTATCAAAACAAGCTGCACATAGATTTAAATATCTGGGCCAAATTTCCTTCCAGCCTTGCATAAGCTTTTTCCCACATGGCTTTTCTCACTTAATATTTCATCAATTACAAGTTTTTATTTCCTTTATGTATGTGCAGGGATGTGACTTAACCAATGTAAATGGATTCTGACTTGATCTGGTTGACAAACCCTGCAAAAAAATAAGTGGGGAAAAACAATGGCTTCAAATTTCACAGCTACGAGTTGTTCCTGCAGAGAGAGAGAGAGAAACCCTAGTTGCTTCTACATTTGTGTAGCTGGACTTAAACTAGCATAATAAGAATGTGACAAAAATGATATTTTCACCCTGTGGTGATATGATTCTAGATGGAGCTGCAAGTAGTCGTTTTTTCCATGAATACATGAATGATGGATAATAATAATCGATCTTCTTGCTTGATTTCAGAACTCTCTCAGAAAATGACAGTACCTCTTTACCACCTGCTGACTCCTGTACCAGTCCTACTAAAATGGATTTGTCGTTTAGTAAGACTGCCAAACAGTGCCTAGAGGAGATATCTGGTGAGTAACAGTAAGTCAGGAGAAGACTGTGAATTTCTTTATTTACATCTGTTTCTTACCAGGAGCTTTGTGATAGGTTGAAATAATACTTCTGACCTCTAATCATGAGTGGTATTAAATACACAGAAAATTTAGGTCATGCCTATTTAGTGCTTCAAATTCACTGTTATCTATTTGAACTGGTTCCTTCTGTTCAAACACTCTCTTCATCATTTTGCAGAAGCTGGGCTTTCACAAGCTAGGGTTTCATGTAATTCTTATTTTATTTAATCATACTGAATGTTCCAAGGAGAGCAGTGGAAAGATGACTTCAGACTGTTTAACACACTCACTTAATAACACCAAATTAAATCATAACATCAGAACTGAGACATAAATTACATAAGATACATGTTGCTTTTATAAATGAAACTGTATTCAGAAAACAAGCAAGTCCTTACTATTGTGCCTGACTTGTAAGCTGTTGCTAGAGCTAAGCTGCTGAAGGCTGTGTTCTGGAATTCCTTGTGAGCATGGATTAAAGTTAACTAGGTTGCAAAGGTGAAGGGATGGGTATTTTAGTCATACTGGAATAATTCCTTTGAAGTCAACAGAACCATGCTGAGTTACATCAGCACTGGATCTGGCCATGGCTCTGCCTGTGGATGCAAAAAAAGCAAAGTGTGCCAAAGCTCACTTTCTCAGCAGGACTGATTTGCACTGCAGGGTTGTGTACAAGTTGTTCCAAAGGGACTCTGCAAAAGCTGTTACTTGGGGGTTTCAGGGTTTATTTTTGCTGTTGCTTTGTTTTATTTTTCATTAGCATCCTTCCTCTTGTAATTTTACAAAAAAAAAAATAGAGGTGATATCCTCTCCCACTGGTTTTACCTATAGTTTTGCCCTTTTACTCCAAATTTTTAACATTTAAATGGATTTGTAATGAGTCATTGTGGTTCTTCTCACACAGGATATAACTCACTTAAAGCACTAATTTGTCACATCAGTCTAAAATTATCTCTCCACCAGAAGGGAAATCAGATGCCCAGACTTTATGGGGACTGTCTTGACATTTAGCTGACTCATACTGAAAAAGGTTTTGTCCTGGTTTGTCTCAGTCCCTTTGGAAGTTTTCTAACATCCTTTATTTGCACAGCCAGCTTCTGAGATAAATATGTCACTCTGAAGCATGGGGTAATGTTCCTTGGAGGTGATGCATACCTGTTAAAGTATAAAATTATTTTTTATTACTTGAGAAGTCGGACTCCTTGGTCTAACATACATAAAGACTTTAATTGAAACACTTGCCACAAATCAAAAGATGCTTCAAGGAACCATCTAGAGAGATGCTAGCAAAACCCCAAACAATTCAATAGCTGCTGAAATGATCAAACAGAATACCGTGTCTGATGGCCTTTTACTGTTCTGAACAGAAATGGAACAGCATTAAAAAGAAGAAAATGACAGAAAGAAAACTGGACACCGGAGATGTTCCTAATCTAATTATTTAGACTCTGGCATTAGCCACTGATTGGCCTAACAGGCTGTAAAGCAGAACCACTGGGAAAATGTGGTCAGTGATTTGCTGTGTACATAGGGAAACAGAGGTGTGTCACTCGTATTTAACTGTTAGCAGCAAAAGGAATAAATTGATCGAGAGCTGCATTTGCTGAATAATTAATTGTCTGCATGGGTGAACTATCACCAAGTCATTGGTGATGCTGTTATTGAATCTGCATGGATAAAAGCTCACGTGATAGTTGCTCAGAGGAGTATTCCATGATGGATTAGCCATGATAAAGGACAGTTAAATCATTATACTTAAGAGCATCTTTATTCTGGTATGATCAAGGGATTACACTAGTCGTAGCAGAGAGATAGGCAAGGTTAATTTCCATGGTCTGGTCACTTATTTTCAGGGTATTAAGCAATGAATCCAGTTTCTTTCATTTTGATACTACCCTTTTCCTGAAATCATCAACTGTTGCTATGGATGGGCATGGTCTTTATATTACCTTGATCTTCTTTTGAACCTTGGTAGCCACTACACTAGCACAATATGTTTGTAAACAGTAAGGATCAGTAAAGTTAATGCAAAAGAGTGAATATCTGTGGAAATTACTAAACAGCTTGGAGGAGTGTGTTCATAAAGTGCTGTCCTAGCAGTATTGCATTCCTGCTTTATTAATCATTATTACTTTTAAAGTGCCAAATATTTAGAATTAAGACTGACATGCTCAGGACTAGAATATCTTAGCCAATATTGTTGTATAAACTGTTTCTCTACTTTCTGAATATTTACACATTCCTGTTTGTTATTGCTTCTTGGCTGAAGATTACTGTTCCCATAACCAGCCAAGATGATCATATCAGAACTCCTAATCCACTTCAGAGCAATATCAGCCAATTGAACCTAAACTAATGCTTTTAAGCATGTCTGGTTCAAGACTTCTCCATAATATAAGCAAAAGTTGGATGCAGAAAAAATAATCTTAAAATTATTTAGGAGTGGTTGGCCAGGCACCATTCTCCTTGTGTAGTTCAGGAACCAAACCCAAGTTACTTTCCTTGCTGCAGTGGTGAAAAGTCATGGCTCTGCTTTCTGTGTTCACATCCCTTTGCTACTGTCTCAACAATGGTGATGGGAAAGTAGAAAGTAAAGCAACAGTATGTAGAGGTAGTTTTCAGCTCTCCTCTGCTCTGTCTTCCTCCTCCAAGGAAGCTGGTTACCTTTATAGCCTCTCCTGTCTTTCGACTCAGAGCTGATGAAAGGTAAAGTCAGAACTCAAGCCGCTTGTATCATACCCACTACTTTGCAAGTGATTACGTGGTTTTACCTGCACAGCCATGAGAAGAGAATAGTGCTGAAAGGCAAGGGAGGTGGGGAGGCTGGTGTAGGCATGGACTCAAAAGTGTGGCCCTGATAAACTGGACAACCTCTTTATTTTTATGTTGTCACCAATAATCTGCTGCTCTTGGTGAATATATACATGGCTTATGCCTAAAGCCAGTTCTGCATCTTGGCAGAGCTACTGTAAATCTGTTCCTGTGTCTCTGGTGGGAGTTTGTTTTAGATGTGATCTGAAGTGCTTCAGACTTTTTTCCTACTTTATTTTTTCCCCTTTGAATATTCCACAGCTCATCCAGAGGAGCATCAAATGTTTCCACAGTGCACATGCAGATCAGCTCTAGAGCATGTGCAGGGCAGTTTTTAGGCTTCCTGCACACTTTGAATCCCTTCTGTGTGCACAGCACCGGTGACTCATGTACTGCCACTGAATGAGCCCTGTTTGTAGGCATGAGACACCTGTGGGGTAGTTCTGGTGTGTTCTGTGCAGGGCAGGCTTGTTGCTCACGTGGCACACAGGTGTGCAGACCTCTGTCTGGGAAATACCCCACAGACATCTGAGAGACCTAAATAAGGAACAATTCTGCATTCAAGTATGAACACAATTTCTTGCATGTACTTTATGTACCATTTGCCTCAACAAGACTACTCAGTATCTATCCACTCAGTTTCTGCAAAACTGGAATATACCTTTGTAAACAGGATTATGAAATGAGAATGAAAAGAATGGCTAATAAAGTAACCCAGTTTGGTTGTTGTTATTCATTATATGGCTGGGAACAAGTTGTTCAGACTTTCTTACCAAGTATTTCTTCGTAAAGTATCTGTGACATTTATCACTTACTGCAGCAAGTTTATTGGAGAAGGATGTCAGTAAGTTAATTAGTTAATAATCCATTGTAAACTGTACATGTCGGTAAACTAAAAAGTATTATTTTATTAACTCAGTGATAGCATTTGGCTTTAACAAGTGCTGGCATGTTCAAAAAGCTTAATGAAAAGTGTTTGATTAAGTAATTATTCATGAATTTATAAATATTGTCTAATTATTAAAAATCCGAGGGATGAAGCAGAAATGAAACAGTACTTTTAAAAGTTATAGGCCTATCTCAATGGCAGGATTAGCATAAAAACATTAAATTTTTAATATTTTATGTTTATTGTGCTTATTTTTTTGCTCTCTGAAAGAAATAGCTAATTAATACATGCAGGAATAGTTTACATTTTTTTTCAAGTAGGCTTAGTTGAAGAGATTCATAATCTTATGCATTTCCAGATATATTACATAATTCATTTGTAGGGTTCTAAAGTACCCACTGAGACTTCAAAGAAAGTCTTATCTGACAGCTAAATTTGCCCAAAGATTATAAGTTCTTAAAATAATTTTTGTAATTCCCTTAATGAATGAGACAGTAAGTATAAAGTAGTATGTTTCACTGACTGTGATGGCTTGAGGAAGTTCCCTAAGCTGTTCTTGATGTTTATCATATCCATGCTCGATGGGTGGAGAACGCACTGAATTGCAGGGTAGTTGGGGAATAATGCTGTCGTGACATTTGCTCTCCTCTAGTCTCATATACTTTCTTCTTAGCTTAGAAAGATTATTGTAATTTTTTGTTGCTATATCTCAAAATTTTTAAATGGAGAGCTGGGCTTTAGAAAGTTATTTTTCAATAAATAAACCTGAGAATTTTCCACATTGCAACTTTATGTTTTGTCAAATGACACCCTGTAGAGAGATGTGGTGAAGTACAAGGATAAATTCAGTGTTCTTTCTATGGAGCACTTGGTCCAAGATAAATAGGTATCTGTTGTGTCTGAGGATGATCACAATTGCCTGTCTATCAAGTGAGGCAATGGGATTAATGGGAGAAAAGTTCATATAACTTTATAATTAAGAGATATGGTAAAATGTTTGTACACAGGAAGGCTGAGTGAAGGTTGTGTGATTAGCCTCAGTACATCTATGTGAAAGCATTTGACTCACTGTTTTTAATGTAATTTGAAATGAGGCAGGTGAATGCTGCAGCTGCCAGCTACCCTCACATGGCTCTTACACAGTCCAGGTGTCATTCCCTTTTCAGACTGTGACCTGTGTGCTGCTGAAGCTGGGCTGCAATGAACAGCTCAGTTGGGAGCAGGAACAGGTCAGCAGAGACACTGAGACCCACTGGGTTGGCCAGGATGCAGCTGTGCCAACCAGAGACCCATCCAGCCTGGAGTGGTGTGGCACCTACTGCCAGCACCGTATGTGGGGTTTGGCGTGCTTTACTGGGGGAGCATTTTTCATCCCCTGCCATAACTTCTTCTGCTGCCAGCTAGAAAGAGGACTGACTATGCCTGACCAATTCTGGCAGTCTTGTAGCTGGTCTCTCATGCTGGAGCTGAGCAGCCCTGCCGTGCACTGCTTCCCCAGCAGAGCAATGCTGGGCACGAGGGGCATGCCCTGCCCATGGGGCTTACTGAGGCCAGCTGCAGCTCTGCAGTACTGACTGCTGCATGTGACCATGCACACTGGGAGCCTGGATGGAGGTAGAGCAGGTCCACATCTGCCCACAGCTGACCATGGAGACAAGTCACTGCCTGCAGATGTCGGGGCATGAAAGAGCAGGTGGGACGGTTACCATTCGTGGATTTGGAATATCAGGGAGAGATTCAGATTTGCTCTTTATGGTAAGAAAAGAGCCTGTTCTCTTGATTCCAAGACAATCTGCAAGAGAACTTTGGCATCACAGGGCAAACTCATGGAATCACAGAACAGTCTTAGTTGGAAGGGACCCAGAAGGATCAGCTCTTAAGTGAATGGCCCATACAGAGATAGGATCCACGACCTTGGCATTATCAGCACTGTGCTCTGACCACCTGAGCTAAAAATCACCCTCCTTCCTATTAATTCAAATCATAGCAATTGAGAATACTGTGCCAATTTTAGTATAAATTTAGGATATAAAACCAATTAATGTGAAAAGAGTGAGATTGCTCTTCATTTTTCAAATTCCCTATTGTCAGTACATCCCTGTGAGGTCTTTCTAACAACCACAGCTTAGTCAGGCATGTTGGACAGGCCGGGACAGCCCCATGGCACTGTCAGTGTGCACCAGCACAGGAGTGTGCAGGCAGTGCTGGAGCTCTGGGACAACACCAGCACCACACCAGCTCTGAGACAGCATCGGCATCCACACCACACTCGGCTCTGCTGCAGGCAGGCACCAGCACGTTCATTAAACCCTTCTAAGTACCCACATGTCACTGCAAGTGGCAGACCCTGGGAGTAAACACAGCAGTCTTGTCTTTTCTTTCCATGCGAAAAAGTGACAGGTGTTTGATATTCGGGACAGTTTTGTACTTGGGCAGACAGACCATTCCTCTTGTCTTCTCTTTGACTGTACGGGCTAGGTGGGGATGGGAGTGGTACCTCCTCTTGATGTGGAAAATGCCTTTCTAGGAATTCGTCAGTGCTTTAATATGGAAAACCACCATTACTTCAGACTACTGATTTTTTTCTAGGTTATTCTGTGTTTCTGAGAGTTATCTAGGAAGAAATGTACCTTTCCTTTAAAATTTCCAAGAATTTCCCCCTGTGTATCTTCAAAAACTGTAAACTGAACCAGTAAAAAGCAAGAAATACACTGAGGCTTCTGTTAACATCTGTTTATTCATACAGGAAATCTGTGAACAGCTTGTAATTCATAGGGTGGCATTTTTAAAGGTTATTTGCCTGTCAAGGTTTCTCAGGTAGAGACTTGAGACGAGCATATTTTCACACTAACAAAAGTGGTTTATTTTTATACAGCAATTTTATTATTTGTAGATTTCTACATAATGTTTTCTGAAATTAATTTCCCCTAGATAAAAAGCTTGTATCTAAAAAAAATATAATTAAATTCAGCTATTTCTTTGTTCATCTGTCCATTATTTCTGGGACTAACATATTTTTCTTTGTGAGAAAAGGCATACATTTAAACATAAGTCTTCTTTCTCTCTGGATAATGAATTTTAAAATAGCATTCAAAATTGCTGAACTTAGTTCAGGCACAATACCGATTTGCTTTATAAAAAGATTACTCTTCCATTAACAGGTTTTCTTGAGAATATTGTGAAACAATGATTTTTTTTACAGCTTTTTAATTCTATACTAGCCTCTGAATCTCACAGAGGTGCAAACAGAGTAGCTTTATAAGGAGAAAGAAATTAAATATTTCCTTTTATGAATCATCTTACCAGACAAATACTGTTGTGTTCCACATCTTATCATCTTAAATTATATTTTTTTATTTAGGGCAGAAATTGCAAGACTGAAGGTCCTTTTGCAAGTCTGCTTTTAGCCTCCTGCATAGGGAGTAACAGTGATATGGAAGAAATAGTTTTTCATCCTTACCTTTCGGGGAGAAAAATAGGATTTGACCATGAGCTAGATCTGTTACTGTAGCATCCCATTCAGGTGAAGCTATGTCTTGAAACCTGTGGCACCGTAAACTGGGCAGAGGCTTCTGTGTCTCCGGTTTAATTCACCAGGATGTTTGCTGCCATGGCAGCCAGCAGCATTCACTGCAGTAGCAGAGAAGAGTCATATATCTGGTAATGCAGGTTGAATACTAAAATGTAAGGAGGCTTCTGCTTCAGTGGTTAATTTTGGCTCTTTATTGAGCTCTGACGTGGAGGCTGTACTTGCAGTTCTGTGTCAGCCCATCTAAACTGAAGAGCTGTGCACTAGGATCAGTCATGAGCTGGTGAGAGGGAGGGAAAAGCCCGAGACAGTACTTGTGCCTACTTTGGATTTCAGAAGGCAGCAGCCGTAGAAAGAGATGCAGGCCCACCGCTCCGATGAGACTGGTGATTGGATGGAGAGGGGAAAACACAGTTGGCTTTTGGGATTACTTCTGTGCTGGAGCAGAGTGTTTGATCAACTCTCTTCTGCTTGAGAGAAATCTAAGTGAAAATGACTGTAAGTACCGCAGCTTAATGTGATGGACGAGAAGTGGCTTAGCAGAGACAGCAGCGTAATTTTAAAGAAGATGACTGTGCCTTTCTAGTCCCTTGCAGTGCTCAGAGTGCATGTTTGAGCTGTGCTTTCACTGCGAGTGCAAGTATGTGCTCCCTGGGGCGTGCAGCGTGCGGTGATGCAGGGAGCACCGCCCGGACCTTTCAGGGGAATTGAGCTGCTGTCCATCTCAGAAGTATGAAATCTAACTGAGGTGCAGCCCCAGCCAGAAAGATGCAGCGATCTGCTGAATTGTCAGTGTTTAAAGGCACGGAGATTAGAAGAGGGTGTGTTCGTCTTCAGAAGCAGAAGTCTCTAACCAATCTCACACTCATCAGTGAAGGGGAGAAGAGGCGATACTCATACAGAGAGAACTGGTTTGGAAACGCCTCCAAGTCCAGCCAGAGTTACCAACAGCGGGAGGCAGAAGCTGGGTGCAGAGGCTCCCTCTCCAAGGCATTCTCGCAGTCAGTGCACTCTCTCTGCCACTCCAGCCTCACCACACCCCAAGCATTTCAGGGGATATCACCTGCTGGAAGCAGGACATCCAGGAGGTCAGGAAACCGGAGTACAGGTGAAGGCTTTCACATTGACAATGAGGAGAGCAAAAAATCAGATGATGAAAATGCATCCTGCACACCCCATTTCCCCAGCAGGACCTGGGCAGAGGAGGAGGAGGAAGGGTGCTTGCGAGAAGGGACTGCACATCTGGATGAAGATGTCATAATAACAATGCTGGGTGACCTAGAACAGGTCCTTTATACTGATATTTTAGGTAAGTTAACTTTGGCTTAACATCAGGAAGGGCAGGAGGAGACCCAAGTGTTAGCATGTATCTGCACAGAGCAGATTTTTGATCTTGACAGTGATTTCCCGAGACAGAACTGGGTTTATTTGCAGTAGTATGCAAAAATAGGGTCTAGCCATTTCTTCTTTGTTTGCTTACTATGACCTCTTAAGACTGTATGAAATGAAGACACATGTCTAAATTGCTTTTGATGGGTGCAGGAGCAGCAACAGCCTGTGAATAACTGAGCATAGTTTGCTTAGCTTTTTGAAAAATAAGGTGAAATATTTAGTTTATTCTTAAATAATTTGATTTTAATGACATTTTTTCTCATTAATTTGAGATTGATATTTTGAATCCAGGGTTTGGGTGGGACAAAAAATGTCTCAGCCTTCCTACAAACTGTCCCTCCAGTATTTCTTCCCCCTTCCCAGCCCCCCTGCAGATAATTTCACCCCTACATGTAGAATTGTGAGTGCCAGGGTTTCAGTTTAGCTTAAATAGCCAGTTTTGTTATATCTGTGCATGCCAGTGAGTATTTGAAGTCCACGGCCAGAGGTGCTTCAAAGGCTTCTATGTAACTGGCTTTACTTTTCATCTCTCAGCCCTTTATAAGAGCGCTCAAAGTGTTCATTTCCAAAGCTTTGTTCTTCAGCCAGTCAAATGGTTGAAGCAGCTGCTTGCTTTTGGAAGGTTATATGCTATGTGTCCAGCCTGGAGCTTCTTGCTGGTAGATATGTTAGCCCTGATTGTGTTTCAACATTAACGACAAAATTTTTGCTGTGTATGTAGTGTAAAAAGCTGTCATCTCAAAACAAGAAAGAAGCAAGGATTCTCTTTGTATGCATGCCTTTTATTGTTTGACTGTACCGATAGGTTAAAAGGGCTTCTGCTAGAGATCAGACGCTTGCTAGCACAGGTGACTGAGCTCTAACCTGCCTCTGCTCCTCTTCAGCTGTTTGTCAATGACAAATCCCTGTTCTCTTGTAAGCCTCAGTTTCCCCACTTGCAGAGTAAAACTGGTGCTCTCCTTCCTGAATTAATATCTAATAGTGGACAATTCTCTGGGGAGATGCTCATTATTTGTAAATCCTTTTATGCAAATCAGACAATTGATGGAATTGTTACTCTCCCATTTGCTTTGGGCTGTGATTACATGTGCAGAAGAACAGAAATGGTTATGAACAGTGTTATTGAAAGTGAAATTATGGGTGAGCTTCAGAAATGTGAATGTAAAAGTCTAACCCAGGTATCCAGTAGTTTCTGTAAAATGTCTATTTTGATCTCCTGTGAATGTATCTCACACAGTGGAAGAAATCAATGTGTTTTCCAGAAATTTACTGAGGGAATAATGGTTCACTGTTTACAGGCAAAAATTTGGGGACAGTCTTTTGGAATATTCACATTTAAGATAAATGATGAAACTACAAATGACTGGAGCAAATGGCCTTTGTTGTAAGAGGAACAGAATTTTGACAGAAAGTTTCTGGGTACCCTGGTTTTAGTCTTATCCCAGTCTCCCCATGTGTAAAACAGAATGGCTTTTTTTTAGTGTATAAACCAGAATCACTTGAGATAACAAGGCAGGGAGCATTTCTGATATGTTAGGTCATGCAAATATGGCCAGACTGTGATGGCAGTGCACCATAATATAAGAAACAAGGTACCCAGAGGAGTCTGGGATCCCTTTGAACACAATTCTGATGCAATAAGCACTATAGTGTCTCCACTAGCGGGCATGGTGTAGTTAGTTTTGAGAAAAATAAACATATTCATCATCCCTATGGTCCTCTTTATGGAAGGAGGCTTGATGTGGATGGGGAGTCAGAGCTGTCTTGAAAACATAGGATCTTGTACTCAGTGCAGAAGATTTCTTCACTGTCATGTTCAACTACTTATACTTTCTGACTTGTTCATCCATGGTACAGCAGGATTCCAGTGATATGGCCTTTAGAGAAGGATGGAAAGAAAAAAAAGAAAAATTCCTTTTAAACCACTCTAACAGTTAGAGTAAGAATTTTTTATATGGTACTATGTAGTATTTTAATATAAAAAAACTTCAGTTTTAACTTTTTTTTAGTAAAAACTGGTGGAAATGTTTTAAATTACCCTCTGTGTCACTGAGAGATCAAAAGAGATTAGATCTCATATTTTCACCTCTGCAGGATAGAATAACACCAATTTTATGGTATAATTTGTCTGAAAGTGAAATTCTTCACTGTGAAAATATATTTTGGCAGCTTGCCATATATGTACCTTTTTATTTAATGTATTGCAATTATACCTCAAGGCTTTGATATGCCATTTACTGCGCAATACATATTAAAAAAGACAGTTGCTGTCGTTTTTGCTGCAAGAATTTGCAGTGTTAACATATACCAAAAGACAACTGACAGGGATGAACAAGGAAGAAAAAGGGCAAGGTCACTGTAAAATATGAATTGCATTCAGTTCCTCAAATAAATATAAAGGTAAAGTATTGCTTTGCCTTTAATTCTGCCTGCATAGACCCTGGAATTTGTCTTTCTGTGTAAATAGAAAATTTTCTTATGCCAACAAGCTACTCTTTCACCACTGGTTCAAGGCAGGGCGGGTACCAGTTCCTGGATCTTCCCTATATAGGTATTATGGCAGGAATATAACGTGCTCCTGGAAGTCAATTTGAATGCATTTGGCAGAGTGGGGAAGGCAAAGGCCAGGGACAGTGAGGAACTGAGTGCACCACAGACAACTGCCTGGAGGCAGGCATGGACAGTGTGCCTGGAAATTGTCTGGGCTTTGAGAAGCAGTCTCAGTCTAACAGGATGTAAATGTCTTCAGCTTAGCCTGGGCATGAGCCCTTTTGCCTCATAGGAATCTCCAGGGTGGTGCAGAAACTTCTGCAAAGAGTTCATGGGATCCATGGGTACTTTGATTGCCAGTGCTTTATCAAACACATCTAGCTTGAAACACAGGAACAGCTGTAATTTCAGTGACTGTGAACATTTGCCTCATGCAAGGTACTACATGTAAAAATGTACACAGGTACATGGAACTAAATATCGTGAATAGACATGGCCTTGGGCTGTGGCTTGAGAAGAGAAAGTTCAGCAGCAGTGCAGGGCCTGTATCCCTGTCCTGCCCAGGTGCTGATCCCACTGTCAGTTCCATGGTGCCAACACAGACATTTATAGACATTAGCATCATTAAAGCACTGAAGAATTTTTTTGAGAGATAAAATAGGCAAACATAATTCCCCGAAGGACTGTTTGGCTGCAGCAAAGAGGACAGAAGACACAACCAGGGCAGAGTAAATAGGAAAACCTCAAACTGACATTGCTGTGAAAGCTAGCTTGACATTAAGCCACAACTGCAGGGTATGTTGGCTACTACAATGCATCATTTGCCTATTGAGGAAGAATTAAAGCTTATATGGAATATATATGAAATAATTAATTTCCATTTAATGTCAGGAGTTGAGATTTTTCTTAACAGCCTGTAGCGTGTTTGGGCAATAGGACCTGACTGCAGAAGGTCTGTGAGGTATGATGTGAAATTTGTAATTAATAGAGTCAAAAAGAAATTATTTGCACTTCAAGTTCAGCATTTTTACATGTAACTCTAATACTGATGCTTCTTTCCAGGCTTCTTACAAGCACGAGATACAGGACATGATCAGCAGTAGAACACTAGCTTTGAACAAATCAGTGATTTTTGTCACAGAATTTCTTTTGAAATTCTCTTATTGTTCAAAATTAAAATGAATTAAACTTCCTTGATCTATGAATTTGCTAGAAAACCTGTATTTCTATTTCTTTGTGTATGACTACTGGAGGCTTCTTTGAGGCTCATTATTTTTCTCTTGTGTAACATATCATATATAACTTCTCTCCTTTTTAAAATTTGTTTTTATTTGTGTGGAGTAAACATTGTTCAGGATGTTCCAGGTGAAGTTCTGAAAGCTTCGTTACCTGAAATATGAGACCAGCTTTTCACAATGGATCCTGAAGGCTGTTGAAACCTGTAATTGTATAAATGATGCATGTGCGTGGAGAGTTCAGATTTGTATCCCAAGAAGCATATTTTATTTTATCCCATATGAAGAATAATGTCCCTCTTCAGGAAAACATTACAGTCCAGGAAAGATGCATTATTAAGTGCCTTACATAAGAAGTACTTTGAAATAGCCTGGATGTTAAGTGAATACCGAAGAGTTGTTCTAAGAAGCATCCCAGTTCTTTCCAGATGCAGATTTATGTGGCTTTTTTTCCTACTGAGTTATGTAAAATGTCAAGGACTAAAAACGGACTTTATAATGTATCAAGTGGTCTGGGGCTGCATCATGCCTTGATTGCAGAGGATAAAAATCCCAACACTGTAAATCAGAGTTTCATTAATAGATTTGGGCCTTAACAGGGATACTTTGGTGGGCTTTTTTACATACCATGTGTTATTTGTAAGTGTATATATGTTTTATTAATGAAAAGATGAAGTTTTATTTTTTAAAAGATTAAAGTGACAGCTCTATTTACAATCATATGTGTGTGTTCTCAGCTGTGGATATATGTGTGCACTTTATTCAACGTTATAAGACCTCATGTTAAAGTGTACGCGGGTTTTACTGTTTTCTTCCAGGGGAAGACCCTGAAACAAGAAGAATGAGAACTGTCAAGAATATAGCAGATTTGAGACAGAATTTGGAAGAAACCATGTCCAGCCTTAGAGGGACCCAGATAAGCCACAGGTATACTGGTTTTGTGTAGACTGCTAAAAATATGGGCCATGGGAGAGTATTACTAGTTGCTGAATGACTGAGAGACTTCCAAAGGAAAATCACTAAACTGCCTTAGCAACTTTCATGTGACTTCAATACACTGTACTGTCAAAGTGTCTTATACAATCCTTCACAAAGATAGTTATTGTTTCATACACATTTACTTAGAAGCCTATAAAATTTATTTTAGATAGTTTTATAAGTAGATGTTTGGGATGAGATCAAATGCAAGGAAAAATCTAAATGTAAAAAATAAATATGTTTGCTATGGGAAAAAGACACACTGGTATAAGTGTTGTAGTTTTGATCTCTCCAGGTATTGTTTTTTAACTCTCCTTTGCTTTTCCTCCCATGTGAGCTCCTTTTTATTTTAATTTTACAGATAAACCACCACCTTCTGACTGGTTTGTAGGGTCTCTGCTAATTTTGTTACACACAAAACATGTCTCAAGCATTCCATGCATGTGATTGTTTTCAATCACGCTGTCACACACTCATACGGTGGATTTTCCACCAAAGTAGTTTTCCCACAGCACCTTCAATCACATGCACAGATTAGCAGAGCCTCTAGGGTCAATATTCTCTTGTTCTAATCTTGGTTAAGATGCCAGGTGTTTGACACTGTTCCCACAAGTAGAGGTTACAGAATCATAGAATCATAAAATTGTTTAGGTTGGAAAAGACCTATAAGATCACCAAGTCCACCAATAAACCCTGTCCCAAAGTACTACATCTACAAGTCTTTTAAATACTTCCAGTAATGATGACTCCACCACTTCCCTGAACAGCCTGTTCCCGTGCTTGACAACCATATCCATGAAGAAATTTTTCCTCATATCTAATCTAAACCTCCCTTGTCACAACTTGAGGCCATTTCCTCTTGTCCTATCACTTGTTATTGAGGGGAAGAGGCCAACCCCCATCTGACTACAGCCTCCTTTCAGGTAGTTGTAGAGGGTCATAAGGTCTCCCCTTGAGCCTCCTTTACTCCAGGCCAAAAAACCCCAGGTCCCTCAGCTGCTCCTCTTCAGACTTGTTCTCCAGTCTCTTCACCAGCTCCATTGCCCTTCTCTGAACATGCTCCTGCACCTCAATGTCTTGTACTGAGGAGCCCAGAACCGGACACAGGATTTGAGGCATGGCCTCACCAGTGCCAAGGACAGGGGGATAACAATTTCCCTCCTTCTTTTGGCCACACTATTTCTGATTCGAGACAGGATGCCACTGGCCTTCTTGGCCACCTGGGCACATGCTGGCTCACGTTCAGCCACTGTCACCAGCACTCCCAGCTCCTTTTCTGCAGGGCTGCTTTCCAGCCACTGTGTCTCCAGGGCTGTAGTGCTGCACGGGGTTGTTGTGACCCAAGTGTAGGGCCCAGCACTTGGCCTTGTTGAACCTCATAGAATTGGCCTCATGCCACTGATCCAGCCTGTCTAGATCCCTCTGCAGAGCCTTCCTGCCCTCCAGCAGATCAATACTCCTGCCCAACTTTTTGTCATTCGTGAAGTGACTGAGGGGGCACTCAATCCCCTCATCCAGGTCATTGATAAAGATATTAAACAGGACTGGCCTCAGTAATGAGGGCATATACAAGCACACATGTGCATATGGAAAAAGCACATACACACACTGAGAATTTTTAGAAACAAATATACTTTCCTCCAGCCTTCACGTTTCCTGATTTCTCAGGAACAGAGAAATCACAGTTCACTGACCTCTCCATTCTGTTTGGCAGCACACTGGAGACAACTTTTGACAGCACTGTGACAACTGAGGTGAATGGGAGAAGCATACCGAGCTTATCCAGCCGATCGACCCCTGTGACTTGGAGGCTGGGGCAGGCCAGTCCTCGGCTGCAGGCAGGAGATGCTCCATCCTTGGGTGCTGGTTACCCTCGCAGCAGTGCCAGTCGCTTCATACACACAGACCCTTCTCGATTCATGTACACCACCCCGCTTCGCCGAGCAGCTGTTTCTCGCCTTGGAAATATCTCACAGATTGACATGAGTGAGAAGGGAAGTGGTGATTTGGACATATCCTCTGAAGCTGACGTTGGTGGCTACATGAGTGATGGGGACATTCTTGGGAAAAGCCTGAGGACTGATGACATCAATAGTGGGTAAGCAGCACTTTTTCTCCATTTGAACCAATGCATGATTGGTAGGTTTAGAAGGATTTTTCTAAAAATTTTGGCACACAAGTAGAAGTTGCATTATAGTTGCAATATTTAAATATACGTATAAAAAACCAAACCTCTAATCTGCCAGTGATACTCTCAGCTGCCTTCAAATTCTGTTCTTCTCCTTTAATATCAAAATTACTTTTCTGTGAACTTTGAGTTCCAGTATTACTTACTGTAATTTCTTGGTTGTCTGGTGAACCATCATTTTGCATTACTTTCCCTGGGATGGGTCTTCTTTTGGTATTTTTATGTTTTGTTTGAGATGGTAGGTATGGCATTGGATGCATCTGATGAAAAGCAGTTGTTGACACCACTGACTTTCTCTGTTTCCACTTCAGATATTGTCTAGTATAGTTAGTGTAATAGGCCTTTATTGCAGATTTTCAACAGTGCATATCATTTGAGCAGTAGCAATATCTTTTCATAAAAGACTAAACCAGTTACTCTCTTAATATATCCAGGAGGAAGAATCACAATTTTTATTTTTGTTTGCTTAATCAGTAGATTGACCTTGAGGTACTGCATTCCCTGTGTTTCAAATTACTGTTCCACAATTCTTACATCAATCCAGGAACACAAGTCACTTTAGCCCTGTGTATGTTAGAACTCATAGAACACCATTAAAAAAGAAAAACTGTGTTAGAACTTATAGAACATCATTAAAAAAGAAAAACCATGTTACAGTTTTACTCGTGCTTAAATTGCTGTTCAGTGCTGCTGTTGGCACCTCAAGGCTGCTTGCTGACTGATGTAACACTGTGTTGAATAGAAGTTCCATAGAGTACACGGTCATGTCACACCACACTGCTTCACTCTATAATTTTAGAATTCTTGCTGTCAATCTAATCTCTTAGTTTGAAGTATGGCTATGGTTAGAGAATAGTGGGTGAAGAAATTGAGTATGATACATTCCTAAAGGCAAATCTAAGTCTGTGATCAAAGCTTTCTTTAGAGCAGTGTCTCATCTCAAGCGCCATCCAAAGATAGACCTCTAGAAAAAGCACCACTATAAAGAAAGCATATTCCTATATCTCCCTGGTCTGCTGTCTCAGTGATTTGTGTATGGAGCACTGCTGACAGCATTGTCCACAACACAGCATTAATGACTGTCAAGTATGATGCCATATCTATGTGTGCTTGAAAAGAGAAAATACATATGGAAAATATGATACTTCAATGTCTGAGGACTCTTATCATAAAGGAAATATTAATGTTGCCTTTGACAGATGCATGGTTTTATTCAAAATAAAAAAAAAGAGAATCCTTTGCAGTGCCTGATGAGTTGTGTTAATTAGCTTATCACATTAAAGGATGAATATAGTCATCTTGTGTGACTTTTCTTTGCATCTCTTCTAAGGACAACTCAATAGATAGTAAGTTGCTCTGTGCTCAGCTAACATTTTTAGGTGCAGTTAATGTTAAAAACAAGTTGATAAGCTCTGAAATTTCAGGATTCGCTGAGGCATGTAACGTCTTATCTCCTTTATGCCTCTTCCATTATCAGTTTAATTGCTTTAAACACTTGGGGACAAGAATGCAGCAGTAATTAGAAATTAGTGCAAGGAAGGCCTGTTGCACTTGTTATGTCTCTCCATTCAGCCCTTACTTATACAGGAAAAAAATCTATATCATCTGGATTGCATTCAAGCCACAGCTAAATTTAATATGCAATTCTAGGGCTGTGGAATTTACTGGATGATTCAAGGCTAGCAAAATTATCTGTCAAAAAAGTCTGAATTTTGTCTTTAATACAAAGATGAATATAGTATCTAAGTATGATTGTTAATTTACCTTTGAAAACAAATGTGAAGTTACCTTCTCCAAATTCCAGATACCAAGGTTTCAGAGATCCTTTGCTGAACTGCGGGCCAAATCCTACCCATGCATTAAATGCCTCCAAGTTTTGTTAAAAACAATCGAAGGAACCCTTTGTGTTTTAATGCACTTGAGGTTGCCTTCATCCATATTGCCAGCCAGGACACGATGCCTTCTCAAACTGGAACCACCACGCAGGGCTCCACTGCTGCAGCTTTGGGCTCCAGGCCTGCACCTGCTCACCCACCCCGAACCACGTGGGTGGAGGCAGTGGCAGGTGCTCCCAGACTGCTGTACTGGCCCTCAGGTCTCTGTCACAGCTGACTTCAGTTAATTCTGCTCCCAGAAGGAACCGCAGGGAGAGGGCCAACAGAACAGCTGGAGCAGCAGCAGTGTGTGTGCCTTGGTTTGGGCCCGGGATTCTGTGTAGTTACTGAAGTTAAATGTTTGTGTGCTCGGACTGAAAGGTGGGTTTGTGTGGCACCGTTTTATGGCTCGAGGAGAGATTGTGTTAAAGACTGAATTTATACAATTTGATGATTGTTAAAGTGAGTAAACTCCAGGAGATCACTTTAGCCATCAACCTAACATTGGGACTATGGCTATTTCAGTAAGTCTGTATTTTATTTTGAGTAGGTTCAATGAGGTATAGAAATTTTTTTTCTGAGTATGTACACTTCTATGTTCAGTGCCATACATGTGCATGGTCCTTCAAAAATAAAATTATGCTTTGTTGGTACATTAAAGTTATCAAAAAATACAAAAGGGAAGCATAAAGAACAAGAGCCTAAGAGGGAAAGCAGTTCAACAAAAGATCCTTTGGGAGCATAATGGCCAGGTCTTGAGAGTAAGACAGGCTTGTGATGCTGCTCTGTTACTAGTGCCAAGACCTCTCATAGGGACAACTAAACTGTAGGTAGACATTCCAGAAATTATTGCTGGTACTTTTAATTCACAAACTTTTAGTGGTTTTCTAGTGAGTAAACAGCACTATACTCACTGTTTCATTAATTAGACATTCATTATAATATGAAGTGGTGGGAATCAAGCAATAGGAACACATAGAAAAATACTCTTAATATCACTGTAAGGTCTTCAGTAGGTATCTCTTTCATATCTGAATAAATGCATCCCAGCAGGGACTATGAATTTGGGTTCCTAATTTCTGTTCCCATTTGGAAAAATGTTGCTAATTTTTTTGTCCTTTTTTTTTCTTTATTTTTTCTTTTTAGCTGAAGTGATATTTTTTGCACCTGGTGCTATTTTTTGGCAAAACCACAGTATTAAAGTGTGCTTTTGAAGATACTTGAGGGCATTGGTCTAAAAATATTTTAGTAAAAGAGGTTGACCTGTAAGCCATCACAGAAAAAGGCAAATGATCCCAGAAAACAGGCAGATACCCAATGTCCCTGTGCTGGGCACATAACGTGGGAATATTTAGTATAAGTCTACCATCTAACAAGACAACCTGCACCTTAAACTTTTGAATTTCACAGACCATTAACTTTAGAGTGAAACATGGTTACCAGATGGCTGCATTTCCCACTGATTGACCACAAATTTATTTTCAGGTACATGACAGATGGAGGACTCAACCTATATACAAGAAGTCTGAACCGAATACCAGACCTCGCTGCCTCTCGAGACGTCATCCAGAGAGGGGTTCATGACGTGACTGTGGATGCTGACAGGTAACAGTGCTTTGCTAAGTAAAAACCTATCTGAGCGTTATAAATGTTTTGCATCCTTCACACTTGCTAAAATATCACATAAGGAATAGGAAGAGAAAGCAAGCTTCTGAGGCTGTGAGGTTTCTGAGCACCAAAAATAGCAAATACCACAATGAGCGGGGGGAAAAAAGCAAATTTCTCACATGGGAAGGAGACTTTGGAAGAGCTTTTTGTTGAAGATGCAAGACAAAATATTAAGAAGCCCAGACCTCATTTGCAATCTTGAACTTCTGAAATGGGACATGATTTTTAAAGGTTGCCTTATCAACTGATGAGCAAAGGGAAAATTCTCATGGTCTCCAGGCAGCAGACAGCTTGTGTGTGCCTGGTGACATGGCTCAAAACATGCATTTGGATTTGGCTGGAACTAGAACTATAGTCTTGTCCCCCTGTTTTGCCCTTTGCAAGTATCAGAAGAAGGCAGTACTGGCAAGTAGGGAGGAGTGAGAATTGGGGTCCTATCCCATTGTCTGTGCAGTGTGAAAAAAGAAACCATCCTGCCCTTATATATGGGTGTGAGCATAAAAACATGCTCCCACTAGTAGGTCTGTTTCTTTTCCTTAAGCTTAAAGTAGATTAATATTCGTGGCTTCTATCCACATCTGAAAAATAAAAATTCATAACCCAGCTTTTGCAGAACTTGAAGCTGTCAGCTCTGAGGTTTTGGTCAGACCATCATAGGGAAAAGGAACAGCTGTGAAATTTGGCAGTCTAAAATTTTATGGAGTCAATTTGAGTACCCTCTTTTTAAAATCAAGTTTCTTTTAGGAAAAAAAATGTATTTAATCACAAAGGGAGAAAAGGTTCATGGAGTGATTCTAGTTTTATAAACCCAGCAAATTAGTTGAAGAAATTCCAGGATATTTACCTAGGTATGATATAATTTTTAATTTCCACATTTTCTGATTAAAATATGCCTGTGACATAAGTCAGGAATAGTCTGCATTGGTCAAACAGTGCAAGCATCAGGATAAAGGACATAATTTTCATCTAGCAAACCAGTTACTTAAAAAAGAAGGTTGCTTTAGCTGACATCAGAGCATTTGTTGACCTTGCAGAAAAACCCTATTTTAGATAGAAATTCAAATGAACATGGCTAGGTTCTTTGGAATCCATTGATGTGATGCAACGACCAGAGAAAGTGTACAGTAGGCGTTTAAGAAAATATTTTGGATAGAACTCAGGCAGTAACAGAAGGAGAAAATGAGAAATGAGATGTGGGCAGGAGGGACTTTTGTGGAGCTCTGTATGTGAGAACAGGAACCTTACGCTCAAAGTGAGAGAGAGGGTGGAAAATTTAGAGGCTGGCAGTCGTGTAATTAGAGAATGTTGCTAGTGCCCACGTTTTTTGTATGTGTCTCTCTTTTCTTCCCTGGGAGTGAAGTTATTAGAGCTCTTCCCACCACACAATATTCACACCCATGTTTCAAACCACTCAGATTTCCACTGAGGAAGAAGAAGGAAAAAAAAAGGGCCAAAATAAGGGATTTTTTTACCTTTTCTTAGTATTACTCAAGTTCTAGATGCCACTCAAGCACTGAATGCTTATTTGTATTAATGTGTATGTTTGTTCTGTACCATGTGCAAGTACATACATATTTTGCAGAGTCTATCATCTACAGATGTGAAGTAGAACTTACTTCAAGTAATGACTGCTTTTCCTTACACAAAGAAAGAAAGCTGAATTCCTGTGTTCTTCCAGACCCTGTAAATGAGGTTTTAAGGAACATACTATGTCAATATTTAATTAAAAGGTTTGTCAGCAGGCATGAGGTATCTAAATTATTTCTATTCAGACAATTCTGGCACTCCCTAACCTTTCAATACTTTATTTTTATAAACTTAATCATTCTTCATGGACATAGGGTGGGAGTTTTTTATGTATAAGTGTATGTTAGTCCTTGAAAAAGCGGAAGTTTTTTAGGAAGTGTAAAATGTAAGTATTTTTATGAGTTCTGATGATAATAAAACAGATGCTTACCAAAACTGGTTGCAAAAAAACCTGTGGTAGGTAGAAAAAAAATTGTTTATTATGATCTTCAACAATGTGTGCCACATTTATGATGGGAAATCAGGTAGAAAAAGCAATAGAGATTGCTGAGACTTTGGCAGGGTAAGTTTTGGTCCTTCACGACAGTGTGGGTACCTAAGATTTCATCTAATCTCACATAGCCTTTTACATTTTTTTTCTACTCTGAACAAAAAATAATAGGGTTTGTGTCACAGCTTCAAGGTATGCCTTGCCACTGGTATGATGAACTTCTGTGAAAGAGGCTTATTCTCCTCACTGTCACCCCTGTAGACTTCTGAAGGACATATGCATTTTCTCTGTGGTATCGTTAGTATAAACCCTTTCCATAACTGACATGATCTGCCCCTTGCCTTTCTGTTGTAAAGGACTCTGCTGGTGTATCTGTTCAGGCAGAAGATAAATGACATGCTGCAAATATCTGAGTTACATTAGTGAGCCAGGGGAGAAGTTTGATATTTTGTCCATTACTAGAGGCAGCATCTTTTGCCGACAGCAATCCCATATTCATGAAAACTCAACCTGGGTTTTCTCTGATAACTTAAATTGTAGCTTCTGTTTCTATTTTAAAACTTTTTGTCTTTGTGAACTGGCAGTACAATATTCTTTAGAGATGTGGGCTGATATGTCTAAGGGTAATGCTGTTTCTGGTAAATTTATACTTTCAGACTGATTCTCATTTCATGGATAAAGTAAAAAGACGAGCAGTCCCCAGTTTGATGACACTCTAAATTGGTTCACCTAGCACCTGCATCTCCACATCTTGCCAAAAACCAAAGGATTGAAGGATCTCCATGTGGAAACCTACCCTGAGAGAGCTCATCTCAATAGTAACATTAAATTGCTCTTTGAACAACTTCATAAAAAGTTAAATTCATGAATTCAACATAAATCAGGGCTTAAACTTTGCTTGCATACTGCTCTGTAAAGTACATTGGTGCAGAAAGTACCACAGCAAACTTGCTTGTTCTGGGGAAGGAATTGTAAAAGGCTGAAGGGACACTGGCAGCATCAGATGTCAACAGTTGCTTCATTCTTTTTTTTTTTTAATTTGGACCTTCCCCCCCATAAATGCTTATTCCTTCCAATTTACCCTCCTTCAGTTACCATAAGAAATTAATCAGAGAGGAAGATGGATTTTCTGCATCGGGTATAACATGGGATATGGCTAAGAGAGTTCTCAGTGGTATGATCCTACATTTCATTTATCGTCCTGTCTACTTCCTCTACACTCTGGTAATTGCTTCTGGGACTGTTAGAGGGAGTATTTCAGTAACATTCTTGGAGTTTAAAACCTTTTTCAAAGTAAGATGAGCCAGAAGAGATTAGATGTAAGCACACAAAATGAATTACGTTCTTCGGAAGAATAAGGTTTATTGTGAAGTAAGTTGTAATGTTTCCAAACCAGCCTGTGATGTTCATGAAAACTGTTAGGGAAGTTTAAAGCAAGCCCTATTAGAAGGGAATATAGCTCCACTGAGTTCAGACGTTGTCCTTCCACTCCCTATACCTGCAGAATTTAGTGCAGTGTGTCACATGCCACGGTTTTCTTCACCTTCGTCAGGCAACACAGGTTGTACAACCACTTTCCCCTCACATCCCTTGAATGCAGAATTCTTTCTTTTTCACCTCTTCTTTGGATGAAACCCAAAGCTTTAAAGTTTATGCTGCTCAGTGTGCTTCTATCATGACCCACTTCAGCTACTTTGCTGTTGCATTGAATCTGAGCCCCAGTAATACAGAGTTCTTATGCATGAGGAGTCTCTCAAATGCTTCCACCATCTGTCACATGTGCAGAAGATTTGGCAGTTATCTCAGACTAGCTCAGGCTGGCCTGTTTGTTCTCAGCCAAACCATAATCACCATAATACATTATTAATTATAATAAAATAATTCCAGATTTTGCCTGTAGTTTATTAACTAACTTCTTGCATGAATGACTAAGTCTTCTTCTGGTGTTTGTCTGAGTAGATGAGCCTTGAGTTGGAATTCTGTGCTTTTGAAAAAGGAACTTTTCCAGAGTTCACATAGGCATTGAACTGGGAGCTCTGTTTTATAGGGTTGGTCATATTAGAAAAGGCTGAGACATCATGAACAGTAACTTAAAATCCAAATGAAATACAATTCCTGTTCTCATACTGTACAGTTCTAGAAGCACATTGAAATTTCTGGTGTCATTTGGAATTTACCACTCTGGAATGTTGCTAAGTGGAGGGGCATACTTCACGTTTTGCCTTTCTTATCCAGATGATTCTGTGTAACATGTATTTCATCACTGTACTGATACTGTGCTTTCTGCTATGTGTCTCTGCAGTCTGGTATTGATGTGACCATTGTTCTGCCAAGTTGCAACTATTACCTGCTCATTTTGCTGCTTCTGGTTGCAGAGCAGGATTTACTATGGATAAAGGAAACGTATGTGCCACAGTATTGAACTGTTCACTGTGTGCACATGTTCAGCCCTCTACCCTTTCCTTTGCCGATCTTCCAGGGCTCTTGAACACTGGGTACCTGTGCCTGTGGCAATAGATACAAATATCCATCCCATACATATGAAGATACAAATACTAAAACATAAAAACAGATATACCTTCTTCTTGATGAAACTGCACTATATAGGGAGGCTTCCAATATCTTTGCTACTGCCTTCATCACTCAGTACGCCTGTGACTGTTACTCTGTTCACAATCTAAAAAAGTCATTGTAGACCTGGAAGTCAGCATGGTTCATATAGCTGTGTGATCTGCTATCCTTTCCTTGGTTGTGATTTTACAGTATTAGTAAGTTCTTATGATATTGAAATAATTTTAAATATCCAAACTTCACTGTTTTTGAAGTTACTATTCAAATACCTATAGAAGCCATAATCAGAATCTCTCTTGTGAAGCAATTTAAATTTTAAAGTGTTTTTACTATTATTGTTCTCTTCCATACTTTTAATCTTCTGTAATTTCTTTTCACAGCTGTTGCTGTTAGCATTTCCCACCATTTACATTTTTATTATTCTCAAATGATCCTGCATTTTCATAGTCTCTGGGGTAAATCTTTTCTCATCTTGGCATCTGCTAGCCTATCAAGAAAGTTACTAGTTAGAAGTATCTATTTCAATGTGTATCTCAGCTTTTATTGTTTCTGCAAAGTATGGATGCTAAATTTAAGTACCTAAAGCATAAATATGTTTGTATCCATGCATGAAGGGCAGAATAATTGTGTTGAAAGGAGCACTCCCGGTGTTTTGGCTCATTATGTTGTTAAGTAGTCAGAATTCTTCGAGGATGAATCCCTTATTTTCAAAAACATAATGAGAAATAAATTTTTCAGTAATATGATTTTGTACAGCATTATTAATTTAGAAATAACGTAATTTGAATTAGTACTATTTGTTTCTGGTCATGCTTTCAAATGTCAGGATTTGGACAACATAAAATAAGCAAAGAAACTGGACTTTGATCTCGTTTTGTGAAGTTCACCCTTCCTTACTTGCTTTAAACATCTACTGCAATGGCCCACAGAACCACAAACCAAAACATGGAAACATTTACCAGCTGTGTGGTTTTAGATTCAGATGCTATATTAATCTCAGTGACATAAACAAACTGCAGTGTTAGCATGCTGTCATTAGTATGTTAAACTGTCATGGTCCTGCAACATCATGTCTGCAGACACATTGTTTTTGCACCCAGCTTACATAAGAAAATTACACTCAGAAAAGGCAAATGTGAATGGTAGATGTTTACCTTAAAAGAAGACCAGGCTGCAAATGATAAATTAAGTTTTCTCTTTTTAAAATTTTTATTAAGTGGCAGAAAGAGGGACAACTAGTTTTCAGTTTAGATTAAAGAGGAATTAATAGAAATAAGTTTTTAAACTTTTGCAGGAATACAGGTCAATTACATTCTCATGCGATGCTAAATGAGCTGAGTATATAGTTTGCTGTGGGTTCATTGAACCTAAGGCTGGCTCTTTACAGATGACCCATATAATACCGTCATAAATGTACTTTTTAGAAGTGGATGGTGTGGAGCTGTGTATTAATGACATGCAGTCTGTTGGCATTCGTTATTTCTGCTTATTTCAAAATTTGTTTTAATACTTTTAAATTATTTGAAGTGAGGCAGGACTTAATCTTTTACTAACAGATTTCTAACACTCCACTTCAGGCAAAATGCAGATGGTTTATTTTGATTGCAATCTGCTTCTGAAGAGAGTATCAAGGTATTTAATAAAAGCTTTCCAAGACTCAGCTTACAGGTTCAGCAGCAGCAATATTTTGGTCCACCACTGTACTTCATTGTTACCAGCAAGGACTACTGTACTGCCTCTTTGTGTTAGAACAAAACATGGGTAGCAAGATTTAAATCATTAACCAAAATACCCCCGGCTCAAATATCAAATTAAAGAATTTGAATCTCCCATGCGATACATATTTGATTCCTGAAGTCAAGAAACAAATTAATTTCTTTAAAGTGTCTTCATTCGTTTGATGGCTGGAGGAAAAAAAATCCTGTCATTTTTTTTCTCCTGCATGGCTATTTTAAAAAAGTCATATTGAAACTTGTAATAAAATAGGTGCAATTGATATTACAGTTCTAACATTACCAAGCTTGTGGTATTTTAGACAGAAGCCTCATAAAACTGTATATAAAAATACTGATTTTAATGATTTATTATTGGAGATAAAGCAGCTCATCATTGCTAAGCTATCTTTGTTTTAAATTGCCTCAGGGATACTTCTTTCTTAGTTAAGTAATTTTTTAAAGAACTGTTTTTATAATAGCTGCATTCCAGACTGAGGTAGTTGCATGCTTATCAAACTAAACATATCAATTATAAGAACATTCCAATTAACACTGTCATGGAAAGCAATTACTTTTTAACACTATTAAAATCCTTTGCCTTGGATTTATTAGGCATAAGATTCCTTTAAGTAAGATATGGATTTGGCAACTTCAGCAGACCTCTAGAATAATGAGAAATAGGTAAAAATGGAGAGCCCCATCATGATGCATGTTTTATACTCATGAGATATTATAAGAAAGGGGTTAAGTGAACTGTTCAGTCAGCTACTTGCTGTTGTTTTGTACAGGTGGAAAAAATAGGTAAGATAAAAGAAGAATAAATTTAAGTTAAGGTAAACATCTAAAGTGTGGGTGCACTTTGCTGCTCAGGCTGTAGGGCTGCTTACAATGCACAAGAGGAAAATGGAAAAGTTTTGACTCTTTCCTTTGCAATGTGCTGCTCTTGGAGCAAAACAGTGCTACTCTGTCCTGAGTCTCCAGGAAAACTGTGATGTTCAATACATTTTGGAATTGAAATTGCCTTGCAAGGTAACTTTATCATTAGCGGTTAAAAAAAGATAGCAGGAATCCAGATGAAACCTGGTTATGTGTTATCTGTGATTCCATAAAAGAAGCATGTGTCTAAAGCTGTGCAGGTTAAAAAACATGGGAGCCTTTTATTTTCCTTGAAAAAGAAATAGACTTTGAACACTGTAGGCTGGCTAAAGACTATGTTCAAAGGGAGAGAGCATAAAGGGAAAGCTGGGAAGAATACCACGTGGCTGAAAACCTGCCAGCCAGTGCACAGAATACCCTGTGCTGCAGGCTGCCTGCTGTGGGGCACAACATGTGTTAACCTTTCCTTTTGAAAAAAAAAAAAAAAGTTCCTGCATTTGCTTGTATCAACATTTTACTTATAAATCTTAACTATGTCACCTCTGAGTCTTCTTTTGATGGAGAGAGGAAAAGACAAGCCTCCCTCATCAATCTGTTCTCCGAGCACTGTTGTGGAGGCTTCCTGCCCCTCCTGAGCCCCTTGTGACAACCTCAGCTCCACACAGGGAAATGTTTGGTGCAGCAATATGCTAAGAGTTTGTTTTCTTTTGAAGTTACAGCACTAATCTCATCTGTATCTAATTGTTAAAATATTAAGTCTTCAAAGATTTCCTTTGTAAACAAAAGATTGTCATAACAATTTAAGCAGGATCAGATGTGTAAATTTAAAGAGTGCAACCCTCAATGAATTCTACAAGTCTTTTTGCAAAAGGATACAATATATTTATAATTCAAACCTGCTTAGTGGACTGAATAATCTAAAATAAGATAAAATACATTATTTGAATGTGATTTTAAAACCAGATTTACCTAATTAAATTTACCTTAATAAAAAACCTTTTAATCTCCTACCTATGTGCATTAGCTTTAATTGCTGATGTACTAAACTTTCCCTTTTATTCCTTTTGAATGCATTATGCTCTAGTATGTTTCATACTGCAGAATAGACTATAAAATGGCTGCTAACCCTATCAACTGCTGTGTATGTAAATTCATGAAAGCAAAAATTGCTTTACTGCAGTTTAAATACATGCATAGGGTTGGAAATAACTGCATTGCCCTGGGAAGTACAGTAACTGTTAGAACAGGTGTTTGTTATTCCTCAAAGTGTTTTATCTAGAAAAAAAATCTTATTGATATAAGCTAATATCTTTCATGTTTAAATACCCAACAGTTTTTGATCAGACATAAGGTACACTGCTTTAAAAGTGAAATTGGGGTATTTCAAATGGATAGTCAGTTTCTGGAAAAGAAACTACAGAGTCAGAAAACACTAAGTTATGTATTGCATATCTTCTGAGAGTTTATCGATGAAGACTCTTACTGATAGCCAGGACCTAAAAGCTGAAAATTTTTTGATTGAAACTAGAAATGCACACACAATTTTAATAGCATTGTGAACTTTAGGAACAAGATATGAGGAATAAACGTACTTCATTTTTTAAAATCAAGCCTAGATCTTTCTCTAAGAAATTTATTTACAGATTTAAATACTAAAGTAGACAAAATTTAATGAGTGGTCTGTGTCTGGGGTGACTGGAGGACATGTAAAGCTTTCTTAGAAGCCAGAGATCAGCGAAGGTGTATAATCTTCATGACTCATGAACCACCATCTGGAGGCTCTTATCTCTATCAACTGTACTAGGAACATCGCTAGACGTCTAGCTGTTGGGTTATATTAAGATGAAACATAACTGTTTCAAAGAATTTAAAGAAAAAAAAAATCTGATGTATTTTTCTTTTAATTTTAAATAAAATAAATTTTAGTAGAGCATTTCAGTGAAGTGACAGCCTGTCAGCCAGGGATAGTTCCTTAGTGGAAGGAGTTATATTTCAAGGGTTTTTAGATTGTTTTTCCTAAAATGGAGTCTTTCTCTGTACATCAAAGCTATTGAAAGAGAAATCAGCATTGTTTTTTAAGGCTGAAGATTGATTCTTTTTCCTCTTTAAGTGATTCCCCTTCATGAAAAAGGTTGACTCAGTGTGCCACTTATGACCCAAATCCTCTGATGCTCAGTAAATAACTGAATTTGCTCTATTTTACAAGACTTTTTGCTTTGTTCAGGACAGAAAGAAATTTGTGATCCCCTCTATTTTACATCTTTCTTTCTAATCATTTACATTAATGATACCAGCCATACTCTTGAGAAATGGATTAATATCAAGTGGATAAACTCAATGCAAAATCATGTAGGAAAAATAATTTTTTGTGTATTAAATGTTGACATGTTGACGAAGATAATTTAGAGCCTTCCAGATAAATTTTGAAACTTAATACCCTAACTAGATTTTCAACAGCTATTTTCAATAAAATTAACTGCATATTTTCTTTTGAAATGTATCTCTTGGATTGGAAATATTGGAAATTTTAAGACGACTGGGCTTGTGTATATGTGTGTCATTCCAGCAAGCCACTGAATTGTTGAGCAGTGGTAAGTGAGCCCAAATAGCTCTGAACCAATTTCTGCAGCTTTCCAGTGTGGGCAGTAAGAAAATCACAGAAAATACATCACAGAAAATTTATGTACTATAGTTTATTAATTTTGGATTGCTGTCTTGGTGGTGTTTTGTCAGATTCTTGGACTTACTGCAGCTATTTGGTCCAAGTCAGCACAAGGGCAATAAATACGGAAGGTAGCTGGTCAGCAATGCCACATGTAATTTTGGTCCTCACTCTTTAGTGGGTTTGACTAATGCTTATTGAGGTAACCATAACAATTTCCTTGACAAGAGCTCCTTTCCTTTCACTAGCCATGACTTGCTACAAGGAAGAACTGAATAATGTGGTATTTGCTGTCTTAAAGCTGCATCTTCTTTAGCACACCTCCCTCTGAAAATATCAGCTGTTTTTCTTTCTCCATAAAAGTAGCAGTGAATCCCAAACAAATTGAATTGCTAAACGAATAAGGTTTTTTGAGCTTCCCTTTCAAGAAGATAACAGTCCATTTCTGGGTTCACAGTTGTAACCTTGCTATAGGTGACTATTAGGATGTCAAATTGCTATCAACACTTCAACTTTTTAAAATAAAAGAAAAAGATAAAAAATAGTTTATTTTTCAGTAGATCAAAGGTTTTGGAAGAAATTTCTGTCTTGAAGATATATCCTAAGTAACATTAAGGATTGATCACCAACTACAGCTTCTTATAAATATACTCTAACTAAAGGAAGCTCAGCATTTTTTGTGGATTATTCTTCTAGAAAATGAATATTCCTTATGAAGTTGTCTTTGAAAAGTGTCTTCTGCTTTCCAACCTCCTGTTCTGTTCCCCCTCCACCATCCATGTAGTGGGTAACCCTAGAGGAAAAATTATGATGACATATCTCCAGATATTCACTTCGTAAGAGAGCCCCTGTAAGATATACTAGGTAAGGTGTAAAGCAATCTAGTGGCTGCCTTATAGTACCTAGACAACCAAAGCTGCCCCTCATCAATCCCATTTTCAATGAAGGTACAACAGGATATGAAGTTCTCTTTTTTCCCCCTCTGGCAGCTGTGATGTTTTAGACCAAATGTCTTAAAAAAGAGGATCAATTGCCAGTGCTATGCTAAGCATCATTTGTATAAGAGCAGAAAACAAACGACGGTGTTTTTGTTTTTATGTGTAGTAATTCATATATTTGGAAGGAGACTAATCAAGGTTCCCAATTAATTTCTTAGGAAATTCTCCTGTTTCTGCTACCAGTTTCTGAAAAACCACCTTCTCTTGTCTGAGTAGTAGTTCTGTGGGGTTTGTTCCTGGTATTTCAGTTGTGTTTTGCAAGAGAGTTAGGATAAAAGCATGAGACAAATCCTAAGAAGACTAATCCAACTTAAGTATCTCACACCTGGTTTTATAGGATTTTTATTTGAAAACCTGAGCCTGGTTATCAAGAAATAAGTACCGTCTAAAAAGGAAAAATAGGAGAATTTAGGCAAAGTAAATAAGAATCTTTTGATTAAAAAAAATGAGAATTGTAACTAACCTTATAATTTCAGGATGGCTTGCACTAAGGAGGTTGAAAAGCTATAGATAAAAATAGATTTTCAGAGGAGAGTGTTAAATCTTTACATGTTTGCTATTCATCTTTTAGGCAAACAGAAATGCTCCTGGAGTGAACTTTAAGCAACTGAATCTTCCCCAGTTAGTTTTCTTCTATTTTACCTTTGACTGTTTTTCCAAAACATTGTTTCCAAAAGTGTTCCATAATGTAGAAATTATGCTGAACGTGTTGTCAGGTCTTTCTGAATGGCACACAATTAGATTCAAGAGCTGGATGCTTAAGCTGTAGATTTAGCAAATTAATTTCTGTTTTCATTTGACCCTGGAGAATTTCCTCAAGAGAAATTTGTGGATTAATCTAGGTGTCATAGAAAGCCATATCTCTTTAGGAAACTCAGTTAGACATGAATGTTACTCTTCTTCCCTGTCTTTTTCTATTTCTGATAGGAAAACAAGCCCCATTATGTTGAACAACTATGGTTTTAGAAGATGGGGAAGAGTCTCATGTGAATATTGTGGGTCTCTAACATATTTAAACAGCCTAACTTTTGCTGTATGCATTTTACTATTCATTCCCAATGAAAAAGATGAAACAGCTCCTACACTTCCTCTCCAGGGCATACCCTACATGCAATACTGTATTTGCCATTCAGAGCTTCCCCAAAAGGATTTTATTAGCACACTCAAAATATTCTTTACAGTTCACCAATATGATTTAGTACTTTCCTGAGCAATTCTTCAAGAGGAGTATTTGTAAAAAGGGCAGTCAGAAAGTGACCTGCTGGCTGGGCTGAACCTGGAGCAGGAAACTTCCAGAGAGACAGCAGGGAAGGGACTTCATCATGAAGAAGATGCAAACTGTGTTACTAATTATGTATTAATGCAGAATTATAATACATCTCCTAACACCTAAAGGTCTTCTAAAGAGACTGCTGAAACTGTGTGTAAAAGATATCAAAAGGGTACTGAGGAGACTGCTGTTCTCGACAGTGTTTGTACCATGACCAGCACAGTGTGCGTGCCTGTGCGGCTGCCCTTCTGCTCTGGTTAGTATGCCAGCAAAATTAGACCACACAATATTGTCATTCAACTCAACTGGGATATTCTCGATTTTATAGGCTGTTGACAAAAAAAAAAAAAAGCAAATATTTCTTTTGTGTCTGGCCTTAGCATGGATGCATTGACTTCTCTTAGAGAAACATGATAGGCCATGCAACATTTTGTTGTAGAGGATGTTGGCCAGGTGCAGAGAGAGCCCTAAGCATCCCTGCAATGCTGCTGGCAGCTCAGAGGGGCCTAAGAGCTCAGCAGAGGTGGTGTGGTTCCCTGAGCTTCATACCTCAGCACTTGCCAGTTGCTGTGTGTAGCCAAATAATCACTCAAGAACCCTTTGTGATGCTTTCAATTATAAAAAAACATTTCCTTAATTGCCAGTTATCCCCAGATTGTGGAAATCCAGACATGGCCTGAAGGCATCAATATATTCTGTGTGCAGCTGGGATGGAACAGGGAATTCAACCTGCAGTAGTCGACTATGTAAAACTCAAATAAAGTAGATGAGGAAAACTGTATTAAGTCTAGATAAATCACTGCTTATTGTGTCAGGAATAGAAAGAAATTTCTCATAATAGTACTTCAGAGTAATATCCTATAGTGGTGAAAAATTTTCTTTGTGCTACAGTTTCAAAGTTCTTTGATACATATTTAGCTGCCAGTTTGTAGTAAAGGCTGTGTGTCAGTTCCATCAGGACTTCGTGCAAACCCTAAGAATCAGCCAGCTTCATATTCTAATCAGAGTAAGATCTCATGAAGCTACTATCAGAGGCTCTAGAAAAAGGTATGGCAGCAACAGTTTTTAAGAAAAAATATATAGTTGAATGTGTGGTGTGTAACAAGTTGCAGTCATTATACATCAATTCACTTTAATGCTCAGGTTGCTTTAACTTTCTGCTAGTTAAACGAGGGAAAGACTTTTTTGGTTTCCCAGTATATTTTCATTTTTGTGTTGTTAAATGACTTATTTTTGGCAGAGACAAAAATAATTTGTTGGACAAGAACATATAGAATCATTAATGCATTTCCTGAAAGCTAGTATTATGTTGATGTTTCTCTATGAAGCTCTTCCATCTGCTATTTTTCTGTAAATTCCAAGAGAAATCTTAGAAATGTTTTTTAAAAATTGTCACTGGTAAAACAGGGATTTCTTAAGAACAAACTTTTGTCAGAGTTTTAATTTTTTCTTTTTGGAGATGGATTTTTTAAAACAAGCAGCTGCCTCAGTTTTTTCTGAGTCACTGCTAATTTAAAGTTAGACCCCCTTCCTTAATGGGTTTCTCTTCCTAGTGCTAGTTTTTTCCTCTGATATTTTTATAAAAGCCTTCTGTATTCCCCTTTGGATAGCATATCTTCATGATGCTTCTTCTCCAGCGTTATCTCTTGCCTGCAAGACTTGTCTGAAGCCATATTACTAATTGGTTTCCTCACCATTTTTCTTTTACAAGAAAGGACTTTTTTAACCTTTGAACTTATAACTCACTCGGGTCATTTTTTTCTCCTTGCATTTTTCTTTTGAAGCAGTATTGAATTCCATTACACCTCCTGGGGTGTCTTTTAAGTTTGACCAGCTTTCCCATATTCCAGTAGTTGTGTTCTTTGGGTTTGAGGTTTTTTTCACATTTCCAGCTACTTTCATTCTTATACTCAACATCTTTTGGTTTGCTTTGCTTGTTTGTTTGACCAAAGAAAAATATGTCGAGCTCTTTCCTCTGGTTGCACTTTTCTAGGATAGACTATAATTCAAAATAGACTCTGATTCTCCTTTTTAATGGGTATCTGATGCTATTAGTTACTCAGCAGTTAGCTATAGGCCTTTCCATAGTGATCCCCTCTTTTAAATTTATTGCCACAGTGGTTTTGATGGTGAGATTATAGCTCACTGGTGGTTCCATTTTGAAATTGTACTATTTCTTCTGTCCCTTTCTGTCTCTTCAGTAAATATGAGAACCTACTTTAGCTGTCAAGTTATGTTTATGAAGATGATTGCCATCCCTTTTCCAGACCAGTTTTGTGGTCTCATTTTTTTTTCCAGTGTACCAATTTTCAGTAGCTCTGTCTTTTTCCATCTTATCTTTCAATCTCTTCTAATATCTCAGCAAACTGGAGTGATAAGCACTGGCTGGACTTTGGAAGAGGGGAACAGTAGTCAGGAATGAGAAAAAACTGAGAAAGTCTGTTGTCAGTATTCAGTTTGGAAAAAAGTCTTTGACATACTGCTGCTGATGTGGAACATTCAAGGAATTTTTTTCAGTTTTGTAAAGTGGGTGGTAACAAACATGACAGCCAAGAAGTCTGAAGTGTGAGAGGAGGAAAAGTTTCCCAAGATGGCAGAGACTTAATTAATTGCAACAGACTTTAAATGTTTTTGCTGTCTGCAGCTTTATTTTTATTTCATCTCTCACCTGCTAGCCTGCTCTCCAACTTGAATGTTACATCTATTAATGTAGGAAGTGGGGAAAGTACTTCATTGTAATGGGGAGCTTTTAAGTTGTAGTTTTTTCCCCCTATGTAGTGAAGTCATTTGTGGCCACCTTCCCTCTTTGTTAGTGACTCAACTCTGACCCTTAGTAGTCTAACTGGAGTAATTGATAGGGTCAGAGATGTGCTATATTGCTGCCATGTCTTCCTCAAGATTTCTAGCTGATAAGTGGTTTTTTAAATTTGTTTTGGTTCGGGCTTGGGGTTGTTATTTTTGTGTGTGTGCACAGCCAAGCAGTAGCCCTGCTTTTTTTTGTCTTTTCTGGCTTTAAATCAAGATGACATTTATGGGAGATGAGAGAGCTTCAGGATGCTGGGGTGAGATCCTGGGTGATTGGCTGCTGTTTGGCAGTGATTTACTAAAGCAGCTTGCCTTATCAACCTGACTGTGATCCTGGTACGTTCACTGCTATAAACACAGATAGCCAGAGGTCCCATTATCTTCTCAGCAAAAGTTTGTTGTGTCACAGACTTCATCATTCAAGTTCTAAGCCTAAGAGTTATTTAATTTTTAGTATGAAACATTGATAAGTTCCAACTAAGCTGTGGAAGCAATCAGCCATTTTGGAGGCATATTGACACTTCTGTAATTTAAATGCAAAGTCTGCTTTGCTTTCTCAGACAAAATAGCATATGTTTTGTAGAATTTTTGGAAAAGGATGAACACACTCTGGGTTTCAGCCAGACTCTTTGTATTATGTGCAGGTGCTTTGGGGCTTTAATAATTAGAGGATCTAATAAAAGAATCAGAGGATAAGACAGGAAAATTACTACAATGTGGGTTTTCTTTGCCCTGACAAAACCAAATCTTTCCTGTTTCACCTAATACAAAATGGGAAACTTACAGCTGTATCTCAGCCCATACTTACAGCAAACACATAACAGAATTGATGAAATCATTAAATCATTATTAAGTATCCTCTATTTCAAGCTGCCTGGATTTGATTGCTTTAGCTTGAAAAATAAGCACCAAAATCCCAAACCAAATAGTGAGCTCTAATTGAACAGGCAAGCAGGGCAAAGGTCTGATGTTCCTGGATTAATACTATGTCACTTACTGTTTTTAAATTGTCACAGTACAGTAAATCTACATGGACTGTTTCTTTGTCCCTAGACTGACTGAAGAAATGGGTATGCTTTTTGTAGCAGGCAACATTTCAGAAAGCAAAAGCGTAACTTTTTTCTTTACCATGTCCACCCCTAAGCCACACAAGATTTGAACAAACTCAAAGTGTTGCTTTCTGTTCCGCAGAAATCCCATCACTGCAAATTACCCATCAGCACATTATATTTATATCAGCATATCTGTGCCTACATGTGTCCTGCCTGCAGGTGCTTATCCATGTGGCGTGAGCATGTGCTGGTGGTACACACCCATAAGTCAGTGTCTCTGTGCATGTGTACAGTGAGCGATCGGGTTCTTGGTGGAGGAAGAAGTGGTGTTCACAAGCTGCGCTGCCTCTTCATGCTGTCACCATCTGTGCTGGCTCTTTGCCTAAACTGGTTGACTTTGAATATCACTCTGAAAACTGATGGGTGTTAAAAACTGAGAGGTTGTGACCTTAAGTGGTTAGCAATGACACAGCATGATAAGTTTTTAGCTCTTGAAGGATAAAGTATAAGGCTTGTCGTAGGAAAGTAACGGGTAAATAATGACACTATGAGCCAAGGAGAGAAAAAGGCAGTGAAAATGTTCTCCTAGTGATTATATATATGTTCTACAAGTGATTAGAGATAGAGTAAAATTATTCATCAAAGAATTTTGCAAAGATGCATTAGGTTCCAGAAGCTATTTTGGCTCTTACAGTCTGATGAACTAGATAATTAAAAATTTACTCTGACAGTGTCGTTCGGATCTGCTAATTATTTACCATTTTTTGCTTGACAGCTTAGTGCTGTATATTAGACCTAATTTACATTATCTCTTACTGTATATTTCAGAAGTAGAAATGAGCAAGCAGCATATGCTGATATTTTCCTTTTCTTACAATTACAAAGGAAGGAAATATTCTATTATCACTCTGCCATCTCGCTCACCAGTCTTAGGAAGTGTCCAGTATTTTTTTGTATTCATGTACAAACATGCACTGATAATCTGAACATCCCACTGCTGAGTATTTTCCTTATTTTGAAATTAGGGAAATAGAAGAAAAAGAGCTATTTTTATCTTAAAAATGTAACTACTAAGTCGGCTGGTTTTGTAGACTGGCTATCAACCCTTCTAATCCTCCAGAGTTCAGTTTTCAAAAGTCATATACCCATTTTTCCTCAAAAGCATCCATACCTGTGCTTTATTTCTGCACTGGAAGAATGTATTATTTTTATTAACTGTGGCAGATCTGCTCTTTACACCCTTACTTCTCATATTATTGATTAGGCAAACAACTTTTTCTGGCTGCTTCATCTGCTTCTTTGCTCAGTTTTGCATGTGGTACTACTGACTCTTCTGTGCTTATGCTGGCTGTTTTCTTACCATGTTGTGTCCTAAATACTATGGAAATTATAAATACTCTGGGGCAAAGATGTTACTTGCATGCTGCTCCGATGTGCAGGGAACATATTCAACTAAAATATTTGAGAATTATTTCTAGAGGATACGGTAGCCATTAGTAAAATGGTTACCGTACCCTACAAAATTAGCTTTACAGTCCTTATTCAAATTCAGTTCAAAATATCACCTAATGTTATTCCTTAATGATTCAGTCATGCTTTTCTTTAGGAGTATTGGGCGTTGTTCTTTTTCAGCAGAATTCTTCCTTGAAATACCACGCCTAAAATAGATGGAATATAACTGTTCATGAAAAGATTAATTGAGGGTATTTTGTACTGAGATAGTGGGGCTGTGAAATTAGAGATTTGGATTGGAAAGCCCCTTTGTTTCACTGTGTAGTCTAATTCAGCACTATTGCTAAATAATGATGTTTGGCTGTTCTCACTTAAGTATTCTATTTCCCATAGTGAAAATTTTATGTTATGCCCGGAGCATTTCATTAAATTGACTCTTCTCACTGGGCTGGGTTTTTATATAGGTTTTCTCAAATGCAGTAACATAAAATACTAAAATAAAAATTAGCAGTAAATACTAGAAGGCAAGACATTGAAAGGAATATCTGTGAGAGGGCTATCAGAAAAGAAGTCAGAGCATAAAAGACCAAGAAGAAAAGCAAAATAATATTAGAGCCAGGAGTCAACAATATGAAGTTCACAATGGAATAAGTAATAGATTTCATAATCTTACTGAAAGTGAATTAGAAAAGAGGCTTTTATCAGATAGTATGTTTGTGTCCATTTTCATAAAGTATTTACTGATTTTCTGCAAGGCAGTGGTTGATTATAAAGGTACAATTAGCACTTCCGAACAACGATAGACAGAAGCGTTCCCTGATAACTGTGTAATCTGATGTATCTGGACAAAAAGAATCCTAGCATTTTGAAAGTAAAAGCAGGGAAACACTTTAAAATGATGCTCTGTGAATTCTTGAAGGCAGGAAGTCTGTATTAGTTAATTTGAGAAAATAAATGCAGAACCACACAATGGGAATACGACCCACAGGGAATCAAGAAGTCATTGTTTAGTAATCCTGATGCTTTATGCAATAAACTCAAGTGTATGTTATTTACATAATCCTCACATGTGAAAAAGGCCATGCTATTATTTGACAAACAGCCACGAGGTGATGAAAGAGAAAATGCCAAGCATATTCCTGCTTTCTGTATTGCTACTTCCTTGAATTTGCTACAGATTTTTGGAAAAAGCTATTTTATAAAGCTTTCAATACCCCCATCTCACTGATAGTTGATTTCCACTATAAAATAACAAAGGCCTCCCAGACCTGCTACATGAGAACTCAGAAAGAGCTCATTATCTAATCAAGGAGAGGAATCCCTTGACTCACTTTGTGGTGCTGTATAACTGTGTGCACACTGTGTGGTCTACCTATTAAATGCCAACCCCCAGAGCAGGTTGTAATCAACATTTTGCTAGACAGAATGGTAAACCAAAATGAGATTTAGCTATTCCAAAACTCTTTTTGGCACATAAACCACGAAGAAACAGGAGAATTATGGTATATCACAGTGATTGTTGTAACTGGCAACGTTTTTAATATTCATTGCACTGTTAATATATCACTAAGTTAATGGAAATATTAATAGAATAATGAGAAAATATTCTCTATGGTAGCAGAAAAAAATGGTTAAGGAAGTTCTCATCAAATATCTGAATATCAAATTAAATTACAGCAGTTCACAGTAAACTGATCAGAAAACAGTGAGAATGAAGTTAGGTAAAATAATTCAACCTAGATCAAAATTAGATAACTTTTCCAGAATGCTGTTTTCAGATTCCATTTTTCTGCAGGCAATTTCTTGAAAACAACTGCAGCCACTTCTTTAAAATCTTTTCTTTTAATCAATATTTTTTACAGCAGTTGAGATTAGGTTATTCATTGTAGTGACAACAATGTCGATGAACTCATTTGGCTTTAATGATTTGATTCTGGCAGCAGCTACTAATTCTGCTTACCATGATGCCTAAGGTTTTTGTGCAAAGGTTAAAGATAGAAGAGGCTCCTGGGATGGCTGACAGGGTGGATTAGTGCTGCTGAGCCCTGCAGGAAAAGGTCACCACTGCAGTACACAAAAGAGGGTTGTCACTGAGGGAGGTGAAGTCACAGCTAGCCTACAAAGAGAGCTTTGGGTTTGGGTAACTTGGGCATTGGCAGGGATAAGTAGAATTTGGTTGTTCTCTCCTGCTTATCTTTGCCTTTGCCTATCAACACTGCTTCTAATCTTCACTGCCAGGCAGCCGTCATGTCAATGGGACTGTCAGCAGTTCTCTTTCCTTCTCTCTCCTCCCAATATTATTTATTTGTGTCATTTCCAAATAGAACATCTCAAGCCAGCACAGTAGTGCTGGGTGAGCAAGGGGAAATATCTTCTACTGGCAGAGGTTTTTAGCTATGCAAAGCTCCTCTTGGGTTATAACTTATTTTTGAAGTTGCACACAGTATTCTGCTCTTATCTGTGTCTCACTGAGAATTCATGTTCAATCCTAATAACTTCTTTGTCCCACTTACAGTAAGGGAGTAACTGAAGATCTCATTACTTAGGACTTTGCATGATTAGTCGTCGGGGTGTAGGTTCTCGACAGATTCATAGAACTGTGTAGCCTGTCATGGCCTTAGGAGACAATTTCTCAGTTGCACAGGGTAATATTGGCTATGAAATACGGCTTGCTAGGAAAACGATGGCTCAGCAGTTCACCCTGAAATGTCGCACCATTTCAAAGGCTTATCTTTCACAGTGCTGCATGCTGTGAACTTACTCGGCTGTACATTGAAGCCTACATACGCAGTAAGAATATTATATGTAAATGGCAGTACATGAGAAAGTGGCAGTTTGCAAAATGATGCCTGAATTATGAGAAATAAGAAGTGATTGCCAGCTTTTGATTTGCATTTAATGGTACCAAGCTGCAGTAGGATGAAGGCTGCTATCTGAATTTGGTGAATTGATGGTCTGGTCTCACTTAAGATGACTAATTTTTTTCAGTACTGGATTTCTCCATCTGGGAGGCAGGGAATTTTTTTTCCTCTCACCAGCTCCATGCTGTGCTCTCTCATCAGTCATTCAGAGTGTTCAGACTTTGGGGTTTTTTACTGGCTCTGTATACTCCAGTTATACTGCGGTATGCCGCAACGTAGAAGTTAATTTTCTTATTGTTAGGGGAGCAATTGCAAATCACAAAAGATGTTCCTTCCAGGTCCCAAAAAGTAAACTTCAGTGTGGAGAGTAACCTGTTAAAAGACATGTGTCACAAACTTCCACTGATTTTAATGACACTGCAAAGAGAAGACATAATCTTGAAAATGCAATCTAGTGTTTCTACTTGTCGATTGTCACCCAGTCTCCCTGCATAAGCACCTAGGACACGTTACAAAAGGTAGAGGAAACCAAATGGCTAGTTTCTAAGCCAGTGAATTTATGTTTGGAACATGAATATTCATCAGATCTTATTCCCTAAAATAATCAGCACAACCTTTCTTTGGGAAAAGCTGTCAAGTTTGACATACCATGCATTCAGAACCTGACTCAGAAATTATTAACTTTCAAATGGAAGTTTGATCTTTTCAAGCAGCATTAAGCAGGGCATTTTAGCAGTTTCTCATTAAATTTTCTTCAGTATTTGTAAAGTTCATTGATTTCAGAGAAATAAAAAGCATCAGTGTATAAAAGATGACTTAGTACTCAGGAATAAACGAACTCCTCCCCCTCCAAACTTTAAAAATAAAATGAGTGTAAGAAATTAATTCAGATAATTTAATGTGGCAAATTAATCTGTCTCAAATCTCGGAGTAATAGATAGAAACAAAGAAGCAATAGGGGACTTTTCTGCTTTCCCTGCTCAGATGCATTATTTGCTATAATTTTAGGAAGATTGCCTCTCAACAGACTGAAGGGTGTGCAGTAGCTGGGGAAATCAGGCCATTTCACGGTGTCCTTAACTGCTTAAGTTTCACAGTTTTAGACATCTATGGTTGAGAATTTTGGTCTCTACCTAAATCCTACATGTCATAAAGAAAAATGATGTTACATAATATCAAGAAACTTGTATTTTGAATCACTCACAAGTAAGTGCTGAAAATCCCCTAAGTTATGGTTTAATAACAAAGGCAATCTGTTCTCTAAGGAAAGTCTTAGGAAAATGCTAATCCTAGGGGAAGGATATTTAGGGATCATTTATACCTTAGAACATAAAGGGACTTTTATTTTCACTCTAATATTAAAAATGTGTCTTTGCATTATCCTTATGAATTTCTAATTCCTTTAAAAAGGCTAGCTAGGATCAGGTATTTAATTGTGCTCTGCTTTAGGAAATATATTTCACTGTTTTCAGTTATTGTTTTTAAAAATATTTCAAGTTGGTTTATATCTCAGTTTGTTTCATTTCTTCCCCAAGAGACTTCTGCTTTTGTGAGTATTTCAAGTAAGGGGTTTTAAAATAAATTGCTTTCAGCAATCCAAGTATAAATAAAATACTGAAAATTTCATTCAGGCAAATTCTGGTAAGAGGTTTTATACCATAAAAAGCAAGCAAGCAAACAAAATGCCAAAAAATTGTTAGAAAAACCTAACCTGAAGAATTTGATAAGACAAAAGGCAAATAAACAGAGAATCAAGTATCAGTAGGTGTCAGAATTATTTTTATTAAAAATGAAATATATTGACTTCTAATGACAGACTATTTTGATAATGGAAAAGAAGAAAGATACAACGAGATGGACTCACATGCTGCACAGTCTACAGGAGAGCCCTTAATAGCTTGTTTATTTTCCAAGGATGCACACTCCAGCATTCCCAAGTGTAAGCTATCACATTTGACAGATTTGAGAATGACCAGGGGCCTGAACCAGCAGTTTGCCATGTTCAACTCTGCCAAATGCTTTTAATAGCAGTGCATCAGCAAAAAAAGTGGGGGCTGAGTGCCTTGTCAATCTTGGGAGACTCCTAGGCGTTGCTGTGTTGCAGACAGACCATGCCTGACTCATATCCATATTTTATTAAGAGAAGGAAGGAGTGAATTTACAGTTTTTCAAAGAAAAACTTGAAAAAGTTCATGAAAATCCAATGGAGTCTGCCTGTTTGTCATAAGAAGTAATCCTGTGATGTTTTCAGTAATTATCTGTAACAACCAGATTCTCTTTTCTTTATGTGGGAGCACCTGCCAAGAGCTGGTCAAGCCATGGACAAGTCTCTTTGCAGACGACTAGAACTGGCTTCCAACTTGAACGTTTATTTGGGACTCTTGTTTTTACTGTTCATCAGCATTAATTACAGTGACATTTTGGCTTGGTGCCTAGATTTCTGTAGAATGAATCTGAGGCCAAAAGCTCGTGTGTGCTTAAGCCAGTACATGTATCAGGTGCCTGGGCAGGGAAAGAGCAGAAATACCAAGGGAGGGGAAGGCCCCACGCAGAGCTTCACTGCTGAACACAGAGTACCCTATGGCTACCTGGCTTTTGAAGAATGTGCATATATTGTATCCAACATCCAGTTTTCATATGGTTATTAAAAGTGAATCTTTAACCCGTTTAACTATCACACTTACAACAATCATCTGTATTTAAGTGTCTCACAATCAGAACGTTAGAATGGTATTACTTGAATACAACATGAAATTCACATTAATTTCTCTTAGATGCAATGGCAATGTTAGAGGTGCCAGTTGAAAATCAGAGATTTGAATGAAGGATAAGAGAGCAAGCATCTTTATTAAGGCAGTGAGTTAGCAAAAAGTGAAACAAGGTCAGAGGTCCTCTGACTGTTCTCTCTGGTGTTCTCCTCCTTTGGAAAAAGCCACAAAAGGTATCAAGGCAGCTGAAGAATTGCCTCTGTGATACTGCTGCTCCTTTGCCTTTGCAGCGATTGAAGCAATATAGTTATGAAAAGGGAGTGGTGTTTTTTGCAGGATTTTCTTCTGTGCTACTGCAAAAGAAAATGGTAGTAATTATTCATTTTTCTAGCAATTTAATACTGAAATAAATGTTGCTTCTCTCATATTTGGTCCTATCTGCTACATTTTAGCACAATAATCATAAATGTCACCCATTATAAGATAGGTACCCCTTTACTCAAATTTTAGTTCTTCAAAACCATTTTAGGACATTTTGTGTTTTGTATTTATGCCAGTAATTGATTTTTTGGGAGATTTCATATGGAAATGGAGACTTTTTATAAGGAAGAAAGCTAGATGTTGTAAGTATTGATTATTTGTAGAAGAGCTATGATATCAGTAGTAGTACATATTGTATGTGCTGGGGATTTTAAGAGGTAAGTTAACAGTAGAGTTTTCAGCCCGCCATCACCTGTTCTCACTACTGCAATACCCTCTGCCCTCTAATTTCCACTGCTTCTGATAATTTTATGTGGTCTGTCAGAGAGCAAAAATTACCTGAATTTTAGGTTAAATGGGAGAGAACAGGGCTATTTCAGGTGAAAAGTAAGTAAACAAAGTACTTGTTTGACAAGTAAATGTAAAAACAACATACTTTCTCTGCTGGAATTGCATGGGAGGATTTTTGCTGCAGGCCCTGTGCTGCTGTCTGTAGTGCCCTTTGTCTGGCTGTATGTGTCTAGGATAGAGACAATGCAGCAATTCAATTCTCCAAACTCTACTCCCTGCTAATGTCTAGAGCTCTGACCTTTGTAGGTGACATTCACCCTTTTTTCATGCAGGATTTGAGCTTGGTGTCCCTCTCTGCTGCAATCCATCATATTTCCACAATCTCTTGTTTACTGGTCTTTTGTTGCCTTTGTTGCATCCTAATTCTTTCTGCAGCATTGCAGATGAGAATTTTAATTCTCGGTTCTCCTAGGAGGTGGTAAAGAGGATTCTAGTCCTTTCTGTTCCCTTTTCAGCAGAACAACAGGCTTCGTGCCTATCCTCCATGGTATGTTTTTTTCATGTAGAAAAACTGAACTGAAAGAACAGTGGGCATGTATTCTTTCTTTCTCTTTTCTCCATGATTTTAGATCCACTTCCCCACTTTCAGAGCTCGCCTGGGGTTGGGGTTTTTGGGTGGTAACAATAAATACTGAACTTACTCTTTATATTAGTGAAGTTAACGACAAGTTCACACAGTTGCAAGGATAACTTGCACTTAAAATGCGTCTTGCTTGCAAGCCCAGTGGAATCATCATCATTTTGGAGAGATGTTTAAACTGGCTCTAAGATGAGGTGTCCCATGCAGTAAAGTGAGCTGCCTGGAGAGATCCTGTTCCTGCTGCCCAGCAGGATGCAGTGGGACTGACAGAGCACATATGCCTTAACAGTCCTCCCCTGTGCTCTCTGCTGCTACCATTCCTCAAGCACTTGTGTGTGGCCCTGCTGGGCTGGGGAGGACCAATCAGAGGACTTTTGCCACTGTCATTCACCACTTCTTTGGTCCTATCACAAAATTCTTTTTCTGCCCCTTGGTGTTGACCTCAGTGTACTTCCCAGTCTTCCAGATTCCATGAGAAACAGCCAGAACTGAATTCCTTATATTTTTGACAGATTTTGATGTGTTAAGGGAGTGAATCCACTTGGTCAATTATTTATGTGTCTACAGGGAGATCAGGCATTATTTTTATCCTGCTGAGAATGCCTACAGGCAGAAATGTGTCCCCTTTTTAAAACCTGCCATTCACGCCACACTGACAAGCTGTGTCAAAAGCGTCTTGAATCCATGAGCATCATTTTTCTCCTTCAGTCAGTCTGGCAATAATAGTAATTTCAGTACTTCCATCCCCTGGAAAGTGAGAACTCATAGTGAGATACATTAGTGCTGCCACCTTTTTAGCCGATAGGGGTTCTTTTAATGTACTGTTTCTCTGAAATTTGAGCTAAAAATAGCCAAGGGTATTATTCTGTTATCAGAAGAAAGACTGCAACTTTCTAAAGGGTTTGGGTTCTTCATTTTTTGAAGAAAATTGTTTACAAAACAGAAGGTAGCAATGCCTTCAAGAAATATCTGTCACTGCCGTAGGAAGAATACCAAAATGTTTAGTATGCATAAAAAATGGTTATTGTTTTTGGTTGTGTATCTTTAGAGATTTGATCAAAGTATGTCATTTCTCTCATACTTTACCTCTGGTTTTGCATTCAATTTTGAGTGATTTTTTTTTTTGTTTTTTGCAAGAGAAATTCAAATATGTTTCATTTAGGAAAAGGAAATGATCTTTTAAAATTTTGGTTTCCATTTTATGTTATCTTTTATTATGTTATTATGTATACTTTTTTTCATATGACTAGTATATGTTATATTTCATTGAAGATCTTTCAGTTTAGTGAAAAGTAGTTTTGTTCAATGTTAAATCATTTCCAAAATGATTTGAAATATCAAATAAAATTAATTAAACCATCTGAAAGCTAAGATACAAAAAAAACATTTGTAGTGTCCTATTACACCTGTTTTCTCAGTGCAAGAAAATTATTTCTGATTTTAATATGACTAAGTATAGATTGACTGAAATTTAAAAATTATTTGCTAAGGTATTCCATTTTTTAAGAAAATCATTAATTTTTTTTAATTTTGCAAGATGTTTCATTTTCTATTTTAAAAAATTGTGTATTTTCAACTATATTTTATTTGAAAATTTCCACCTAGCTTTATATCCACACAGCTCCATGATAATTTAGCCTTTCACAGTCCAGAAACCTGAGCAGTTTATCTGGCCTATAACTTACTCCTAAATCCCTGCCTTCTCCAGACTCTTAAAAATTGGATAAGGATTAGTTTGAAACCTCAAGTAACAGTTCCGTAAACACATGGCACAGGGATTTTTTAAGAGATTATGAGAACAACAAGGATTGAGTACTACTGGCATGTGGCATCAGAAATATGTTTGAAAACTTCTGGTGACAGAGTCAATACCAGCTGTGATCTCTGAGCACAATTAAATTACTATTACTGTCAATGATTGCTGTTAATGACCATGTGAAAAGTCGTCATGTAACATAAGGTGCAAATGAATAGAGTTTAGATTTGTTGCAAAAACCTGGCACAAGTCAGGATTAAAGATAACATGAAATTAAATCAAACAGAATTTATCTTAAACTAACTAGTGTCAATAATGTAAATTCCAAGATAGCCCATTTAATACAGAGCAAGAAAATCTTGAACATTTAAGATATTGAAAGAAATATAAAATATCAAATAAATGCTTGGATGGCTAAACCTCTGTAAATAAGTTAGGTTCTGAAATCTGTGTTTTCTAAACTCAGCGTGCTGGCCTTTGTGGGTGAAAAGGCTACAGGTTATTAAAAATCAGAAAATCTCCAAATATCAAACCTGAATAAAAATGTTCCCTGAACCTATTTATTAAAAAGAGAATAAATATACACCTGAACTGCGTTAAGCTTTTAGTTTTGCTAATTTAGAAGCAGTCTGATTTTACATATAGAATCATGAATGTCTGATATATTTAATTTATATTGCACATTTCCTCTCAGAAATACTTCTGCCTTGCCTCTATCTTCATATGGCTGTGTATTTGCTTGAGAGTTAAGAAATAGAACTTTTTGACCTTTATGTTTTCTGCAAAGTTTTATTAAAATCAGACAGTAGTTTTGCCCAGGTAGCAGTGATGAGCAAGACCCTGAAGGCCAGATGCACCGGGAGTATGACCATTGAAGCTTTTATTCCTTACTGATGCTAAAAATCAGGTCCTGCAGATGAAGGAGAAAGTCCCTTCCTACTTTCTGCTAAAGCTGTAACCTGGGTTGTTACTCAGCAAAATTTGGGAAAGAAGCAAGAGGTGTGAGAGACAATCCTGGCAAACCAAACCAAGAAAAGAAGGACCCTTGTGTTCTGCTTAACCTGCCCTTTGCCAGACAGGTTGTTGTCATAATGCTGACTGCAAGCACATAATCTATTGGGCTTCAGGAAATAGGCTTACCTTGTTATCTGAAAATATTTGAGTGGGTCAAGCTCTCAAAAAGATTCAAGGGGGAAGGTTTTTATTAAGAAGCTCTTTAGGCTTGAACTAGCACCTTTTCCCACAGTCACAACTTACTGCTAAACTCAACAAACCAGCACCTCCTCTTGAGACCTGCAGGGAAAAAGTACTTTGCATGAGGTTATGCACAAGGAAGCAAGCCCATTGCCTCCCAGATTAAACTCATTTGACACTTTCAGAGGGACTGTTTTTCCAACAGTGCTCATGTGTTCAGGGATGCGTCCCACAGCTGGAATGCTCTTCCCACTCCTTGGATGGCAGTGCAAGGCTGCCAACTCTGTGTCCGTGTTATGCCATGTTATGGTAAGAAGGTTATTAGGGAGTGCTGCAATAAGGTGAAGGGGATAGGAGGTGTCCAACTCTGTTGTTACTGTCAGCCTACAGTTGTAAAGGATGATTTAAAAAACCCCAGTGAAATTACAAATTAAATGTAAGACTTTTGGTTTAGCCTCTGTCTGCAACATCTTCCCATTCTAAGCAAATGACAGTGTGGGATAATAAATAATTCATCACAAGCCAAAACCATTCGAAACCTTGCTGTACCACAGCAGCAAAGCTGTATAAAACTCCTGGATTTAAGACTTGCTGCATCATGGAGATTTATAGGATGAGTATCATGACCAGAATGAAGAGGGATTTGCTTACCATTCTGCTAACATAATTATGTACACTGGTTTTTTCCCCGATTGAGTTTAATCAGGTGCAGACAGGAAAAATAAATCCCTGCTTCTGCTCATAAGCAAAAACAAGACATGTAGTTCTAGCAACAAAGATGCTACATGAGAGACTGTACACAGCAGAGGAGGTTACCAGTAAATCAGGATTTTGACATTGGGCAAATAATTACTGGGAGTAGTTCTCTTCTGAAAAATTATCAGGAGGATCTGTTTGGTTTCTTAATATACTGTAGAGACAAGATTGAGTGAAGAGGTTTGATATTTCAATACCTCCCTCCCATCTGAAGCAGTTTAAGGGGCTGGTTTCAGTATGATTTTTTCTTTGGCTATAAATGCAGATACCATGAGATAATTCTTTATGTTTGGAGCATCTCATTTATCTTTTCAATTTTGAGGATGGGAACTGGCCATATACAAAGTGAAGAGTGAAATTTTTACTTCATAAAGTGATGAGGTAACAAGAAGTAGTAGGGCTTTATATTGCTTTTTATCTGCTGAAGAACAGCATAGGCAGTTTGTGTTTTTGTTTATTTATGTCCATTCAGCTGATGTTAATTAACTTGTCAGAATCTACATTTGAAAAATTTAAACATCTCTTGCATCCAGTGTGTAGAAAACTTAACAAACAGCAGCGGGAAAATAATTCCATCAAAAGATTTTCTCCCTTGGCTTGTTATGATATTGTCAACAGCTCTTGATGGAATTACTTCCTTACATCTTGCTTCAGCCCATATATTACTATTTTCCAAAGACTGTTCAAAATAGAATTAAAAATGGATGCTGTTTATCTGCCACATGTAAAAAAAAAACCCCAACCCTGTACATTCCAGAAATAAAATATCTTCCTGGTTGGATATTTATTGTTTTATTCAAGTAATGCTTGCCTAAATTTTATTTTGCAAAATTCTTTCTTCTGATGGTTGATACATTCTGTTATGAATTTAGAGCTAAGTAATGACTTTCTGCTGTCCCTATCATGTCAGATTAAGTGTTGTATTCAGAAAAAAGTGGAAACCAGAAGGGGTTCTGGCAAAGACTTATTCAGATCCTGTGGTGTGGGTATGCAGGTTTTGCGAGGTGTGTGTAATTATCTCAAGGAATGTAAATCTTCCATCAATTCATTTTTTTTCCCTGCTGGCTCTAAAACCAAATTATTTCTTAAGGCACTTGTTAAATGCTTGGAAGAATATGAAAATTAACTGACCTTGCAAAAATGCATTTTCCTCTAATTGTGCTCTTGGGCTAGCTGTATTTTCTGTAGTAGGATATTTTCTAATTGGATCTTCTTATACAATAAACTTCTAACATGAAATAAAAATCCTTGCCGAGTGATACTGCATGAAAGCAGGTGCATAAATGCATTCCTATTCTTTTAAACTCAATTTTCCTTTGAATATGCTGAGCGCATCCATTTTGAAATGTACATGGCATGGTTTTCTGCCTGTGACCTCCAAGTAATTCAGGATTAAGGCTTCAGTAGTCGCCTTGTTTTGGTATGACAGGTAATGCATTACACTTGCTGAGGGAAAAGTGGTGAAGGATGAGTCCAACTGGCTATGTTTTCATTTAGCTATGAGCATAGCATAGCTACAGGGAAATTTATGGCTTCTGCAAATTTCTAGTTTGATTCAGGGCCTGGGCTTTGGCTCTCAGAGTCTGTGGAATGAAGGAAAGTATTGATTTTACAGACTCTGTGCCCTCTTGAATCTGTCTGTGAAGGGTCAGCATAGCTGTTTCATGAATAATGAGCAGCTGAGATCACAGTAGAAGATTTAAAAGGGATTAATTCATGTTGAATTGAATTTTGAAGGAGAAATTTTGCCAGCTGATATATTGGCATGTTAGTGAGGAGTTGCTTTAAGTAAAACTGTCCAATTATTTTCTTATCTTTTCTTCTTAATGAGCTACGAGATCATTTCTGTTCTGAAAAGTCAATTATGGAAGTAGCTATAAAATCTTTATATTCGGCTGAATCCTGCCTTACTCTCCTGGAACATGACCTGAAATATGGGTGGCAGAGAAGAGAGTTCATGGCAGCAGCCCAGAATTCATGTTAATATTCACTTCACTGGTGCACTGTAGAGAAGTAATGACCACCTCCATGGAATGTGTTGTAGAGGCTGATTTTTGCATTTTGTTCCCTGTTTTATGGATTTTATGCGTGTAGAAGTAGCTTAAACACTATTTTCCACTTGCTTAACTTGTGTGAGTAAAGTAAAGCTGTGCTAAGTTCAGACTTTCTACTGTGGGCATATAGTTTAAGTCCTTTGCTTTGTTGTTATCTCTCCAGTCTTTCCTGCTTGCCCTTTGAATGTACTTGCTTTTGTGTGTTGACCACCTACGGGATTAAATGCCAACCTTTTATTTCCTAACACACATTTAATGTAGATGCTTTGTCCATCACTTGCACAAATTGTCTTACACCCCAGGTAGCTGTCCACCTCACAGGCAACTAAATCTAGGGATTTTGTGTTTTCAGAACACTGTCATTTAAATAACTATCCAGTGTAACTGGATGTCTCAGTCCTATCCACTGCAGTAGACTACTGTACTAGAGTCTTATTTGGCAAACATGGAAGTATGCTACACTAGTCAAAGACATTCCTGGTGTTTCTCATACCTCTACTGTTTCTGTGAAAAATTGTGTAGTGACATCCAGAGGCTCTAAGAAAGGGACAGGGAGACCTGCATCATCTATGGATTCATTGATATGAAACAGCAAGCTGTGTGCAGGCAGAGAAAGGGATAACACCTTACTGCTCGCCACTGACCTGCTCTCAGTATGGATTTGTAGATCCTCAAACATTCAGAAGTCAAGTTTCTGTTTAGCTCTGAATTCTGCTCTTGTGTCATGATCTCAATTGTCTTATTTGTCCTGTGAGACCGTTCCCCCCAGCAGGGGAAATACACTTGGGCACTACCCTGCACGTACCTGCCATGGCGATGAAGGACTTAGAAGTGTTTAAAAGGGCTTCACAATTTGAAAGCTCAAAGTTGAAGTTGCTATAAAAAGCAAGTAAAGGTTGTTTTGCTAAATGTGTTCAGATTCCTTGAATCACAAATCCATACAAAAGTCCCTGGGGATATGTGAGTTCCATTGGCATTAGCAAGAATGTGACTAAGGATTTCTCATTCCTAATCAAGTACGTGTGCCTATTGCTGAAAAATAAAAGCTCTTCATGTGCAGTACAAAGCATGTGACAAATACAGTGCTTTTTTTCATTCAGTTACAAACGTCCCCAGAGAGAATAGTTTTTCTGATTAAATGAGTACTTTAAGAGGAAAGGTTTTGGTTTTGTTTTCTAGAGCTGTATTTTTGAAAGCTGTAGCTCCTGCTTCTGCTTGCAAAAATGGGTAATGAACAAAAGAAAACAATGCCAGAAACTTGTCAAACTATGCCAGGGGCTGGATACATTGAAGGAACCATAATTTTCTGGTGTTCTTGGTAGCACATTGATTGGAGTCTTGCTGTGTCTGATGATCTTCTTGTGAAAAGCTTTTTTATTTGCATACTTGGGCACTTTGGCTGGAGGTGCTCTCAAGAATTAATGAAGTACGCCAGTGTTGAAATAAATTTTAGGCACTGACCCAGCTTATCAGTATGGTGAAGTTCAATAAGATGGCAAGTTTAAGGGCTTGTAGGAGAATGCTGAAAGTAGAAACAGGAAGGGTGGACGGAACAAGATCATGTCTAAGTGCTCTGTCATGTCTTCTCTGCAGCTAGACTACTTTGATTTTCTGAAACAAGTACTTTGAAAGGAGAATATCTTAGGTATCGATGGACCAAAGACAGATTGTTAATACCACTTCCCCTTGTCACATATTGTCAGGATTTATTGCTCTCCTAATCCAGTGCATTTTTACTTTCAGACATCATGCAAAAATCTAGAAAAATACGTTGCATATTTTCTGCAGGTCCTCATTATGTAGGCTACAGTCAAATTGCATCTTTGCCCTAAAGCTCTATTGCTTGCCTGCTGGCTGTGTGAAATAATGTCTTATTTTATGTAAAATGTTTCTCATTTGGTTCAGATATTTCAGTGTGTGAGCTCAAACCCCCCCCCAGATACTTGTGGAAAGCAAACAAAAAAGTTTCATAAGCACAGCTCAGTGCAATTTATCTTTACATTGGAGGGAATATGTGTTGGAATGTGTTTATAATCTTTGTTCAGCTTGACATCCTGATGTTAAGCACCGTGTGTTTTGACTTCAGACACCTTGCTATTTCCAGAACACTGTGTGGTAGGGAGGTTGATGAGAGGATTATTATGAGGAGATCTTTTCAGTACTAGCACACACTAATGAAAGTGAGACAAAGAGTGATAGTGGAGACTAACCAACTGTGTAGATAGCAAGTCATGGATTCAACTTTATGGAGTATTTGATAAGGTCAAGGAGATGAAACTGTGCTTGAAGCATTTGAAGCAATTTGTGAAGCCCTGGGATGTGTACAATATTCACAGCCACCTTCCCCAATTAGTGACAGTGTGGAAGTCTTTTCCAGCAGAAGTGCTATTTCTTGCTTCAAAACAGGCAAGAGTTGTTCAGATTTGAAAGATGCAGGCTAGAATTAGGGGATGAGCTTTAGCTAGTACAAATAATCTCATTGGCATAACTAGTACATCAAAGGAAAACACAGATCTAAGCAGAAAGAATATTGGCAGAGTTACTGCAAAGAGTCTGGCCAAAGTCAGAGGGCATGAGGTATGTTTTTGGATGAAAGCTATAATACAGTGGCCATCATTTTAACCATTTGTGCATGTACTGTCTCCGTTTTACGGGTGTAAAGCTGAGGTACAGCAATAGTAAGGCCAAAAAAGAAGTGCTGGGTTTTGACGTGCAATTTGGGTTGATAGTAACCTACATTTCAAGGTATTCCTGCAGCAAAACGTAGGTTCAAAGCACAGATTTCCATGCATTACATCTTTGCAAGTCAAATGCTAACCATTAAAGTAAATTAGAAGCTCTTTATTGGTGTCTGATTTATTAAAAAATGTTGGTTAAAGCATTCACCTTGCAGATTGCAGGGAGTCTGGTACACCAGGGTCTTCAACCATGCTTCATATACTCCCTTTTGTTACAGAACTTTCAACTTTGAGAGGAGGCAGAAGGCATCTTTCCTTAATGCAAAATTCCGATTCATCCCTAAAGCAGACCTCTAACAATATAATTAAGCATTTCTAGAGAAAAAATAATACGTGGTTGTGTTATCAAAAACTGTGCTGTTGCATGCATTCACAATGAGAGCAGTGACTACTGGGCTGTTTGCTTGTTCTCTGTTTGCTGGTTTGAGCCCAGACAAAGCAGAATGAGCTGAGCTGCTGAAAATAAAAATCTGTCAGGTACATGTAAGTAGTGATTTGGAAAGCAATAATGAATTATCCAGATTTACGAAGATTTCTCTTAGAAATAGCAAAATTTGTATCCTTAATGAGAAGATTATGGCTTGCTGATTATAAAGGTTCTTCTCCAGATCGTCTTGGGATCCAGGGGATTCTCAAAGAAAAAGTTGCCAGAACTTGTCAAAACAAGGCACTTTTCTCTTAGCTTCAGTCTCACAGGTAGCTGAACACCATTTGCTGACATTTTCTTTCAAAGAAATCAGCCTGAGTCTGATACCAAGAAACAATAAAAGAAGCAAATTTTGTCAACATTATAAGTAGCTAAAATGTGGTTTTTAACAGCAAAGTGGTGTCAGGCATTAATGAGCAGCAGTACTAACCTGACTGGTCACAGACTCTGTAGAATGTGTTAAAAAGAGAAAAGTAAATGAAAAATAAAAATGAAAGGTGAATCACAGCCAATATATTAAAATATAAGTGAATATTGTTTTGATGCAGGGTAGGAGGAACAAGAGATAAAACTAGAGTTTGCTGCAGACTCCCACTAACAGGTTTTCAATCTCAAAGGGACGCACAATCATTTTATCAGGTATTTTTGTCATGAGTTTACTAGTTTGAAGGATACATTATTATGAATAATCAAGAATTTTCTTCCAAATTATAAACAAGGCATTTTTATTATCAAAAACATATTTACTTGTCTGATAGCATCTCTACTATCTAGATTTGAGGAAAGAGATCTGTAAAAGTAGAAACAGTAAATACTGAAATACAAAAATTTAGCTGCATGAGCAAGTTAAAACAACTTTGGATAATACATTAAAATAAGTAAAAACAACAATCTTCCTTGCCAAAAGAGTGGCTGATATAGTCTGTTCCTTTGGAGTTTTCAGGTTTTACCATGTCTTTTCAAAAGGCTGGTACAAAACATTGTGACAAGTTGCAGTCAACTTCTCTGAGAGCCCTTAGAACATGCCAGAAAGAACGCGGGTTTTGATATTCCTGGTTTTTAAAGGCATACTGAATATTGTCAGAAATGTTGGTGTATGAAACCCCCAAATTTATGAAACATCTTGAGCACCTATCATAAGAGAAAAAAAAAAATCCAGACAAATACAGTGATGACTCTGAAAGGTCAGTAGTGCAGGTGTGAGAATAATCTATACAAGTTACAAGATGGCCGTGAGTGTTCCCTGAACCCGCTAATAATCCATTGGTGAGTGAGGTGTGATGGGTGTGAAACACCATAGAGAAGCCATAATAGAAAGGAAGCATGGTCATAGTAATTTTTGCCTGAAAACTTCGTCTGTAGAGAACATAGTTATATTTTGTGAACCAGCTGAACTATTTCAGAATTTAGAAAATGTGGATTTACTTACAGAGAAAAAGGAGCACAAAATGAAGTATGAAAAATTAAAATAGAATAGAATAACAAAGAGACGTGGGGAAACAGGATGAAATTTGGTCCTCAGGGTCTTAGGTAGACTCAGAAAACTGGCGGTCAAATATTATTTGACATGAATGCCATACATTAAAAGCTCATGTTGCTTCTGGAAGTATCTAATAGATATCATTTTGGATCTGGTTTATTAACTTTTTTTTTATTTTTTAAAAAGCAGCTTTTAATGAGGTATTATCTTTCTACAAGATAATCACATTTAATATTATTTATGCTTTTATCCATCCTTAAGGTTCTCAGCCTTAACACTGTTCTGAAGGTGTATTCCCATGTGTTACACAGCATGTTAATAATGGCTTTTTAGCATCAGTGAAATTATGCATCACATTAGACAGTGAAAAAACCAGAAAGCATAAATGGCTAGTGCTTCAGAGATGGTTCTTAGATGAATGTGGACAGCCTATAATGTATGGTATTATAATTTCATTATTAAAACACTCGTGTGTTTATTACCTGGAAATGTAGAAGACATATTTATTTGTAGTCATTGTACTCAGCGGTGGAAAGTGCAGCACTGTAATAAACTCTTGCCCTCTGAAATATGTTTATCTTGTCACTGAGCTGGCTTACTAATGTGATTTTCTACCTTTCACAAAAGGAAGGTAATGCTTGCTGCAGTTGCTATGATACAAGACTAGTGCACTGAACTTCCTGGTGCATCAGCACACATTTTGTTCCATGCAGTTCCCTGTCACTGCTGCTGTCTCCCAAAATTCCAAATGTAAAATAAGGATTCACAGATATTTTTCTTGTTTGCTCTGAATGACTAGTAGCAGTGGCACTGAGCTTTAATTTGACTGTGGGATTGAATTTCTTTTTTTTTTTTCTAAAAAGTGGATCATGAGGCTACTGCAAAACAAGGATAAAATGCACTCTCTTGTGTTTTGCACTTTATCAGCAGATGTAAACACCTAGGTTTGTCTCTCCAGAAGTTATATATCCAGAAGATGCTTTCTCAACCCTCTCCTCTCTAGGAGAGGAAAAGACAAAAAGAGGGACCTTCAGTGGACAGTTTATCCCATAAGCCTGAGACATTTTAAGCCAGGATGAATTACCTCTTGGAGGAGGCTGCTTTCAATACTGGCTAGAGAGGACACCTAGATAATTTAAATGATATACTTCTATATACCTAAAACTATAGGAGATGAATTCCATTGAAAGTGATAAGGTGAATTTTTTTTCAAACTTTTGGCCTGCGAATAATCTAAAACAAGATTAACAGGTGGAGATGTAGCAAAACTGGGAGTATAATGCTGTATATGGCAATAAGATAAAAGTCAAAATGTAATGCAGAGAGAAGCAATTCTGGAGAAAAGTCTGAAAAACACAGATCAACCTCCCTTCCATGCAAAAGCAAGGCTTTTGTGGGTTTGGTAATGACATTTCTGTAAGAGCAGCCTTTCTCTCATTTTCATCCTTTGCCTCAATCTCCCAAAGAAAACCAGTTCTCAGACTGTGTTTCTTCAGAGATGTATAACATGTTCTCTGTCAGCTCCAGTGACTTTATTCTCAGGGATTCCTATTTGGATGACATTGCACCAGCTAGACAGAGACTGAAGACAAGAAAATAAAACTTTTGAAAATACTGGCTTCTTACTGACAGTGGATTTGGCTGCAGAAAAGATACTCCTTTTATTTTTATGTAGCCTGGAAATTCATCAGGTGTTCTCCAAGATATTAATAATGTTTTGGCTACCAATATCAGGTAGGCTTAATGGATTTCCCTGTCGGCATAGTGAATGTGATTGCAGTGAAGCATGAAACAAACTGTTTTAATGACTTACACTTAGACCTGATGTTATTTTTTTAAGGACACCTACGTCTTTCATTAATTGAACAAGCAACCACTTGACTGTGAGTGAATAATTAATTTCAAAGTCTGAAGAATAATATTCATTGTACCTTAGGAAATATTACTGAAAAGTTTAGGGTAAATCACTTGAAAAATAAATAATCGCATCTATTGATTTTGAGATGATTTCTGCCTATTGAGACACGGTATGTGAAGTAGATGTGCTCCTTTCTCTGCAGCTGGGATGACAGCAGCTCAGTTAGCAGTGGCCTCAGTGACACTCTTGACAACCTCAGCACAGATGATTTGAATACCACCTCATCCGTCAGCTCTTATTCCAACATCACAGCCTCTTCAAGGAAGAACACTCATGCCCAGGTGAGTAGCTTTGCATTGCCATTTGTTGCAACACTCCCCAAGCACGCAGGATAACAAAAGAAAATGTTTGGTATCAATGCCTCTAAACAAATGAAATATTCATATTTTACAAAATCCTCAATTACACCTGAATGCAAGAAGCCATAGACCCCACTGACCCAACCTTGGGCTGTAAGCTGACATCCCAAATTCCCTGCTCCCAGGGCACACATCACTGCTGAAGGTGCTGGCTGGAGAGACCCAGCTCTGCCCACCCTGGGGGAGCCCGCACTGTTCCCAGCCCCTGCTGCACCCTAACACAAAACAAACGCAGTATGATTGGAGCTGTGATGTGTGGATTTCTACTCACTTCGGCTCATTTGGAGTATCTCTTTCAAAAGATAACACAATATAGTATAATATATCTTTTGTCTTTTATGAGCTGAAATACATTAGGGAAGAAATATACAGGCTGTACTATCCTTTCAAATGGCAGAGATTCTCTTCTCCCTGCTTAATTCCAGGGATGAAAGTGTCAATGCAAGGTGAAAATTCATAGTGTCAAAATAGAGTTCTTAATAGCATACAGCCACAAACTATTTACATAATACATATACATGTGTGTGTGTCTGCATGTAAAGCTCTTGTGCCAGGTATCCAAGCATTTCTTCCCAGCTCCCCTCAAAACTGCAAGTGATGGAAAAGTCAGTACAGAATCCTTGCAGGACTTGATTCCACCCAGAAAAGAAGTAAAACCAGAAAAGTTTGTCTCAGTAGGAAAGTATTCTCTGCTGTGTCATCTCCTGTTTACAAGCAGGGAACTTCAAGCATAGGGAGGAGTTGTTGCCTCCAGTGATTTGGTGTCACATATTCAGGACACAAGGTTGACACTTCTGATTCCATTTAGACTCCTGCAAGCAGCCAGTGTCTGCCATTCAGAGGTCTGTTTTGTAGATGTACATTGTAGCAGACTGTGAGCAGGAGAAAATCATGTATTTGTCATTTCCCCCAGACAACAGGGAAATATAGTTACTTTTGGAATGAAAAGTCCTTTAATCTCCAACAGGACAGATATCAGATGAATGCTGTACTCATGCAAAGATATTCATACTAATGCAAATATTCTACAGCCCTTACTATTGCCTTTTTCACTCCATCAAGGACTTACATGGTTGCTAAGTGGAGATCAGCCTCTTCCCTTTCACATCAACAGTGATGGCCAGCTAGTTCTGGCTTACTTGTTCTACTGCATAATTATCAGGATTGGAAAATCTCAGGCCGACTATTCAACTCTTTGTGGCTTTGTTTTGATTTGGATTATCTCATGTTCTAGCTGCTCTATAATAAGCCTCTGTTTTATTTGCAAATTGTTCAGCGATAGACAGAGACGCAGTGCATGTTCAAGTTTTGTTTTCATTCCAGAGTTCCTTTTTATTATGAACACTAGGAACAGACCTTTATCAGGTATGCCTTTACCAGGCAGATTAAGCAGAACTTGCTGTATTCCATGCTAGCTGGCAATCTCAGTCAGGAGCTGAGATGAACAGAATAAATTTTGCCAGCTGTTCTCCAGGTCTTAGATATACTTCAACACAGAGATCCCTTTCTCAGTCTTTTTAAGTGATTGGACCAGTAAGGGCTGGCTGTAGAAAGGGCTGAGACAGAAACTGCATGTTTTGTTGTGATTTTCTTATTAAAAGCATAATAATGGTGAAGAGAGGCTTTTAGAAAGAATTGTACTACTAATTTTTTTGAAATTATGCAGTTTGCTTTAAAAATGTATGACTATACGTTTACAGTCATTCATTTATGGTAAAATGTCTGTAAGCATGTTGTTGCATGTTACACGTGTTGTAACAACAACTTTAATGAAAACTCTCTTTTGATGGGCCCTGCAGTACTTTTGTAGATATTTGCTTGGGCTTTTTTCCCATTAATCCTTATCCATAATCCGTGCTAGGATGTCTGAAGCACATGTGTAATTATGGAAATGCAGAGAGCTTTTGCATTTTGTACACCTCAACTGTATGTAAACAGGAACTGATTATTCTGTCGGTCATCTAATCAATATTAATCCTACTTATGACAGCAGTGCCTAGGAAACAGCCACAGAGGGGTCTCTGTGGTGAAGGAGCTGTGAGAGCACAGAATAATAAATAGCCTGTCCCTCAATGTGACCCATTTTGCAGCCACTCTTAGGCTGGTGATACCTGAGAGCAGTACCATATTTTTGCTGTTAAAGAGGGGCAGAGGCAAGCAGGAGTGGTGAGAGGGTGATGTGCAAATAAGGCTTCAGACTGAGGTCAGGAAGCTGCAGAAAAACACAGAAGGAAGAGTTACACTGAACAGCCTGTCAGCATAAAGAACACCAGTCTTGTCAAACACAGAGGGTAGCGTCTGTCTCTGTTTCTACTTAAGCCACTTTCACAGCTTCTACGTTGTCTTGTTGGGCTGCTCCTTGCAGCACTCCCTTATCAGCATGCCTCAGGGAAGGCAGATGCCATAGAGGGGTTAGGTCCTCACTGGTGCATCCTCTGCGTGAGTTTGAGGGAGCGTGAGCCCAGCTGGTTGCCTTCACACCACAGATGAGTAGTGCTGGCATAAGCCTCTCTGCTGCTCTGTTAGCTGATATAGCTAGAGAGAGTTTCTTGTTGGAAGCAACTCATTTCTGTGGAGACAGACCAGTAGAAAAGCCATCAGCTGTACCACAAATAATTTTGTGGAAGATGCTGTCCTTGCTCACTGGTGGCACAACATACTCTGTTCTGCTGGAGCAATATTCCTAATCCAGTCACTCAAAGTCTTGGGTAGGAAAAGTCAAGAAGCCAGACTGAGGTGATTTTAGTAGTATATTTAGGAAATCACTTACCCAAGCTTTTAGTAAAACCTCTCAGCACAGTGATCCACTTCTGAAATTCAGACAGAGTTAAGGAACAATAGGGTATCGTCACTGATGGTTAGAGTAAATTACACTTCACTTCATTATGAAATCTTTTAAAAATAAAAAAAAAGAGAAATATCATCCCCAAATAGGTATGTTTTGTATGTTTTTAAACTTTTGGAATCAGGATACTAATGTTTTAGAAGGAAAGTTTCTGTGGCCCTTGCTGCAAATAGACCAAATTCTCCTCCCCTACTATTGAGGCCATGATGATCTTTTGCCTTTTCTTTTATATCCCTTTTATATACCCTTTTATGTAGCTTTTATGTATCTTCAGTGCTTTTAGCCCACATACCTGTAATTTCTTAAGTTTGATAACTTAGCTGAGACCCAATATTCCGTTAAGCCAAAAGAGCAAACATCCTGAAGGCCCTGCAGCTGAGGGTCAGAAAGCTCTAGACACCAAGGTCCTCTAGAACATATACTGTAAACTAAAATAAGCCCATCCAGGGAGGGACTCTTTGGAATGAGGGGTTCATTTGAGCCTCTCACTGGGGAGTCTTTGATAGATATGCTAATTTGCAAGGCCTATAATCGTGTACATGATCTATTGTGTGGGAGTGCATTTTCAGGGTGCATTTCAGTGCACCTAAGGATCCTTAAATAAGTAACAAGGTAAAAGACCCCTTTTTTCCCCTTAACTGTGTCTGACTTTTAATTTTAAGACCAGGGAAAGGCAACACTATGATTTAAGAAATCAGCAAATAATGGAGATGCTGGGACTGACCATTTCCCATGCAAATCTCTTGTAGCTGAAGACAGACTCAGAGAAGCGCTCGGTTACGGACAGTGAAACTTGGGGCAGCACTGAAGAACTGAAGAAACCAGAGGAAGACTTTGACAGCAGCGTAGACAGCAGTGGCAAGTGGAAAGGCCTTCCCTCAGGGCTATCTGAAGAGTCAGAGAAGGGGGGGCAGAAAACATCTCTCTCTGTATCACAGACTGGATCTTGGAGGAGAGGCATGACTGCACAAGTAGGAACAACTCAGTCCAGGCACAAAGCAGGAACAAGTGCACTCAAGACCCCAGGTAGGAAACTTCTGTAGTTCAGATTACAGTGGTCTTAAAATAATTGATGGGTATTATATATATACACTATATGCATATTGTTCTCTCCTCCCATAGATGACTTCAAGCCCAGATTGTAATATTATATTAATTTTTTCATTTCTAGAACTGTTAGTTTGCTACATGCATAATAATAATTTATTAAGTACACATGGATGCATCCGTAACAAAAACTGTGATTGCATTTTGTTGTACTATCATTTGTGTATGTCAACATTTATTAAGGAATTCTTAGAAGTATTTTTGGACTCATCTGTGCTTTATCCTTATTCTCTAGAAAACCTTACCTTTAATAATTCAACATATGCATGGAAATGGCCAAATATTAGAAGCTGAGTCAAAAAGATTGAATATTCAAGGGAGGGGACTCAGAATGATATCTCTAGTTATTTCTGAACTAAAGCTGAATTATCACATTCCACATACTATGGGTGTTCTACAGACCACTGTTAAGCAATAAAAAATTGTAAAAAGATGTCTTTTTACACATTTTCAGTGCTAAATGCCCTCTTACTAATTTTGGAAGGCCTCTCAGAAGGCCTCTCACTTTGGCAATCTAGGTTTTAAGTAAAAAATCCAAAGCTGGTGAAAGAGATAAGTATTAAAACCATCTAATCCTAATCCATCATTTTACTAAGGAAATGTGAATTCTCAGTAGGACATTTTCTGGAGCTTTGTCGTGTCCTGACAAAATAGTGCATGAGCATACTTCAACCTCCAGTTGTAAAGGCAGCTAACAAAGATCTCATCAGAATGAATTCCTACCCTTTGTGAACCCGTTTTGTTTCTTTGCAATTTGGAACTGTTAAACATTGGTCAGTCCATGGTCCATGAGATCCCTGAGGAGCGTTGCCATTGTGATCATATGGATACAGCAACTATACCCCTCTAAGAGCAATTAAAAATGGAGATACTGAAAGGTTTGCTGCACTCCAAGCTGAGCTTCCCAGAACTGTTTTGCTGAAGGTGATCAGGCAGCCACTGTGCAACACAGAACTGAGGCCTTAACTACTACGGATCTGTGTGTTTGCTAGGTCAGAGTCTGATCTGCATCATGGCATGTGCATCTATTTGTGTAGCATAAAATGTGTACTGGATAAAAACATGAGTGGATTTAGTTCTGCTTTGCAGGTGCTGCTCTTTATTGCATTTTAGTTTCTTAAGAGAAATTAGGTCATCCACCTCCAAAGCTTCCATAATCACTTGCCGAGTAAATTAAAAACTTTGGTATGTTTTAGGAGTTATTAGGAGTATACAATAGATGCTTAGATAGAAATTAGAATTGAAATGGCAATTTTTATCTATTTGTAAAAGAGGAAGAGGGTACTTAGAACACCTTATTTCAACCTTTCTGCATGTTAAAATAAAATTTTAGAAAATATGGAAGAAACACAGAAATATATGTTATATAGTCATAAGCCTCCGCAGGACTGAAGAAAACCTCTCAAAAAATCAAAAATCTTGAGAAGGCATCAAGGGTACAACAAAGACTAATTAACTTGTGTAATTGATATTGTTACAGATCAAGACGATTCATTCTACAACATAATCTCTCCCTGATAATTTTGTGTAACTAAAACCAGAACAAACTTAGTCATAAGCTAAAAAGATGTAATCAGTGAAAACCAAAGAACTCTATAAATACCATTAATTTCTTCATGCATAATTAATGTCATACTTCAGATGTTTATTACACGTAGTGTTTTATTTTCAAGTACTACTTCTTTCATATAGAAATACTCTAAACAGAAGAAAATTAGTCAAAATTCCTTATAGTTCATTCAAGATAATTTTCTACAACTTCATTTTCCACCTATATATGAAACTGGAAGTCCTCAGAGGAATTTCAAGCTGTTAGTGCTTAGCTGTAATGTGTCGTACCTGCTATGGACAGCTGATGGGAGACTAAAGACCAAACAGGTCTCTTTCCTTAGGGGAATTCTTCTATTTGTGTGTTTTTTCATTTTGAAATTGTAATCATATAATGTTGGAATTAGATATTAAGACATTGCAGCTTAAACACAAGTGACCTTTTCAAATATACTTTTACGTAGGAAAAACCGATGATGCAAAAGCTTCAGAAAAAGTGAAAACTCCCCTAAAAGGAGCGTCCATACAGCGATCTCCATCAGATGCAGGAAAAAGCAGCGGTGATGAAGGGAAAAAGCCTCCCTCTGGCATTGGGAGATCAACTGCCACAGGGTCATTTGGATTCAAGAAGTCTGGGTTGGGATCTTCTACCATGATCACCACAAGCGGAGCGACCATCACAAGCGGGTCAGCAACGCTAGGAAAAATGCCAAAATCTTCAGCCATCAGTGGGAAGTCCAACGCAGGGAGGAAGACGAGCTTAGATGGCTCCCAAAACCAGGATGATGGCGTCCTGCATGTGAGCTCAAAGACAACTCTGCAGTATCGAAGTCTGCCTCGCCCATCGAAATCCAGCGGCAGCGGGATCCCTGGCAGGGGCGGCCACCGCTCCAGCACCAGCAGCATCGATTCCAATGTGAGCAGCAAGTCTGTGGGTGCTGCTGCCACCAAGCTGCGAGAGCCAAGCAAGATCGGGTCCGGGAGGTCCAGCCCTGTCACCATCAACCAGACAGACAAGGAGAAAGAGAAAGTGGCGGTGTCAGATTCTGAAAGCGTCTCCCTGTCCAGTTCCCCCAAATCCAGCCCAACTTCGGCAAGCGCCTCTGGCACACCAGGACTCAGACAGCCAGGATCCAAATACCCAGATATTGCTTCCCCCACGTTTCGAAGGTTAGTGCATTTCTATGATTCCCTGAAGTTGCAATATGTAAAGCAGGGATTTTCAATGTGTTGAAGTACTGTGCAAAAGGCCTTTTCAGGGAATATTTTGCCACAAACAAATCAAGCACAGGAAAATAAAAGGGCAGTATTTTTTTCATACAACACTATTATTTCTTTGAGATTTAAAGACCTGCCCAGACCTGAAATGGCTGCTCCTTGAGCTTTAAGCATTTTCAGGTACATCCCCGTAACAATAGTTTGAAGCTTAGAAGGTGGACTCAATGATCCTTATGGGTCCCTTCCTACTCAAGATATTCTATGATTCTAAGTTCAGACACATGTGAAGTTTCTTCTTAATACTGTGGTAAACCCCCAAAGGGAAGAAGGACACTGTGTTCTGGCACATTCTGTTAATGAAACAGGCATTGCCATATTCTGGATGGAGAACTGAAGAGCTCTTTAAAGATTTAGATTTGCTTTCACATTATTGGCAGCTCCAGCTACAAACGTTTCATTATCTTAGAAGCTTCATTACATTTTTCGACACAAACATTGGCAAGGCTAAATTTCAATTGTAAATGCTCTATTGTAACATTTCTGGAAGTATAAATCCGGATGAAGTGTAAATTGGGGTGGAGCACTTGCACTGCTGGAGAAAAAGCCAATAGTGCCCTCTTGTGCCTACTTACCAGAACAGCATCTCCAGGCGGCTGGGGAGCTGCAGCTTAGTTTTGTGGGCTTGGTAATATGTAAAACGGATTCTTATGTTATTAGATATGCTTACTTTACATCATGATAAGTTTTATGCTTATTTACCTTTAACTTACGAGCGGTGCATTAACTGCAGCTTAAAATATTTCCAGAAATACATTAAAACATCACATGACCTTTCAGTTCAAATTTTAGAGGACTTGCAGTTTATTTTTTCATCATCACTGTAGAATTTTCATATCTAGAATTGCTGGAAGACGTTATGTGAAATACACTTTTATCATTCCTGCCCTTGGAGACAAACTGAGCCCATTTAGCCATGGTGCAGTATATTCTCTCTGAGTGGTTACTACATGACTGATGACCGCATGACCATCTGTGCAAAAAACATAATGCGAGGAAAATTTTGCACAAATACTTAGATGTTTATTAAACTATGAAGGATTTTGCAAGCGTTTGTTGCAATCATTTAAGAAGATTTGAGAAGTGAGGAGTTTAAAAGCTAATGACTTGGGAACGCTTAATTACTGAATGAATTTGGGTGAAAGTGTAATCTGTTTATGACATAATAAGACAGAAATGTGATTAATCTACCTCTCTCTGGGAGGGTCTCTGTGCAAGAGCACATCTGAATAGGAGTGAACAAGAGCTGTTTGTAGAGAAACAAACCATGATTATTGTGATATTGTTACGTGAATTTAAATTTGCGCTGCGATTGATGAACTAGGTAGGCATGATTTTAGTAGCAGTAATTAAAAATGCATAGTTTGGCTCTTAGGATGTTGCGCCATGAATGTTTAATGTGGCTATCAGTTTCTCTAAAGCTATTTGTTTTACATTTAGGTTGTTTGGTGCCAAGGCAAGTGGTAAAGCTGCCTCTGCACCCAGTACTGAAGGTGTGAAACCCACATCGGCAATGCCCAGCCCTAGTACCACATTGGCTCGGCAAGGCAGCCTGGAATCGCCATCCTCGGGCACAGGCAGCATGGGCAGTGCAGGTGGGCAAAGTGGTAGCAGCAGCCCCCTCTTCAGTAAACCTTCGGACTTAAATGCAGATGTTGTAAGCTTAAGTCACTCCTTGGCTTCCAGTCCTGCCTCAGTGCACTCTTTCACATCAGGTGGTCTTGTGTGGGCTGCCAACCTGAGCAGCTCTTCAGCGGGCAGTAAGGACACACCAAGTTACCAGTCCATGACTAGCCTTCACACCAGTTCCGAGTCTATTGACCTTCCTCTTAGCCATCATGGCTCTCTCTCTGGACTGACAACAAGCACTCAGGAGGTTCAGAGCCTGCTCATGAGGACTGGAAGCGTCAGATCTACTCTTTCGGAAAGGTGAGCTTGCCTGTAGATACAGTGACCACGACATAAGTGAGAGGCAAAAGGACAGGAGCCAAAAAAAATAAACCCTCCACCTCTTTTGCTATAGGGACACTGTTTAATTAGCAGCTTAGTCCTTTCTGTGAAAAAGGAAGGAAGAAAAGAAAGCTGAAAGGCATTGCAATGTGGAATCAACTGCCTTTTAAGGTTTTACAAGCACCTTTTCTACCTTGAGAAATTTTTTTGCTTCCCTTGTTCTGGAGACAACGAGAGAAAAGGGAAAAATTGTCTGATTAAAGGCAAGTGTAAATAGCCAACAGGCACATAATGATTCCTGCATGCTGGATCCACCTGCTGTCCCAGCATTTGCCAGCTCCAAAGCAAGCAAACCTCCAGCTTGTGCGACCCCAGCTTTTCTCTTCCCATTAGCTCAAAGCACAGGCAGAGCGGGTGTGTCCTGGCCTTCAGCTGACCAGTCTTGCCTTAAAAGACCCAGTCCTGACAAGTTGCTTCTTACATGGTAATCATTACACAGGTCCTTACTGAAGTGCAGTTTCACTGCCAGGGAGACACTTTACAAGATGAGACCCTTTCTATATGGTCAGTCCTGGCAAGTGTCTGGAAGAGATAAAGAGATGCAAGGAAAGGTTTTTCTGTTTGCTCTATTAAAGAAGTTTTTATATGCAGATGTTTTGCCATTTAAACTACATTATAAGAAGGTACCACCAGCCTGGCACTTAACCAAGATCTTTTTCTTTCCTTTTTTTTTTTTGTGGAACATTTATTTGACTTTTGCAGGAGAGAAAAAAATAATCTTTGCTAAGCACTAAGTAACTTTCGCTTCCCATGAAAATTTTCGGGATTTGACAGTGAAACTTTTATCTCACATGAGGACTGCAAAATCAATAATAAATATTTCATTAACCTTTGATTCAAAAAGTAAAATTATACCGAATCAGTCAGAAATATTTGAAACCTAATTAGTAGTTTAACACCACAAACATTTTAAGGAAAAAAGACCCTTTAATTACAATGTCAAGACTTTTTTTCCCTTTATATAAACTCAGAGATTTTTCGATACCCATTCTTTCCATGCAAAGAATTCACTTTCAGTGAACCAGCATTAAAAAACCCTCATAATTAAAACTTTGAGAAATCTAGATGGAAACTTTACACAGGTTTCATTTTCTTATGTTACATTCAGAAGTATTACTATATCAGCTAAAAATCACACCTCTTACTAACATAATTGCAAATTATATTACTATTATGTACTAATATATTATTTATTTTAATATTTATAAAACATATATGTATCAATATAATGTACACTAACAATACATAGTATTGTTAAAAATACACTGATATATGAGCGATTTGTAGTTTTCACTGTGCCTTTGATTTTTAAATAGGAATTTGCATTCATGTACTATGAACTGAATCTGACAAGATATTTCTTAAAAGGTCAATTATTAATACTAAGCTTACAACATCTTTCACTGCTACGTATATGGATGGTGAGGTCAATAGAATGATATGGAAGAGTATGAATTTATGCCAAAAATTATATTTATACACAGGATCTTAAACAGCACATTTCAAATATTAATGGCTTGGCATAAGCTCCTGAGCAACCCCCACTACTAATACTTTATGTATTTGTTCAGTGACTCAATTTCAGTGGTTCCACATACTTCGCCGCTGGCAATATTTTTAAGTTTCAGATTTGTCCATATGGAGATATTATGATTGAGTCCAGAGAGAGACATTGTTCATGTTGATCTGGCCTCAAAACAAATACATGTGGCTGGAGTAAATGGTGTCACTTCTTGAATTATAGCCCCAACAGGGTTTTTGCAGTTTGATTTTTCTGAAAGGTCTGATACAAGTGCTGAGTTTCTAAACTCTTTTATACATTAAAACTTACATGTAGCAAAGTATTTTTTCTCAAAAAAGCATTGATTTGCAATGTTTGAGACAGATATGTTTGGCAGCAGATGATGTCCATTTTCCTTTGTAAATTTAGATTATATTTGAAATACCTTTGGCAATACTAATTATAGCATGTCATAGCATTAAAAATTATCTGCAAGGAGATTTTTTCTTTTTCTTCAGTCACCCTAGAGCTTGCAAAAGACTGATTCAGCAGTCCTTATAATCAGATATACTAACAGAAGGTGGAGACAAAATCAGAAAGACCAAAGTGCACAATGAGGTACAACTAGCAAGCAACATAAAGCCTATGCAGAGCAAGTGTAGGAAAAACTGAAAGAGAAGAGAGAGCTAATGATAGATGATAGAAGCATTAGCTGCAATTGGATGGATAAATATCAATAATGGCAAACATGCTAAGAGGAAACGAAAAGGTTAAAAATATCTTTGGTTTACTGTCCTGATGAACTTTTCATTTCCCTGCTTCAGACACAGCCTGAAAACCCTGCAGTCATTAGAACTGGAGAAGAGTTTTCAAAGGGTCTGTGCTGAGGAAGGAGTGAGGAGGAGAGCTGGGATGGAGGGCAGGGAGATTTCAAGAAGGCCACTTTGCTTAGAAAGATACAGAAGATATTAAACAAAATAGGTTAAGTAACAGATAACATGGGATTAGTCATTAACAGCCTTTAAAATAAGACTAATTTAATTAATTTGCAGTAAAACAGCTCTCTGAATAGAGGAAAAATAGTAAATGCAGTAAAAATCCTGAACTTACTAAAGCTTTAAGTGCTATTTCTAATAATACTCTCACAAGCAAATGGGGAAAATAGAGATACTTGAATAGTTGGTAAAGAGTTACTGAAGATGAGTGATCAAAGGCTTATTAGTCTAAAGGGATATAACAGGGCAGGATATATTTGCACAGATACAAAATGGAAAATAGTGAGGCTATTTTGCAGAATGTGTGTGCAGAGTTGTAGTGCTGTTGCGACAAAGCATTTTGAAAAAGAAAATATTGCATGTAAGTCTTAGAAAGTAGCTATCCTATTCTACTTTTTCACATTAAGGCTTTAACTTGAGACTTTGGCACATCAGGTTTTAGGAAAGATTTAATGCAGCTGGAAAGAACACAGAAAATGAGAACAAAATCTCAGGGTACATCTACATTTTCTGTGAAGGAAAGTAGCCCTTGACTGCCTCCAAAAAAAGAGTCACCTTTCATGTGACAGCAAATCTGTAAGTTCTCTGCTATATTTGCCCACCTGTCCCTCCAGGGGTGTACAGATGTTGCCCAGTTTTCAGGCTACCCACTGAGAGATGGTACGGCATCAACACAGAGCTGCCTGACGACTCTTGGAGTGAAGTGTCAAAGTTTACTCCTGCCAAATTTTGCATCATTCAGTGAGATTCTATTGCATTGTAACAACCAGAAAATAGGCTCGGTATAAGCTGGATAAATATTTTCTTTTTCAGAAAGAAAGCAGATTTTGCATCTCTCTCGGGCCTTTTGCTGGTTTTGCACTAGCAATATTTAGAAAAGCCTAATTCTGCTGTTGTAGCAGTGTAGCTCCCTATATGGGAGGACACTTGTGTTTTACCTTATAACAATTTAGAGGGATTGAAATAAATCATGCAGGTACTTATACTCCAAAGTGAAAACATCTTCTGAGATTAAGTTGTAAAGTTTCCCAGGTGGACACATCACCAGTAGTTCTTTCAAACCCTTAATTGCTGTTGGGCATTGCAAATTTGTGACTGCTGCTTGATCTGAGTGACACAGCAAAGAAGGCATAAAAATGCAGAAATATAGAAATAAACAGTGGTCTGATCAGCAGTAATAGCTGTATTTTAAGATTAGCAGAGTGGAAGTGGTTTCTAGTTACATGACTGGCTTGCTCCAGTTTGCTTTAAAATAATTTTTAGTTTTGAGTGCCCATGAACGTGCACTGAAATCCTCTTAAGCCCTTCAAGACTTTCAATTATTTTAAATTATCATCATAATTTATGGTTGTGGTTTTAAGGTGTGAAACAGTGCATCATGTATCAGATTTTCTTACATGCCTAGCCTTTTGTAGAAACTAATTTGTAAGACCCGTATCAGCTTGGCCCAGCCTGCCATGGAGCTCTCTAGTTGTTTCTTAGCTTGCAATATTTTTTTTTATTCCCTAACAGCTCTGAAAGAATTAGATGTAGCCCAAGAGTGTGCTATTATGGCCCTTTCCCAAGGTAACCTCATCACCAAGGGCAGGTAGGAAAATAAGGAATGTAAGGCTTCCTGTAATTTCCCTCCTAGAAGTTGCAGTCAGTTTCAGCAGTGCAAAATAAACAAAAGAGAATGAGATACAGTGGGCTTGATAACTTCAGCCTACGTCTTCATTCATCTTTCTGCAAGATTGCTTTTTCCAATTTACATGGCGAAGGAAAATATCGGACTACTATAATATTCTCATCCTCACTTTATATTGATATTAGTCCATGTATGCATTGCTTCTTTCAGGAAAGGACTGTCTTTATAATCCTTATCAACTTTAGAGATCTGAGGTAAATTCAGTTCTATTTATCAAATGTCCAGTTTCTGTGGAAGCAATGAACCCAGCTTTTGGTGGATGAACTATTTCAGATATTAAAAAGATAAGGGCAGTTATTGGTCTGAAGTAATAGTTACATGAGACCGTGCTTAATGGTTTCATACAATTATATGAAATCTAGGAGCATCTTTGTAAGCTTTAGTATTTTAAAAGCATAGAATGGGCATTTGCTACACTCACTTTAATGCAGTTGCAATAACTCCATGCTTATATTGAGGAATATTCATCCCTATTTCATTTGATCATCTGAATTCAATGATTTTCGGAAAATCCTATGGTCACTCTTAGCCTGCTTACGTGACTGACATAACTTTTGGCTTGTGGATTGCTTTAAAGGAGCACTGACTCCTTTACTTTTAGATAATGTGCTGTAGATTACTTTGAAATACGTGTATCTCCAAGTTAAATATTGGAAAATACACTGTTCATTCGGATTTTTAAGTGTTTGCATAAGCAACTGGTGTTATGATCATGTTTATTCATCTTGAAATTTAGAGGTGCATAAAGGTACATAAAAGAACATAATGGCCCCATTTTTCTCTCTGAAGAAAAAAAAAAAAGTGAATCATTCATTCAAATTTATGTTGTATTTGTGCCAACCATTCTTGGTCCTGTTAGTTATGTTGGGAGCAAAATGCTGAAAATACGGTACTCTGTCTGACATGGGACTACTCTCACATGGACCATGATAACTGGGCCTGTGCTGAAATCCTGCTAATTTTCTCCTTCCATTTGCTTTCTCCACATGCTGAACAAGGCCCTTTATTAAGCTAGTATAATTGCCTATAAAACTTCCTGATGGTAAGAGTAGTTTGCTTCCATTAGCCCGAGCCCTGATAGTATTGTATTGTCCATGCCAACAGTGTTTTCACTGCCTTTATCTACTTGGATCAAAGATACATGGCAGTAGGACTCCCATCACCCCCAGCACAATAGGAAACACCTTTAATAAGGGTATTTCTTGGGTAGAAGGGTCCTAAGTTACTGCTGTTCTCAGAGGTGTGATTATGATATGTAATACAGGAGCTTTCAGAAGCCATTTTGCCATTTAATCCATACGGTGACACTATGTACTAAAGGGAGAAAACTTTGCAATACTTACTTGATGATACCTAGATCAACCCACACCAGTCAGAGACTGATTTACCAAGACTTTGTGGTGAAATGTCCACATGACACTTGGAAGGAAGTCTAGTGGGTGCCCTTCTAGTGATGGGGTTTAAATAAGGAAAACTCTAGCCACAGATTTTGGGTAATCAGCCTCTCTGACACTGTGTGTGCAAGGTAATATGGAACAACATCGCTCTGGTGCCACTTTTCATTGTCCCTACCATCACCTTGCTATGTGAGCCACTCAACGACAGAAAGTCAAGAGTCTGTGTCTTTAGCACGTATTTCCACACGCAGAGCTGTTATTTGGCTTCTGGCAAGGCCATGCTGCCTCTTAGCAGGTGCCACAACCTTCATTTCTTTTGGAAATCTATTGGCTTATCATAGACAACCATGAAAAATAAAGATTCATACTGTGACCATATGATTCTCACACAGATTGCAGAGCAAAGCTGTAGGAAGGTCAGAAATGGTAAAGAAGCACTCCTTTCTGACTTGGACAGTCTCCAAATTACTATTGACCCAGCCTAGAGCATGTCTAGATGAAAAATGAATGTGCAGCAGTCCATGTCCTATTGTTCCCTCCCATGAGTAAGGGATTTATCACAAAAGTTACATTAAAAAGCATTAAATGACCTTCTGTTATGCATACAAACCTAGAGCTTTAAAATTTGTTATTCTGAACAGTCCTATTTACTGTATGTCCTTAGGGATTTTTTTTGTTTTAACAGCATGCAGCTTGACAGAAATACACTACCCAAAAAGGGATTAAGGTATATATATTTTTTTGAGCATGACTGCTGCTTCTCTATTTTCCTGTAACCTTTTCTACACTGCCTTTACTTTTCTTTCTTCTTTTGCTGATCCTGTTTACAACAGAGTTCTTGGAATTTAGATTCAAACCAGAAAATGTAAATTTTAACAACAGATTTTTTCTTTCCATGTCTGCCTAAGGAATACATTTTATTTCAAGATATATCATGGAAAGTAAATACTTTTAAGGATCATTTCCTAAAGCAATGAATCTTAAAAGGCATTGAATCCCAGAGAGTTAAGAAACAGAACAAGATATTTATGCAATTCAATAGGACTAATTATTGAAAACGTTATGGAGAAAAACAAGGCTTTAGAGGTGGATCTGACTTGAACTCATGCAAACACTCATGCAATTTGAACTGGGGAGCTATTAAAGGGTAGGGCTAGAAAATACTAATTTTATTATCCAAGGTTTGTAAGTATAAAATGAGTCCTGCTCCAGACAGTTTTCTTGGTCCTTATCCAGCAATACTGAGTCCAACTTTGCTACTAACTCTTCACTAAATTCTGTCTTCATCACAGAAAACAGAATTTATCCACCCTCTTCTCTCCTCCATGGTTAAGAATGGATCATTAGGTAGCTTGGCTGGTCTCATCAGGCGTGGAAGCCCATCTCCCCAATCCAGGAAAAAGATTTGGCAAGCAAGAATCTATGTGCATGCACACAGACACTCTGCAGCTTTCCAGTAACTGAAATGACATAGTTAAATCTCATGAGTTATGAATAAATATTTATGAAATTTTAAGATAGTGCTAAACTGTTAGCACCTTCTTCACTAGTTGTTCCTTAAGAAGAATTTAGTGACATTTCCTATTATCGCAAAACAGTCGCTTTGAATTTGGAGACAATGAAAAATGTGGAAGACATTAAAGGCATAACGGGGACCCTGCAAGGATACATTGGGATGTTCGAGGTTTGTGGGTGTACAACTGTAATGGTGGCTGAAAGCTGAAAGTAAACTGGAGTGGGAAAACTGCTTATAGGCGTATAGGAATGATCAGTTAGCCCAGAAAAAAAAGTCAGTTTGATTTAATGTGCAGAGATTCCTATCCAAAACTCAGATCCTGAATTCTCATTTTACCATCTTTCCAATCTGATAACCACTCAGTAACTCTGTGCTCTGCCACATTTATAGGCAAAGGTCATAGCTGTCTTTTTGAAAGGCAAAAGGAAGTAAATATTTAATACGGACAAGATGGTTTACTGCTGTAAAATATTGTACAAAACCCCAAGCACAACACAAGAACTTACATGTTCATTTAATCTTCTCTCTAAGCAGAAACACTTGTGCTTCACAAGCCTGAAGCCAGAATATCAAAAGCCCTTTCTGCTCTACTGTTTTGGGGAACACTGATGGCTCATGACAGTAGTGAAGAAGGTGTTCATTTCTCAGCAGGAGATTGAATGAATCAAGCTATTGCAGACATTGCTGAAAACAGTCTCTTGATTAAGACCCACACTGCCTGCACATTTTAATGTTTAATCGCTGCCAGAATTGCCCTTCTTCCAGCTCGGCCAAGAGAGGCTGGACCAGGGAGTTACCAGTTCTCCCTCTTAGCCCACACATCACATTGTCCTTGTTTTACTGGTTAACCACAGGAAGCAGTTGATGAATTATTTGATTGCCAAACTTCTTCCTTCCAGAGAACTTGTTTCTGATAATTGGGTATTTTTCCTGTCCCTTTCCCTCCCCTCAGTTTGGGGCAGGACACAATGCCAGGTAGCATTCAGAGTAGCAGACCACGTCCATATGACTATGAGTAGCTGTCGTTACCAATGCAAACTCCTTTTTCAGAGTTGTTGATCTGTTTCACTCCTGTCATCTAATCAGTTGCCCGCAGGATCTGTGACAGATGTCATTTTGTAAGTGGCTACTAACATTCCTTGGCTTCTATTCTGTCCATTCCCCATCCTAACCATACAGCTTCCAAGCTTTTGCATCAACCTGTACACTTCCTATAGCTTTGAAGTCCTTTTCTGTCAGCTCAGTTGTCTGTCTGCTATGGTTTATCATCCCGTCTCTTCCAAAGAAGGGAATGCTGTTTTGGGGAGGGGGATGAAGAGTAAAGGGGGTTCAAGTCCTGTGCGTTTTCTGTTTTAACCCAATGGTAAATTGTACCTTGTTAAAAGCTCTGGTGATAATCACTTGACTAGACTCGATGTTTTCCAAGGGATTTCTTCTATCTAACTGGTGAAGGGTATTTATGTGACAGCTGTTTCTTTCCAAGACATCACCTTGTCATTGCCTTGAGCATGTCAGCTCTGATTTTTCAGATATACACCATCATCCCGCCAGACAAGTCAGGAGGAAGGCAAGGAATGGCTACGCTCCCATTCAACTGGAGGCCTGCAAGACACTGGCAGTCAGTCCCCACTTGTTTCTCCTTCAGCTATGTCTTCATCTGCAACTGGAAAATATCACTTTTCTAACCTGGGTAAATGCTGTTTTCCTTCACTGTTTCTCCCCCTCTGTAACAGAACCATAAAATTCAACTGTACATATTTCTTAGTCTGCCAGATTAGGCAGTTTATTTTTAACATCTTCATCACCATATTGTGGTATCTCACTAATGAGAGGAAACTCACGGTGTTGTTAATGCAGTGGGCGAAGGTACCACGTATTTTGCACAGAGAAAAAAAATCACAGATTCTTTATGACTTGACCAAGGAGATAAAAATTTGAGGTAAACTGGAAATTACCTTCTAGTTCAAAGCTACTCAACTCTTAGGTTTCACAGTCAGTAGGATTCTTTCCAGTGATTTTAGTGAATGTCAAAAACTAAGCATTGCATTTTTCCTATATATAGGTTTGCTTTGAGGTAGACCTTTTCAATGTGTTTCAATAGCTGGACCTGGCTGCAACTGCACTGGGCCCAATCTAAATCCTAATCTTGAATGCAATATAGTATTTTGGGATGTGAGTCACATAGCAGTTTTATTTGATTACGGGCCAAGGTTTAGATTTGCTTATTCTGTATCTTGTTTCAAATTAATTCAACACAAGTTGGGTTTTTATGATAATTTTATTTTTTTCTTAAATGCTGAATAGAAACCACTTAGCTGCACTGCACTTGACACATACCTAGGTTCACAATGAGCGTTTTATGGTTTAGGCCCTTACTGAGGAAGTAGTAACATCCTTTAAAGCATTAACACTTCTATCACTCTGTCACAGCTTATGGCATCTATGGTTACCATCACTCAAAAGAAATTTGATCAGACGTACACATATTGGTCTTTATTACACACGGGAAAAGAAGTTGAACTAAGATACTTTTAAAAATGAAATTGGATCCTGGCTAAACAACCCACTGCTTTGAATTTTCCTCCTATAGTTTTAGACACAGCTCTTTGTAAGCAGTGTTTTTCCGCTGTATTATTTTCTGCTTACAATTATCTCCTTTTATTTTTGTTCATAGTTGTTGTGAACTCATGATAGAGAGCAATAAGATCATGGAGTTTAAAATTTAAATTTTCATTGTCCTTTCCTTTTTTCAGTTTTCATAGCCCTATGGAATAATTTGCTCTCACAACACAGCTGGTCTGGTAGTTTATAACTTAAGGGCACATCTTGCATGATCTAAAATAAAAGTGCGAACACTGAGGCTGGATTTGGCCAGACAGCTTTTTCTTCTAGGCATTGAGATTGTGTAGTCCAGGGGAACCACAATCAGGCTTTCCTTCCTACTGGCAAAAAAACTTTGCAAAAGCTTAAAGTTCATCATAAGGTTCATCAGTGCTGTTCTTGATTTCACCCATGACTGACTACACCAGTTTATTAGGATGAGATTCCACTGAGGCCTGTGCAGGAATTTTTAACCTAATGTGGTGGTAGGTGCTTCTGAAAATCAAAGGATAAATGTCTTGCATATGGAAATAAACTTTGGTCTTAACAGCAGTCAGTAACACAGGTATGTAACAATAAAATACAGATACTGATTAATTAGAAGAGTTGCTTATAAAAATACTTATGGCCTCTTATTCCTTTTTAACTTTTGAATGTCCCCCACTGATTTTCTGTCTTGGGATGCCAACGGGTGTTCAGACACCAGTGTTAGTGTTACCATGTGTTTCGCAGGATTAATCTCATCCAGCTCCAGCTCCTTTGGGGCCATCTGCTTCACCTTTTTGTTGTGGCTTTAAATGTAGGAATAAAAGCCTTTAATTTTCTCAACAGCATGAAGCCCACCTAACCATGCTAGTCCTACATTACCATTTTGTGCAGAACCAAAATTCACTTAATAGAAATGTGCTTCATTAATAAAGCTTTGTATTCCAGTGAGTCCAACCAACCTGTCACAGTTTAACCTTCCTGGACCCAGCATGATGCGTTCAAACAGCATCCCTGCACAAGACACTTCCTTTGATCTCTACGATGACTCCCAACTGTGTGGCAGTGCTACGTCCTTAGAAGAGAGACCACGAGCGATCAGTCATTCAGGTTCATTCAGGGACAGCATGGAAGAAGGTAAGACTGAGTAACTACTTAGATCAGCAAACAAGCCCCAAAATAGATGTCCAAAACGCAGTAAAATTTTACAATATTTCTCCTGCACCCCGCACCATAGAAACTGAAATGATTTTGTGAAGGTTTATTAATCCTGTTGAGTTGCACTCACAAGCATTCCTTATCCTAAAACATGGAAGGTATTCCTTTCATCCAGTAATATGAAATGCTGTGTATCTGATACATGTACAAATCCTCTCTCAGAAATTTTGGAGGAAAGGAAGCCATTCCTGGAAAATTATTCTTTTTGCCTCTAAATCCGAAATGGCTGAATGTACCTTGATTACTGTGTTTCTCTGCTTTCTTAGTCCTTCTTCTGTGCTTCCCTTTTTTTCCCCCAAACACCAGTGCTACTTAGCATCTCCTTTATTTTGTAGTCATTTCATCTCCCCACTTTCCTACAGCCTCCTATAGTAAACACCATGTGAATTTCTGTATTTAAATTCTGTAATTTAAACTGACCTCACTACTTTATGGGGATTATTACTGTCTGCTTTCTTTAATGCTGTCTGCAACATCTGGAACTTGGTGAATATATTTTTATTTGGTTTTGGGTTTTGCTCTTTTTCATCCACAGAACACAACTCCTAATTAAATGCACTGTAACATGTTCTTCTGACTAACATTTCTGGTAAATCTGATTATTTGCAAAATTCCTGTGATTGCAAAGTTCTTATACCCTTTAATTAAACAAAAAAAGACAACTGAAATTCCATGGAATTCATTCTATAACACTAATCTTGTTTACTGCTAAGTGATGACAATATAAATTATCTTTATAACAGGCAAATAAAAGTCTTTTCTTAGCCCCAAAACTCATAGTTATGAGATTAAAGGGGGGGGGGGGGGANATAATACTTCTACTTTTTGATTTCTTTTACTGTATTTTAGATGATATATCAGGCAGACATCTGGGTATGTAATACTAGCAGTAGGGTGCAGGACAACTCAAGCTGTGAGTTGTCAGCACAGAGAGGATGGCTGACTGCACAGAAGAATATCACATAATTCAAGGACAGAGCTAACTGCAGGCTCTTTGCTGAGAAACAGAATTATCAAAGGAAGCACTGGAAGAATAAAAGAGAAAAAAAAGAAAATTTATGCATAGAAAAAGAGGTGTTAAATGTAGAATTTCAGTAATGGGTCACCAGTGGCTTTGATGAAAACTTTTCCATTGGTTATGTTTTATATCCAGCTGGAGTGGATAAACTGATCAACCTGAGTAAATGAAAGTCAATGCAGCAGTAATAAACAGTTTTCAGCAGTTTACAGTTACTAGAGATTAACATGAAATGGTGCTGTTAGAAGGTCAAATGTATTTTAAGATAGGAGCTCTGAGAAAGGGTAAAGTGAAACAAGCATAGAGCCACTGTGTATGAATGCAGAATGGGAGTTTAGCTGAGGCATTTAAACCAGAGACTGAAAACCAAACATACTTTTGAAGCCACTGAGTTTCAATGGTCAGTGTACCACATTTCTAAAAATACAAAACTAGATTTAAAGTCCATTTGGCTAATCCAAGTATTCTTGTAGTGTCTGGTTTTTGCATACAGATGCCAGGCAGCTATTGAAGCAAAATAATTTTTTTACCGAACCCTGGCAGATTATAAATATCAAAAAAACTTCCTGTGAAACAAAGATAAAAAGAGGTAATGAAATAAATTATCTTCTTTAAAATTATCTGTGGGTATAGCCTTCCTCAGGAGCAGAAAGGGTCAACTTTTTTTTACCCTTTTAGTCTTCATTTGCCAATTCCAGATAGGCCAGGAACCCCATTTCTTAAAGTGCAGCCTTGCAGCATTCACTCGATGCTCTTGAGGCTGACTCCACTGAGGATTAGGGGAAATATGGCACTACCTCTCACAGTTACTCCTTCCCATGGACTGCAACTACACCAGTCAGCATTGCTGAGGAAAGCTTGGGAGCTCACCCCGTGGAATGTAAACTGTTTTCCAAAGCACAGTCTCTTACTAAAATCATTTGCTCAGCTTAGGACAGGTGTATAAACAGCTTGATTTCTGGTTCCTCTAAAGAGTGTATTTATCAAGTGATTTCTTGTCAAAGCAACAAAAGTGATGCTTGGTTTGCTGATAATAGTACAAAATGTCATTGGCTCACTCACCTGCCCCCTATACAGGAAAATGTTTTTTCTGTATAGGACAGTCCTTCTAAATGCAGGGATATTATCCATAACTATGCTATACTGATAGCTCATAATAGCTCTTTGTGGAAAATTGGTTCTCATTTTAAAAATTCGCTTACTTATTGAGCTACATGGGGGAAGTTCTATGCTTTCATCAATATTTCATGTTATTTTCCTTCTTTCAAAGTACACGGGTCCTCATTATCACTTGTCTCCAGCACATCCTCTCTCTACTCTACGGTGAGTATTGGCATTGTAGAAAAAAGTTCTGCCTGCCTCTGTTCTTGTTCATTGTTCATGAAAATTTCAATACTTTGATATCTAGAAGAATAAGAATTTTACTGCAATAAAGGAGGAATGTTTATTTTCAGCCTTATACTACTGCATGCTGTTGTAGAAAATAATATTTTCTTCTTTTTATGTGAATTGCTTGTAACTGTTTGAAATCACTCAGTATACATTTTGAAAGCTAAAAGGAAGGTAATGGTCTAAGAGTGTCTGTTTTGTGGGGATCATTATGCTATTGTAGTTGACCACTTTGAGTCATTTTGCTTACTTTCAGCTAGTACACAATTTAGAAAAGTATTTATATCCTGGCACTGTTTGAGACAAACTTCTTGAAAACTGCAAGATTGCTTTAGGGTAAGGGAGATATAATTTGAAGTTCAAGTGTCTACTGATTTTTCTTGCAAGTGACAGCATTTAGATGTTATTTACAAAGAGAAGAATAACTTTATAAAATTCTAATCTTAGTTAGATTAATTAGATCGAGTAATATTTGTTTCTATCTCCAGAAGTTGTTCTGGGTTTGATTTTTTTCCCCTATTTTATTGTTGTTGCTTGCATCTTTTTTTTAACTTATGGGGTTTTTTTTAATATATTTTGCGTAATTTATTTCTTCGGTTGTTCTACTAATATGAAACCATCCATAGGGAAGCAGTTAAACATGTTTGGACATTCACTTGCCAATACACACCAGTTGCTTTGCAACCTCCTCACTAACTACAATTCACACTGCAGTAGCCCCTTTTCACAGGAGAGCAGCTCACTTACCTGCTTTCATCCCATGCATTCATGAGTAGTCTGTGCCCTCTCCATACGTCCAGGTGCCAAATAGTGTCATCTGACATTCCAGAGATGGACTGCTCTACCCAGAGCCAGCACCTGTTCCTGCCTAGGAATACCAAACTCATGTAGTTTGATGCATTTGTAGCACTTGGTAGCTCTGTCTCAATGCTAAACTCATGTTGGCTGGAAAAGTACACTGCATCCATGCATGGTGGTGCCTCTCCTAGTTCTGTTTAATCATAAAAAGCTTCATACAAGGGCATATCTAAAGCATCAAGTACAATACCTTAGGTTTTCACAGGATTTAAACTGCAAGTCATTCCAGTCCAGCCCAGTCCTGAATTATTTGGAAGAGGCGGAGGAGAGGTGAAGGTGGAGGGTGTAGAATATATCTACAGACTGCTGCATATGAGGCATGACTAACATTTGGAGTTAAGCTTCTCACTTGTGTTTTGGTGGTTGAAAAAATCTTTAGAATTATTTCCCTGTCTACGAGACACTATGATCAGTTTGCGTGGGAAGGTGCGTCAATTATAATTCAAGCTTTGATGTAAAATTTTAGAATATTGGTATGAAACTGATAGATTAAAAAAATCAATTTATAAAGTGACACTGGGTGCTTTCAGTACCCAGTAAGTCTGAAATAACTGTGCTCTGATGTTGTGTAATGTAGCAAGTGTCTACTAATACTTACTATTTAAATAACCTGTTATCTTTCAACAAGGTATCTTGGAAATATTAACTAGACCTCATGACAGTAAAGAATAGTACTTTTCCTGCAAAATAAACTTTAAACTGTTTACCCAGGTTCATACTATAAATGTCTTCTGACTGAGAATTCACATTGCAGCTGAGCCCCACTCCTTAAGTAATGGATTATGTAGGCAAGATAATGGAAGTTGCAGAAAAATCTGTAAAAGGCCAGAAAGAAATTAGTATGACAAAATTACTAGGATTGACTTTTAGGGAAGATTTTTGATCTAAATTTCTTCTGCTTGATCCCTCTGTGAAAAAAGTTTAAACTTTGCATTAATCAAAAGATGATGCACAAGTGGAGTATAGAAACATGAAAAGTTTAACACTCAGTATCACGTCAGCTGACTGAAGAGAACAATGGGATAGTCTCACAGGGTTATCTCAATCAAATGTATTTTATCAGATTTCTTGAGCATTGTCTTAAGCCTTAGTGCTAGTGGTTTTCTGTGACCTAATCACTGGAGAAATTCAGACAAAGTACTAAATAAAGATCAATATTTTTATATATAATTACCAGAGGATAGTTGAAAAATCTTCATATTATTCTCTGAAGATTGTTTCTTTGAGAATTAGAATATGAGATTCAGAAGACATTTCATTATTTTCTGCCATTGAATAATACAATGACACAGAAGTTCTGCATTTGCTACTATTTTCTGTATATATTGGTTTTCTTCTTGACTTGCATTTGGGTTTTCAGGACTTAACTTGCATAGACTGGAAATCCAGCTTATAGAAATACGCATGTACAGAGACATCCATTTTGTTTCACAGAAAAGTATACCATGTAAGCAGACATAGTAAACTGATTCAGTTTTCCCAGTGACAACATTTAGGTCTTTGAGTAGTTGAAAAAATTATGATAGATTGTCTCCTGTTTTAATCTCCTCCTGCTCAGTAGGTGAAACACTTAAATTTTCATATATTTAGTTAATTGCCAATTTCTCGCACTGGCTCTCAGCATTAGCTACACTTTGACTCCCTAGGCTTCATTGATTGTACTAAACCATGCTCAGAGGAGTTGTGTAGGGACGTGTCATTTGTACCTTAATATTCTAAGGCTTAAAAAGAAGAAAAAATAATCCTTGCAAGGATGGGATGCATGCATAGGATGGAGAAGTAGAGTGAGGAAAAGGATTTTTTCCTTTTAGAGCCTATTGGAACAATGGCTGCGTCCTGGGTTACAATGATGTCAGCATGAACTTAAGTAAAAACTGCTCAGATGTATTTGATTGTCAGATTTTGTTTTTTAAGCTGATAGTATGTCCAGAATCCTGTTCTTTCTATTTCATTTGCTTCCTTCATTGCCTACAAAATCTGACTTGTGGGGGCCACCTCTCTGAACTCGGGGAGAGAGGCAACACTTCCTTGTACATTGAGGGAGTTGTCTGGTAACAACATATAGCAATGCCTTCATCAGCAGGTTTGGTGGTCTAAGGACAAGCACCATGTCCCCACATGGCAGTTTTAGGAAAAGGTCAACCCTAATTTTTTGCTTTGTTGTCATGGAAGAAATCATAAGGGGACATGGTCATCCTCAATTCCTTTGTGACTTTCCATGCACTATATATTTGATGTAACAGTAATGGGAATAGAATATATTTTTTTTTTCTGTAAGCAGATCTCCTTTTTGCAAAAATAGATCAGAAAGTTAGTGTGGTACAGTATGTGGGTCACGTCAATGCTAGAAAAAAAATCATTATACTAAATCACCCTCACATAGTGATGTGTCAGGTATTACAGTAGTTTCAGCCAAAAGCATTTCCAAATGTTGCCAAGGTAAATATCACAGCATCACAGTCTGTTTAGGGACTGCTAACAGATAAGCATGTATGGGAAGAGGCATTTTCCAGAATTCTCCCCTTACACAAGGTAAAGGAAAAAAACATTTCTATTATAAATCATTAAAATCATAAAAGCCCAAAATTAATGCCTAATACAGGCTCAAAATCAGCTGTACTAATTTGTAATAACACAGAATGTCCGATGCCAGAGAATCCTCTGAAGAACCCTTACCTTGGGTTTTCTTAGTGTTTCTCATGCTATTTATAGACAATTCTTCTACCTACATTTTCCTTTTACTGCGTACTTCTCTTCCAGGTAATGTTAGACTGCTTCTCTGAACTTAGGCCACCTCAGACCATAGGGTGGATTGATTTCCAGTACATTGGCTATTTCTTATTTTGTGTTGTGAAACGGCTCCTTTCTCATGGCATGCCATTCTTTTCCATTAGAGTCCCACTGAAGCAAGATTTCTCTGTCCACCAAATGTCTCCTGAATAGGACTAATGCAGTGCTTAGAAACTGAATGACTTTCCAAGGTTTGCCTTGCGGTGGTTTAGTTTCTTAGCTTGTTGTAAAAGGCTGCTGAGTAAAAAGCTTCAATATATGACACAATACATTACAATATGGAAAATATCTAAAATCATTAAATAATATTACCAAGTTTAATTGAAAACTTTAACATGCCTTGATAGCCCTTAATATTTTCGTCAGTACTCTGTATGGAAGAAATTACATTAAAATGCAAGTTCCTGTCACCTTCCCCAGTGTATGTGTTACAAGTATGCTGTCAACTTCTCTTATCAGGTTACTTATTATAGTATTAGGAATATTTCTTGGTATGCAGTAAAACAAATATAAATCCAGGAGCCCTAATAGTCATTGCAGCATAAAAGTGTGTTATGTCAGACTAAGGTCCATGCAGTGAGAGCATAGTAAATTTTTGTTTGTATCTTAGAAATGTAGTTGCAGTTTCTGCAGTTCTGGTCCTGCTCTCCCATTCTCCACTGTTTCATTTTGTCAGTATGCTGGCAAGCACTTTGGGGTTTCAGCTGGAGCCTTGCCAAGTAAGTCGAAAAGAATTCCATTTGTTGTTTTTACTGGATACCTTTCTTAAATGTAATGGATGCGTGAAGCTATTCATTTCACTTCAGTGTAGCTGGCTTTTATATTCTATTAATGTTGCACACTGATTCTAAGCCATTTCTTCTTTGTTTTCTTCCAGGCAGAAGAAAAGGCACATTCAGAGGTATGAACTTTTCTTCATTTTTACACTTATGTTTTGCCTTACGTTATTTTATAGCTTATTGTTTACTTGCTATGGCTAAACTGCCTGGTTGGTGGGGAAAATACACCCTGTGTCTTTGCATCACCTTTTAAGAAGTATTGGTGAGAACCTGGTGCAGCTTTTAGAGTACTAGAAGGTGTTTTCTTAGCATTGTGCTGAAAAAAGCCTCCTGGCTGCCATTCTGAAAAGATGAAAAGGATCAGTGAGAACGGGGTGTTGAGTGGAGGAGTTGTGATAGGTCTGATTTCAGACTTAATAATACTTTGTGCAGGATCTAAGGGATTGTGCAATTCAAGGTAAGGTGCTGCCTTTCAGGAGGAAAAATACTTCAAATGATTGCTTTGAACTTCTCTCCCTCACATTTTGCATTATATTAAATTTCTGAAACTGACCACTTTGATGGATTTCAGAGCAATGCAGATTGATTTCAGATATAAATCAAATTTGACGTGGAAAATAGCTTCTTTCTCCCCAGAGTATATAAGAATGGGTGACAAGCCTGGGTCAGCAGCTGGATACAATTACAGACTTTCTCAAAATGAAGTCCTGGTTGTATTAAAAGGGCACTAAAGAGTAGCAGCTATAAAATAAAGCACCAAGGGGTGCATTTCCACTTCACGGAGCTACAAGTCTTCCAAGTCCTGCATTATTTTATGCTGCTCCTATTTTTAATATTCTAATTAAAGAAAAAGTCGACAAAAAGATATTTTGAGGAAATTTAACAACTAAACATACCCTTCCCTCCTTGCTGCACTATATTTCAATATAATTTCATCTAAGATCACATCTCTTAAAGCAAAGGAACTAAAGAGGCATGCCATAACTCAGTAGTGTAAATTACAATTTCTCACTTTATTGCCTTGTGTAGTTGCAAGAACATGATGAAAGCGCAGCTTAAGGTGGGATGTCAAATAATCGCATTTGAAAATGGAAGAGAAAACTTGGAAAATAAAAGGGTCAATCCAGGATGGAGAACAGCTCAGTAACCTGCCCCTGTTGCACTGATCTAGTGTAAATGACTGAGCTATTTTTGTGTTATAGATGTACAGGAACTTGTTCATTCTTAAAGCTTGTGCAATATTTCTTGTTGGTTTTCATGGAAGTCATAAAACTGAAGTACTGCAATAGTCTTTACTAGTGACTGGTACATGTTCCCTTTCCTAGTCTGCTTTTACCCATTTTACTTCTCTAGTTTGGAATAATTTCTTTTATGTCTGAATATGAAAGGCTCTTAAAAGTGAAACTCCATGATGTGCTTGATTTCAGTACAATGCCCAGAAGTCCCTGCAAGATCTCAAATAGGATTAAATTAGCTTAAAATGATGTGCAAGCTTCATGCTAGGTATCTACCCCAGCTGAAATGGAAACAGATATTTTTCTTGAGGATTCTGTTTTTCATTAAAGGATAAAAGAGTCTTGAGTCAAGTTTATTTTCATGTCAACAAGCACATTTAAACTACTTTTTTTTTTGAAAGTTGGCAAGCAAGTTTTAGAATACTATATAAGGTTTAAAGAGGTTGCATATTTGAATTTCAGGGACTGTAGGAAACATGTGTTAGAGTAAACAAAATACTACTTTGCCTCACCTAATTTTAGACATCCATAAAGAAAAAAAATCTGTATCTGAGGTAGCCATCAGAGCCTTCTTCATGCCAGGCAGCGTGGGCGTACATTTTTCACGTTATCTTAGTCTGATGTAGACATTCAACATGTGTTGGTTGCATCATGTCTACAGTCAGGCACAGTGAACCTCACCCAAGTGCAGTCGTGTTTCAAAACCTCAGGCCACATCCAGGGCAGCTCTCCTTGACTGCACTAAGCATATGTTTGGAACTTATGGGATTTGGTAAAAACCCATGGCATTTCCCTTGCAAACAGAGGATAGTACATACAAAGTAATTAAGCATTTGCCCATATGTTCTCCCTTAACTAGCATCCTGGCTCATACACCAGTTAAGTACTAGAAAACAGCTTGAGCAACACTAAGAGACAACTTTAAATAATTCGTATTTCTAGATAGTTCTGAAATTAAAATGTGAAGCTAAGGCAATGTAAACCTATTGGTGATCTCTCAAGAAAAGATACAAAAATAACCAGAACAAAAGAAAATTGCTGAAATACTGACAGCAGTCTGTTGTTTCTCTAGCAAATTCAGAAACTACGGAGAGAGTTGGTTGCATCACAAGAGAAAGTTGCTACCCTTACTTCTCAGCTTTCAGCAAATGTAAGTATTTTTGCTTGTGATGATAAGTAGTATCAGTGAATACATTATCAATAGCTCTTACTCAACACATAGTCTGGGACACTTTTACTATTTATTTATTTATTTGGGAGGTTTTTTTCAAGTTAATTACTTCATCAAATGTCGATATTGCCCCAGTTTCAAGTAGAAGAAATCTTGTGGAGATGGAAAGTGGACAGTGGAAATGGAGAGTTTCCACGATTTGGATGTGACACTCCTATCCTGCTCAGTTTCACTCTTTTCTCAGAATCGGTTGTAAAAAAAAGGCCAAAAGTAAGGAGACACAACCAAAGGCATTATTTGCATGTTCTGATAGAATTCATTAGAGTTTCGTTTCACGAAGACAAACCCTGCAAAATTCATTCAGATGTGAAGGGAAGCACAGTGTACAAGTGTATATAGAATTTATGTGCTACAAAGACACTGCTGATATATAACTGATGAAAACTGGGCTATTTCTCAGAGAGCTTCCTGGTGTTTCTTCCAGTTGACATATATTGGTAATGTGACTTATGGAACATTTTATCTGAAGATAATGCCAGATACAGAATGCAAGCCTAGTTGTTGTCTGGTTGCTGTGGTTTCAGGTGAAGTTACTGAACAGTCTGTAGTACTGTGATTTTTAAATGCAATTCAGGCTATAATTATCATTACTACTGTGAGGGAAATCTGAGATGCAGTTACAAGAATGTATCATTTTGCAGTTCAAGAAGGCAGTTTTCTGATATCTTGTGCAGCCCATAGAGTGCCTTTCTTTGAAGTGTAGGTGTCCTGAGTATTTAGATTTATAAATACTGCTATAATTTTAAAGAAATTATTTCATGTTGTGAGAAAATAATCTCTAGCTCTGTGAAAGCTGCATGTTCATGTGTGACTTCCACACATGAAAATGTGGAAGAGCTGTGCTTAGCACTTTCTTTTCTGTTCAGAAGGCTGCAGAGCACCTATGGGTATTTGTACATCTGTAGCAATGTAGGTTGCCAGGCCCTTCTGAGTACTGAGAATGAACAAGTGAATCAGATGATGTGGGACATTGTGATGTTTGTAAGTTCAAACTCTAGATTCTGAGTTGGGTTATTTATTTGAGAATGTATAGCTAGAATAGCCAGCATATCTATATTGGATATGGGGTTCCTTCACTCATGTGGTTTAGACACTGACCTTCATCTTTAACAGTTTGGGCAGTTCTTCATTCACCTATCCTGAGAGCAACAAACTAAAACCCACAATGAGAGGTCAGAAGAGCTAAGTTAGAATGTTTTGGGTAGCTGTGTTTGCTAGTGAGTCTATTGTTCTACGCAGGGCACTTTTCTTTCCACCACAAATGCAGAGGTGCAACAGCTCTCATGGAAGTGGGGAGCACAGGGAGGTGGGCCCTGGTGGGACTTGTGACACAGCACAATCACAGACACTCCCACATTCACTCTGAGTGCCCTGGTGTTACCCAGAGGAGTTATCTTGATTCCAGCAAGCCCCTAATTTAGTGAAAGATGTGTCTGCCCACAGTCACATGGACTAGTTGGTTGGATTAGATGATCGTTAAAGGTCCCTCCCAACCCAAACTTTTCCTGATTCTAAATAGAGGTGTTACATCAGTAAAACTAAATTGTTTACCTTTGGTGGGCTTGTGCTCAGTGCCTGTTCCAGGTGACAACTCAGGTCCCTGGTACAATTCCTGTCTTTACTCTGCAGGCAGAAAAACAGTGTGCTCTTCTCTCCTTCCACTGGCTCAGAACAGAAAACACCAGCATATTCTTTCCAGCTGCTGTGTTGAAAGGGAGAGTTGAAAGATTACTCTACTTAGTCTCCATCACTTTTCAGTCAACCCAGAAATGCTGTAATCTATAATATGGCAGCAAGTGCAATAAGGTGAGGATGTCAGAGCATACAGCTGCAGCTGAAGCCATTGTTTTATTTGTTTGTACAAATTGTGTCCAATCTTTCCTCAGTCTTATTTAGACTATGCCTCTTCACTATACCTCTGGCCAATATGTCATTCTATGAAGTAAACACCACACAGGCTGGTTTCTAATAACATTACTTATTCCAGGCAAATTTTCAAAGCCAGCTCCAAGTTACAATCAGATTTGATCCATAATTCAAAGAAACCGAATCAAGTTAAAAATGGATATTTTGGCTTGGTTTTCACTCAAACTAAATCAGCTGCATGGGTAAGAAATAAATTTGGTTTGATCTGTATAAATCAGATTGGATTGTTGGGCATCTGTTCCTATATACTGCCTCTGGGCTTCTGAACACCTAGCAAGAATGTTTTTCTACTGATCTAACTGTAAGGGCAACATTTTCAATAAGATAGTTAAAAATATATGCGTATGCATCTGGTTTTGCCTGTCCAGAAGTACCACCTTTGGTTAATATAATTGTGTTCTTTTGACTGTTGCACACCTTCTAATCCATTTCCATGGAGACATTTTTTAAACTCTAAACCTATAAGCAACCCTAAGGTTGATCCATTTAGCACATGCATTTTTTAAATGGTACAAGAGAAATCTTTCCTCTTGCCAGATGTCCAACATGTAGAAATTCCTTCAAAATTAAATTTTTCAGGAGCATGAACTTTGAGGCTTCAAAGTCTCCAGGCATGAACAAAATGATATTCAGAAAGAATACCATCTTAAAAGATAGGTAGATATTACTGGATATTGGGAGTGAATATTTTTGGCTGGGTGTTTTCATGAGATACATACTTTACAAAACCAAAAAAAATGAAAAGTATTTTACAATAAACCTGGTCCTGAGTTCATTCTCTGCCGTTTCTGGTACGGAACTTGTAAAGCATTGAAACAACACTTCCACATAAATCCAAACAATCAAAAGAGACTGTTTAAATTTTTAGCACTACTTCTGTCAGTCCCTCGAGCACTTTACGTAAAGAAATTCTACGAGGTATCTCTTAAACATCAGAAATAAAATCCAGCTTGCAAGCAGAGTATATTCAACTATTTAATTGTGATAGAGCCACTGAAATTTAGTCTACTTACAGAATTGATATTTAAATGCCAGTTATTAAGTACTTTTCATAAAAAGTCTGAGAGTTATTAACAAACAATTGATTAAACCTGACAAACTTATGGAAAACCTAGATGGGCTTCTAAATTTCATAAACTTGTAGTGCCTTAGCAATGCTTTCCTTGCATGTATTCGTTTATAATTTATATTCTAGTCTAAGAGCCATATTTCACCAGTCACTGCCTTTTAAAGGAGAAATAATCCTAATCACAGAATCTGGAATTTATTCTTGGAGAAGAATTCAAATCTCTACATGGATAATGCTACTGTGACCCTCATTTTGAGTCACGTTTGCTCGTCAGTAAGGCTAAAACTTGAACAAACATTAAGTTTAATGCAGAAAAGTTTGATCACGGTCTGTCTTCTCTGTAGATACATCCATCTCTGGCAGACGGAGAGCTGTATGGACAGAGTATCTTTTGTGGTGCCTTTGCTCTGTCCTTTCTCATGCCTTTGCTATAAATGCATTCGTCTTAGTGTTAATCCTAAACTCCTCATAATTTCCATGCCTTCACTGTCTGAAAACAGGCAGCACTTTTTGCCTTGCTGTGGTCTGGAGAAGGAAACTCTTAATAGCCAGAAATCTTGTTCCCTCATAGTTAATCTCGGTGTGAATTTGTTGTTAGCATTTCCCTTTGTAGAACTGAGCAAAAATATTGTCCACAAGTGAAAAAAACAACATCTTAATTCATCTCATTTCAACACTCTTTGTGCCTTTCTTTGCTTCTCCACAGCAGACTGTTGGTGACATTAGTACATAAGTCATTAAAAGACTGGCAGGTTGAAATTTGACCTATTCAATCAAGCCTTTGCTTGATACATTATTTTATACCAAAATCTGTCAATTGGAAGTTACAGCATTTCTCAGGCATTTTTGAAAACTCTGCTAAAAATTTTCTCATTTGGTTTCATTTACTGTTCGGGTTTCGTTGGCTGGATTCAAGGACTGTACTTGATTTCAGCAGTTTATTTCATTTGATTAACCCCAAAGTGCCAAAGTGTTTTGCCTGCATATGATTAAATTCAAGCAGGGTCCAGCTGTCGTTTGGATGTTTAATTTACAGATTTTCTCTGAGATTCTTGCTTTACCCCTGGCATCTGTCTCAGTGTGGCTGAAGGGCAAATCTCAATACTAATTCAGAAAGGGCCTGTTTTCAGGGCAGAAAATGTCCAGCAGACTCCCTACGTGACTGACAAGGGCTCAAATTCCAGTGAGCAGCCTGACCCAGCCTGTTCAGAGCAACTTTGATCAGTGCTTTGTGCTGGATAAAGCTGAAGGGTGCATGCTTGCAAACTGTAGTAGCCCCAGGATGCCAGTAGAAAGCGGAGGGGGTTTGCTGGCTGACGCTCTTGTTTGGCCAGCTCTGAACCGCTATCCCACAGCCAAGCAGCGAGATGCTAGCAGGCAGCAAACGGGAAAGGTCACCAGATGCACAGTCGCTGCTTGCAATCAGCCCGATCCCTTCTGGCCTTTCACACCTCCTTTCATTCAGCTGTGTCAGGTGGGAGGAACTTTATTTAATTTTTTATAAACCTGAACACCATAGGTCGAATCCTGAAGTGTGTTAGAAGACAGATGTTTCATATGTGAATGTCATGTTCAGGATAGGCTGTAAACCCGAGAGCTGAGGTATTTGGGGTTTGCCTGGCTGGGATAGTTTACAAAAAGTAATGTTTAAAAACAAATCTGTCCTCTTAGCGAGTCATTCCCTAAGCACACATCTCTTAGACTATTTCCAATGGGCATTTCACATGTTAATAGAAGCCAAAATTAATTCATACGTGAAGGATATCTACAGATTAAGAGCTGTACATCGATGTATCTGATGTGTATGTCATGTTAATGATGGATATTTTTTGCTGTAGGCATACTTCAAGTGATGTCCACTTACTTAACTCTAATTCCAGAATGTCTATTTTCAAGTACAAATACTGCATTCAATTGTGAAGACATATTTTTACTTTAGAATAAGCATTATACAGAGCACATGCAGTATTCAAACTACTCTTTGAAATACTGCAATGATGTGTGTATGCCATGAATGAAACTACTGAATCTAATACAGAGATTTCTAAGGTGTGAGAGACTGGCTGTAACTTAAAAAAAAAAAAATCCTAAATATTTTTACAAGAATGGAATAATGGAAACTTTTAGATAAATTAAATAATCCTCATAAATTACCAGATTTTTAAGTGTAAATTTCTAATTAGAATTTTTGATTTCTGATGAACATTTTCAAAGACGCTCTTTGCTTTCTCTTTGCTTTACTTGTTTTATGAATTATTTTGCATTTTACTGTTTAAATGTGAACTCTGATCTCAAATGGGAATATATACATATTCATATGTTTTATGTATACTTCAACACACATATAAATATACTGAAAATTTAGCCTTTTTCAAACTAAATTTTCTTGTTTAGTTGTATAGTATTTAGGGGAAATCTGTTTAAGTTTTCAACAAGTAGGAGTTCCCTAGACTTTATACTGAATAAATTAATATTAGCTAAGCTACCATGGAGAAAAGCAGAACAGTTTATTACTCTGAATATAAAATTAATACTTCAGTAGAAGAGTATTGTGTTGTAATAAACATTTAAAGTTATGAACATTGCAATTAAAATGAGTTTTTCTTGAATAGTTTTTGGTCAATGGGAGTTTGAATTACATCTCTTTATTATTAGCAAATCAAGACCTGATAGTCTTTATCTGAAATGAGTTAGGAAAAATGCATCGTCTTGATCCAATTACATTTGTGATGCAAAAAGTTTGGTATAATATTCCAAGAAGGTAATGTGCTCTGTCATGGGCTGGATTTTAGTAAGAATCCTTGTGACATGGCTGTCTTTCTCTAAAGGCTGTCAGAAAAGAACAGTTTCAGTGACCTTTGATGACATTTTTAATGATGCTTTTTAGTACTTAAATTTTCCTGTAAGTTCTTTGTGGTTTATTCATGCACAATATAGGATGAAGTTTGTAGCTATGGAATGGGAAAATACTTTGCACAAGTATGCATAGTTTGGTACCAAAGTACTGTGGTTATTACGGTCTAATTGCTAGAAAAGGACAAAAGCCATGCATAATTAAACAAATTATTCCTCTTTCAAGCCCTCAGTCCCCACTGTAATTCTCAGAGTAAAGCAGAACTACGGGCCATCAGCCAAGACATGGATTTTTTTTATGAGGCAGGAAAGAGGGAGCTCCATTAGTTTCCTGTTAAACAGAAGTAATAAAGGGACATTTGGCCAAAATTCTGTAGTAGTGCATCTACTTTGTTTCTGATTGTGTTCTGGGTCTGTGGTCATCATCTGTGGAAATAAAACACCATACATTAGTCTGGATATTTTTAACATGTAGCTAATTAATAAAGTGAAAATTTAAAACCCAGTTACTTTTATTTTCTCAGTAGTAAAAACAACCAAAGGCTGTAGTATTGATTGACAGGTTTCCAGGTTCATTTTATGTAAGATTAGAACTTCAAGAATGTAGCCTACGTTATAAATGTTGAAATACGAATATATATAATTACAAATTAATCTTTAAGAAATTGCATATGTATCTAGTCTCATGTTTATCATGAGTTAGTCCTGGTGGTACATGTCCTTTACCCAAAGAGTTATCCCTGAGAAATCCCTGCAGATGCAGAAAGCAGGTAGATTGACCACTATACCTGTAAGTAATTAAGTATATCTAAGTATACTGATAGCATAGTTTAAAAGGAGTCAACTTTTAGTAAGTTTAATAAGAATAAAATAAGGGGCTTCAAGATACCTAAATATTTATAGCAATCTGAAATTATTTACAAAACACAAAAGCCACTCATCAGTATAACACCTCTAAACTGGAGATGCAGAAGTAGCCCACTATTATATATATATTATAATCTTCTCTTTGAGGGATAATATACAGAGCAAGGTGGCAAGAAGCTCTTTTCCCTCTCCTAAAATGCAGAACAAAATCCTTTTTAGACCGTGTCTTTTCTTGATTATACCTCGGATTCAGTACAACCACGTACATTCAAGCAATTTCAACTATGCTGGTAAAAGCATGCAAATCTGCAGCTGAAAAATTTGCCAGGCACTATGTGTGCCTGCATTGCTATAATAAAAAATAAATTTCCTCAGTGAGGAAATCCCTTTGTGCATATAAATATGGTGGGTTTGAGTTATATTTCTAAGTGCCAATATTTGAAAACTTCTCCTATTACCACTTTTGCGATGGTAACAAGGAAATAAGCATTTTCTTATGCTTTTACTATTTGGTGTTTTGAGAGAAATGGATGAAATTTTATGGACTTTCATAAAAATTAAATTGTTGCTTTCCCTTGGCTGTACAAGCTGGCTTAGCATATTGGGTTTTCTATGACCATTTGCTCTTCTTTGCCTACAAAGCTCAATGCCAGTTAGATCTGATGAAGTATCATTTGTATAAATTTAGCTTGCATACAGTGTAGGCTGCTGGTTGTTCAAAAGAAAAAAGAGAGAGAAGGTTTATTTTTTTAAAATCTTTTGGTCTTTTTCAACTTTATTGCTTCTCATACTGAGAAGTAAGACTTCCAGTTTTCAAGATTGTCTTATATATAGATATTTGCACGTTATAGATGTTATATTTATATTTTACAAAAATTTTTCATTACTTTTATACACACACAGACATATATTATCAATATAATATTTACAGCCTAAGCAATGACCTTTTATAAGACTAACTGTGACATTTTTGTTTGAGGCTCAGGATTTTTCCGAAGTGTTTTATTTGTGAAGTTAAAATTTGCTTTTCAAGATAAAGTATTTGGATTCCTGTTTTGAAGTGTCCAGTAATTGAAAATAATTGCTCCTGGACTTCTGTTTGGGAGCAGACTACTTTTGCCCAATATATCAGTAAACAAAGCAGGGCATTAAATCCATAATTTGTTTCAGGGAGACATACCTGAGCTAATCTCATTGGGGGCTAAAGAAGCCTGAGGAACAGTGGGTTCATTTGGCTGATTCATCTACCCAACTTAGCTCCGTCTGAGTTTAAAGTAATACTAAAGAGCTGGAGAAAATGTGTTTGCAGGAAAAACATACGTTTAAAAATCAAATAGATCTGGGAAAATTGTCCTATTATAATGACAAATGTTGTCTTTCACAGGCTCATCTAGTAGCAGCTTTTGAAAAAAGCTTGGGAAATATGACAGGCCGATTGCAAAGTCTAACGATGACAGCTGAACAAAAGGTAGGTTTAAAAAAGTGGATGCTTTAATGTAAAAAAGAGTCAGTAAATTATATTAGAGTTTTGTTTAAAAAACACTGAAAGGAAACAGGAACATCTATGACAATAAAACAGATTTTTCTGTAATGGTTGCTGCAATCAAATCTACGTGAATGTCCAGCAGCACGGGGAAAAAAACTATGCAGCATCAGGTTTACACAGACAGTGTCATAAAATAGTTTGAAGATAAAATCTTTCATTTCCAGAATTTAATTAAAACGTGCGACTATAGGTTTACTCCATACTGAAAGATCCTGAAGCAGACTTATCATAAGATGCTGGAGTGCTTCATTACAGCCTCCCAGTGCCACCAGAATAATAGAATTACTGGGAGCAAAGAAGTTTAAGTAGAGAAAAATGGCTCCATTGAGAGAGTTAACGAAGGTCAGGCATCCTATCCATAAGTAAACAGTTTGGGTTTTCATTGTGCTCTTTTGTCTAACAGGGGAAAAAACCTCCCAACCTGACAGGAAGTAAATTTAATGTGAGCCCTTGTGCCAAGCTCAGGATTAAGAGGCTGCTTAGCACCTTACAGGATTGAACTTCTGTGGCTTTCTACCCTTGTGCATTTTGAACAATATCCTATTAATGGAAAGGCCTCCTTGAGCCAAACTGTGAAAGAAACTGTTTATTTGTGAGCTGATAGTCACCACTGGAGTCTGTAACTGCCTACAAAAATAACATTTCAGAGTCTGGTTGAGCACCAACAGATGAAATGTGGTGAGACTCATTGTGAGCTGGATAGAAAATATTTGTATTGCTTGCTTTTGTTTCATCTTGGGGGGAAGGGGAGAGGAAAGAATGTCACTGCAATGAATTTTCCTTAAAACCAAAACTTTAATAAACTATTTTATAAAGCATAATTACATCAGAAGGTTTTCTTTCCAGAAGAAGTTAAGCTGTGACATTGAAACAGATCACCTCCAAGTTTCTTTCCCAAAAGATTTAGAACTTATTCTTTTCCTTCTCTTCTTTTCTCTATTGTTGAGTTTAAATTCCTTTAATCCTCATTATATACGTACAGACTGGACAGACAGGGAAGTAATAAATAAAGTATTGCTTATAAAAGCAAACATAAAAGGTATTTTTAAATAAAAATCAGCTGTGCATTCTAATATGGAACTTCCTGCACTCAAGTGGAGTCATTTTACTTCAACTTGCAGGACGACTTCTATTAAACAGGGGATTTTTAATTAAATTAGTATTTAAAAAATTAAATCTTTTGAATTCATCCATTAAACAGTAGCCTCACATATTGAAGGATGTAATTCAAATGGTTTCATTGTCTTTTGCAATAACGTCATTGAGCTTTTCTTAATTTTATATTGAATAGTTGATTGAGACCCTTTTTAGATTACTCCTTATTAAAAATGTTTTCTTCTTAAAAATAGCATGATTGCTTTATATAGAATAAACTAAAAAAATATGTTAGTTGACTTTAATATCTTTGGAGAGAAAGTATGCATTCTTTTTATTGTTGCCATTATGTTCACCCAATCACTCCCATGATCTTTAATTTGAACACTCTTATCTTGTAGTTTTTTCATTTAGCTTAGACAAACATTATTCTTTTTCCACTATTTTGATCTCTCTTTGCTCTTCCCACAGGAATCTGAGCTTATAGAGCTAAGGGAAACCATCGAAATGCTGAAAGCCCAGAATTCTGCTGCACAAGCTGCTATTCAAGGAGCCTTGAATGGCCCCGATCATACCCACAAAGGTATGGATTTGTCATTATTAAAATAAATGTGGAATTTCTTCCCAGAAAAAAAAAGCTAAGTCACTAGTTTTCTGTTGTTTGGGAACTCTGTTGCAAGGGCAAGCACATTCTGCAGTGAATGGTAGGCATACTTGTGGTATGTCCAGAGCTGGAAACCTTGCACAAGCTTCCTGTCTGCCAGAGTTCCTGGAGCTTTATCTTCTTTGAGCTGGGTGGCCAGGAATTGATCAAGAGTTATCCATGTCCCTGCAGTTGTCTGCTGAAGTACACCCAAGACACTAGTGAAGTCTTATGGTATAACATGGTTATAGCTTGGGAATCCAGTCAAAGTTGTAGCTTTGTAAACTGGTGTTCTCGTTGGTGAGAGATGGGCTATCAATGGCTCAGCTCCTCCATGAAGTGCTAAATCAGTGCAGGAAAGCAGGTTTTAAATTCCAGATGCTGAATTAACTTGTCATTGCAGTTAGGCAGATATTGCATGATAAATATATACTTTGAAAGTGCCTGTTGATAAGCAACAGCAAAGGAATTACTTGACAAAATATTCACAGTATTCATTTTTGAGAGTCTTACTGATCTTCCATTAGAGAGGTCATTATTTAGGTGTTTGCCTTAAGGTCATTTCACTGCATGACTTGAATGTAGCAAAGCGAATTTCTAGGAATTGGAAAATAAACCAAGAAGTAATTTCCCTTGGTATTTGTGGGCATGTTCTGCAATAATAATTTCCAGTGATTAAGATATAGTTATCAGAGACTTTTAAGAAATTGAAACTCAAAAGCCTCACCAACCATTTTTAATATTCTCCACTTCGTGGTTATTTTGTTTCATTCATTTTTAATGAACTCCTGCCTGTTTCTTTCCATCATGGTATATTAGAAGGTAGCGTCTGAACGCTGATTAGGGCTGCTCCAGGTCACGTAGTGCCTACACTCCTCAGAACTGTAGTACATGTGACACTGATACATCAAGTAATCCCTGTGTAACAGACACTGCTCAGCCATGAGGATACGTGTGCATAGATTGCTGTGAAGGGTCATTGCCTTCAGGGCAAGAACCGCTCATTTTGGAGAAGCCCCTAAGTGTTGGACTAATTGTGTGCATCCCACTCTATCCCTATGTGGTTTCCCACAGGCTTCAATAGCTTGAATCTGAGTCACTGCAAGCATCAAGGCCATTTATGATCATTTAGACTCCCTCTGAGGAGGAAGATGCTACATAAATATAAGGATTATTATTATATTGAAACAAAAACAGATTTCACAGTAACTTCTTTTCTTTAGATTTACGTATAAGGCGGCAACATTCTTCAGAAAGTGTTTCCAGTATCAACAGCGCTACAAGTCATTCAAGTATTGGCAGTGGTAATGATGCTGATTCCAAAAAAAAGAAAAAGAAAAACTGGGTAAGTTCTCAGCAGGTTTAAACCTATCTTTTAGCTATTATGTCATTTCCTAGTGTCTGAGTAACATGACGGTCCATTTCATCGACAATGTTCTTGTGGGGCCAGATGGATATCAAGAAATTCGTGTGTATCCATACTGTGACACTACCAGAAAACTAAAAATTATTGAATATCAGCAGGGGTTTAATTGCATAAGTCAGAGTAATTAAAACAAACAAAAGTACAAGCAGCAACTACAACAACAAAACAACAACAACAATTTAAAATAGCTGTTGTGACTAAAGCCACCTCTGTACCACATTGAAGCCCTGTTTGATTTGTCTTCACTAGGAGTTTGGTTCAAGAGGTTGACTCAAATATATTACCCAGCTATGGAAGGAGTTAAAATCTGTTAAGAATTCTCACTTAAATGTAGTATGGTGTTTAAAGAAATTAAGATGTTTCTCAACCCGAACATACAAATACCACATACTGATAAATATTTAATCAAATACTTTCAGTAAAGAATCAGAAAATATGTTTTTATTGTTTTAAAAATATTATCTGCATAAACATGTGTTTTAAATACTGATGAGCCTTCATTCCCTTGATTTGTAATTCCACACTCTTTCATGTTTCTGCAAGGTGAACTCTAGAGGAAGTGAGGTGAATATAAACCATGGAAAAGTTGGCATGCATCTATAAAAAACCCTATCTTGGCATGATTGCTATTTATTTTGGCAGTAGGCTTTTTTACCTTCTAAAACCAGATTATCCTGTATGTCTTCTCAGTTTGTCTTTATTCATTTTAATCTCAAAGTTTAGGCTATAGAAAGGGGGAGTGTAGCCAAAATCCATTTCTTTCTCATTAGACATCATGAGCTGGAAAGGGCTTAAAGAATGTTTCACATTAAGATCAGTGGTCGCACTCCCCACTCTGCAATTATACCATGAGAATAATGTGCTTGAAAACGTCATTTTTTCCCAGAGGAACCAGCTGGTCATTGTGTTCTGTACAGTTTTGATCAGAACAACTTTCTGAAAATAAAAACAAACCCCACATTTTTCCTAAGATGAACAAGTTCTGTATTTAGACAAAGGTATGAACAAATGGGCTAGTTAATTTTAACTGCAGACGAAACTGTTGTCATCTTGGCTCCTGAAATAAATGGCTCTTTGGCTATTCTGTCCCTTTTCAATACTGGATACAAGCTTCTAGAGGGAAAAGGCAATGCTTGTACATTCAGAGATCTTACCACTCTAAAGGAAACTGCAACAAACAGTATATACCTTTCAGCTAACATTCTTCTCGATAGTACAACAAAGCAAACCTCATGGCCCAACTTATACCCTCTTGATTGTGATCCAAATCATAGCATTTGCATAGTTTGACCATTACAAGTTTTAATGGGGAAAATAAATTGGCAAACCCTGTAAATTGGACTAGTCTTTCGATTTCACTGTTTAGTTCTGCCTGTACCTAGATGCAAAGTGATTATTTAAAGCCACCCCTTGAAGGGAATGCCATGGGAATGGGATTCCACCGGGGCTTAATGGCTTTAAATGAGCACCCCTCTTCAATAGCTGTACCACTCGGTCCTGCACTTTTTCCATAGCATTACTCTTGCACTGCGCTGGATTAATAAAGTCAAAACAAAGCACCGTATCATGTTTTTAGAGATACTGTGTTGCATATGTTAATACCTTGCTTCTGCATACTGACCTCAGGCAGTGGCTAGGATGGCATCTGCAAACTAACTCTTCAAAACATGACCTGCACACAAAGTGCTGTGATGAGGAAAACAATCTTGCTCTGTATTTGTTTTCCAGCTAAGAAGCTCTTTCAAACAGGCCTTTGGAAAGAAAAAGTCCACCAAACCTCCTTCCTCACATTCGGACATAGAAGAGCTGACAGACTCCTCTCTTCCCTCCTCACCTAAATTGCCCCACAGCTCAGGAGAGTGTGGAGCAACATCAATGAAACCATCACAGTCAGCATCTGCGTAAGTGTCTCTCTTGGCAGATGGGGTGGGCTGGGAAGCAGACCTCCTCCAGTGTGGCCATTTGTGGTTCAGAAACCATTGCCAGCAGCTGTGATCTTTCAGTCCTGAGCTCCATCCATTTGCCAGATTTCTCGTGAGCTTCACCATTTACGCACTAGTTCTGCAGCAGCTCTTTGTTCAGTCATTCTTTCCTCCTTTCACAGACTTTACCCAAAATCACCTCGCTGTACAAACTTCCAAAAGCTTATGTTGTGCCCTCCCTTCGTGATTAGCAACTCCATCATATCCACTTAGTAAAGGCCAAATACCAAAGTTTCGTTGTTTCCTTTTTCCTTGACATACTAAAAATGTAATTTTTTTCCAGGTGGCTATGGATTTTTGCAACATACTCATTCCTCCTGTTATTACTGTATCTACTTTGTAGCTACTGGTGTATATAATTTTTAATCTATTTCCCCTCTTTTATCAGCTTGGATTTTTTGTTGGATTTTACTTTTATATTTTATTCAAGTCACCACCCTTAAGGTTTCAGGTCTGAGAACAAATCGTCAGTCAGCAGCTGTCCCATTTCTTTTTTTGAATACCTGATATGTTCTTACAGAGTTTTCAGCTCTTACTCATATTCCTCTGCCTTTTTTTTTCATTCTGCTAAACTCATAACTCTTTCTAATATGGGGAAATCAACCTCTTTGGACCAAAAAATGCCTGCTACTGGTGTGAGCCTTACTTGCCTTGTCCTAATTGAGAATAATCAGGTCACAATTACTTTTTCTTAAAGCCCACAGGGAATTCTAGTCTCATGACTGATTACTAAGCTTTATAATAAAATCATTCTGTGTTAGGTTATGTGCCTTTTATGATTAAGTTTTTATAGACTCCAATGATTTTTATATTCTAGGTTTAGGAGTCTGACACCAAATATTCCCCAAAACTCAATACCTTCAGAATAAGTGTTTTCCTTTTTCTCAAATTGTGTGAAGACTAGAAAGTCATAACTCATCTAAGTCTCTGTATTTTTGGTGGATTATTTTATAGGAAGCTGATATTTTTACAGTTTCACGTATATGTGTGGTTTGGGATGAGGATTTCTACATGTTTGACTTGTTATCAACTTAAAAATCACCTTAATAGTGAAAAGTAAAAGCCTTACTTAGAAAGTGCCTGAATGTAAACAGAACACTTTTATTCTACAAAATTAATTACTCATGATTCACAGATCCCATAACCTTATCCTGCCTCCTTTCCACCAATCCTAGTTTTTTTCTCTGTCTCTTTGACTTGCTCTGTAGCTGTGCTAGTATTCCCAGATTTTATCAAGGGCAAAACTGCACATCTAGTCTTTCATCCCAGGCTCTTGCCATGGTTGTTTGATCTCTGAGCCTTAAAATCTTAAATTTCATCCTGTTCACAGCCTTTGGGTTTTTCCTCCATAACATTTTTAAACAGTGATCTTTCTGATATTAGTATTACATTTTTATTATTATGACCTTACTACACAGGATAACACAGAGATTACGTGAAATGTAATTATGCAGATAACTTGCTTTTTCTGTCATGCTGATAATGTCACTTGATTTGGAAGACTCAGTTTTCTATTGCATAATTTAAACTCCTGCCTCCTTCAAGACTTTTCATAATTGTTAGCAAACTCTGTTCAAAGATCATGACTTACTCCTTTTACCTAAAGCAACCTGTTGATTTAAAAATTCTGAGCTTGTAACAAAAAGGAAAAAGTAAAAGTCTAACTAGTTTAAACCTTTGTCTCAAGTCTGATCAGACTTCTGAGTTTCTTTCTGTGACTGCTCAGGAATGCTAACGTATTTTTTTTTTCTTTCTTCTGATGAGGTCTCATATTCTTATATAATTTTACAGTTATAGGAGCTAAGTGTTGGAAAGTTTTGGGATCTGCAAAAGAAAATTCAATTCTTACTTTCTGCTTCATTCTTCTTACCTTAAGAGCTGAGACCGGTTTTTCCTGTTTATTCCAGAACCGTAGCTCTGCTTTCTGCTTTGCTTTTGTATTCTTTAAAGCTGGCTTGCCAAGGTCTTTTTGTCCATGCCTTCTCAAGATGTACTGCGAAAAAAAAAAAAAAAGCCAAAAGAAGCTAGCCAACAAACAGATGACTTCCCACTTGTCAAGGTTATTTTATTAGATAATATATGCATGGAAATAAAATTTCATTTCTTATTTGCTTAGCATAGGCAGGTATGGGCACATCACAGAAAGAACTGTATCATAATATTTGGGAAAAAAAATCCTGGTGTATGTCTTTAATAATTTTTAATCACATTTAAAATATTTATGCTTGTTTTGAATGATATTCATTATTTTTCTCCCTCTATTTGACATATATTTTACTTGCTATGAAGTTCTTCATCTTCCCTTTGCTTATGATTTCTTCATGTATTTTCTTGACTGGGTCTCAAGTTCTAAACCATTACTTTACTCTCTTGCAATTGCATCTGTCTAGTACCTGTGTGTGCAGGTCATCTCTAGTCTGGGCATCAAAGAAAAGGCGAAGTGGTCGTGTGATCTACAAGCATAGATCCTGGTAAAACCGAGTGTGCGGCATGGAGTTGTAAACCCAGCTGCCGACCTGAGGAGTGCTGCATCTTCTTTCCCAAAATGCATTTGCATGCATTCTGGCAATTAAATGCTCACCTTTGTTTCTTTTTTTCATATATATATATTAGCAGTAATAATCACAATAATAATACTTATTTTCATTAAATACTTTTCATATTGAATTTTTTCTGCAAATATTAACTATTTATAGTCACAGTAATAAAGAGCAAATAACATTTATTGAAATGACTGGAAATACTGTTTAGTGTAACAGTGTAGCCAAAATTCAGTGTTTTACTTTTTACTGGTGATTCTTCTGATGATACAAAGAGGCAAAACAGTCTGACATGAGAGTTGGACAGTTGTGGGTCCCTGGGCCAATCATGTTTCAATTTTTCTCACAATACTATGGTTTCTTACCTTTAAAATAAATGCTCATGAAAAATAACCATATGGTAAACCAGTCTGTAAGGGAAAAAAACCCAAAACCAGCCCACATGATTTCATATATCGTACATCATAAAATGACAGGCTATAGGCAAAACATCAGCCATCACAAATCAAAACCATTACAGACCAAAATCTTCTAGACCGTAAATTCAAGGACTGTCCCTTTGTGTGCTATTCAAAACAGAGAAAAATACTGATGCCTAGCAAATAATAAATATCAGCAGTACAGTTTAATCAGCACACTTCAGTTCTGTCTATTGGTACATAGAGGAATCATAAACTTTGCACCAAAGAAATTATGTGAGTATAAAATCCAATTAAAACCAGTGGATGATACACACTCAGAAAAAACCCCTGGAAAGTATTTAAGAATTTGTTTTTCACCATAGTGAACTGAACTAAAAAGCTAAAAAGCAATCTGATCACTTCTTCTGGAGAGAGCTTTTTTTCCTTTTTTAATTTGCAGTTTGATCGTTTTCGCGTTTCTTTGATAAGTTTCTTTCTTCACTCATAGGTTTCACCAGCAGCAAGCATTTTTCTGTACTTTGATATTTAATAATGACAGTGCTTTGGGGAGAGAACCTTCCTTTAATCTCCTGCCTCTTTCCTGCTCCTCTTTAGGATCTGTGAGTGCACAGAGGCAGAGGCTGAAATTATTCTTCAGCTAAAAAGCGAGCTGCGGGAGAAGGAGCTAAAATTAACGGACATCCGTCTGGAAGCCCTCAGCTCAGCACACCATCTGGATCAGATCCGGGAAGCCATGAACCGCATGCAGGTCAGTGCAGTAGCTTAAGTGATGATGGAGATGCACAGCACAGGTATGACTGGTGTATTTCCTTTCCCAGTACTTTGTTTCAGGCACCAAAAAACTGTCGATACAAAGTAAATTCCTAGATTGACAGTACTTCTGAAGGCTGGGTATGATAAGTGTTCACCTTATAATAAAGTCATTCTTAGCATATGTATTAAGAGCTAAACTGTGTTTGAGAGATATGGAAGAAGACATAATCCCTGCCCAAAGGATATTTATTATCTTGAGCCTATGACTGGGGTAAGTAACCTGACAGAAAAGCAGATCAAAAAATTATTTCTACAGAGTTTTAAATCCTTGAGCCATGGAGCGGGCCGGGCTGTTATGTGCATAGCCTTTCATCATTTCTAATTCCTAACTCAGTCATGGCTTGCCAAGGCAAAGAATGTAAAATTGAACTAATTACTGTATCAAGCATCATAGAATTTTGCTACGTTATTTTGTGACACTGCTCCAATTCCTTTGTGAACACGTTTTTCATTAGAAGATTGTCCTTTTCATGGGCTTGAAAGGATGCTAAAAGAATGGCAGTGTTCTTCAGTGGAGCACAGAGCTTTATGGGGCTCAGCTCTGTTGCTTATATGCAAATACCCAGTACCATGGTGGGTGCCTAACAGGATCCATAATATCCACACAGTATGATAAAGGTCCTTCAGTAGAACTAGGCCCTTCTGGAATGACAGCTAAGATACCTATGTCATCCCTGAAGGCACTGTAAATCTGTATTTAGGGAACAGAATCAAGGCCATGGGTTGGGGATTCCCACTGGGACAGGGATGGCTACATTTAAAAGTCTAGGAATGAGCTGCATGATAAACTTCTGTTGTTGTCAATTGAATTTTAGTCCTGTAGTAGTGAGGGCTAAAGAGCTATCCTGAAATTACCCTGAGATAGGTACAGAGGGTGAAATGGAGCTCTTTGAGCATAGGCACTTCTTACCATTTGAACCAGCCTCAAGTATTTGCATCTGTGCAGGACATGTAGGTTTAGCGTTCTTCTATGGAAGACCGTGTTTGTCATGCCACTGGAAACCCACACTTGCACAGCCGAATCCATCCCAGTGGCTTGCCAGCTGAATTGCTCTGTGTTGGGTGCTTAGGTCAGGTGCACCTTTAGGCGCTTTTGCATAGGTGCCCATAGCACCTGATTTCATAACTACAGAAATGGTGTGTCTGATGTTTTTTCTAGACCTGTTTGTTTACATCATGCCTTTATCAGTCTCGGCCACATCTTTAAACATCTGTGGTACCTGCCATCCTCCCAGGTGCTCACACCCTAAGTGCCAGCATTACTGAGGGATTATTTGGCTGAATTTCAGTTAGAGGGAAGACTTATCAAGAACCGGTCCATAAATATGGTTTCAGTTGTCTAAACATAAGTAAGACATTGATCTCAAGGCACTGAAAGGTTTTAAGGAACAACGAGGAATAGAATGCAATTAATTGCAATGGTGGAGAAAAGGATGTGAAGGCTTATCATCTGATTACAGTCTTACACAGGGATATGAGTCCCTGAGCCAGGTGAACTCCCAAGAGGGGGGAGTTTGCTGTAGTTTTGCACAGTTCTCCAAAGTCTGAACTTCCTCAAATTTGGGCAGAGGCAGCAGGTTGAGGTGCTGTTACAGATAATCACCACTTCTGAAGTCTTCCCAAAAGGGCAGGCAGCCACCTTGCAGTTGCCAAACTGTGGTATTTTAGAGGATTGATGAGGATTGGTAAGGGGAAAAAGTAGAAGTGATACGTGATTACTTTTAAATTCAAAGCACCTTAAAAACCTAAAGCTCAGGTGAATTGAAGACTGCTAAGGCTCTGTAATTAATTAGCATACATCACAGAGTAGCTCCTGATTTGAGCCCTAGACTAAACTGATACACACATTTCTTACCTTCTGTTACTATTGTGCTGGTTTGTCCCTTCCCTTTCACCATCTCCTCATCTTTGTGTATGTGATCTAATATTTTTGTAGCTGTAGCAGGGTTTTTTTATGAAGCTATCTATCCCTTATGTTTTTACTTGTATAATATATCTGTGCAGCCTCCATAAAAAAATGGGACTTTTAGCTGGGTAATAGTGAATGTAGACTTAAATTTGATGTGCAGAACCATCTGCAAGAATAAGCAGTTGCTCTGTAATGTGCTTTTTGAATCGACTGGAAGCTAGATTTAGCTGGTACCAGGCTGTTCTCAGGCTGTTTTCATTTTATTATTGTACATTCAATGATCACTTGGCACCACAGAGGATTTAGCTAAAAAAATTCCAGTTGTTCTGATTCATCTGTCACTCTATGTTTTCATCAGAGAGAGTTTGCTCACCGCTATGTGAACTATCCCATGTTTGAATGATCAAAAAGTCTTCTTTGATAGCAAGAAGGGTTATGAAACTGTTAAACTATCAATTTCTAATTTTTCATTTTTAATTTAATTTCTCTGTGAAGTTACTGCTTAAATTTTATATTCAATGGCAGTAATAATTTTCTGTGACTTTAGATGCAATGACATATCCAGTAACTTTCTTAATTGACTGTTGCCTAAGGTATTTGACAATAGAAAGTATCTCAAAAAATGGGATAGCTGAGAAAATTCTCAGTCACATTATGGTCAACTCTACCATAAAAACAAAAGCTTGAAGCTTACATTGTTTAGGATCTATCTTGAGGCAAAAGCTAAAACAAGGTTATTGGGGGTTTGCCCTTCATTTAAGAAGTAAAGGCAATCCAGTTGTGTTATACCTCAGCTGTGAAAGTGATAAATCAGTTAACTAGGTCAGGAGAGCAGCATCACTAGAATAGCCACCAACATTGGTTTTCCACAAGAATAACCTCCTGTGTTTTTGTGTTGATTTCTTTTGTATGTAGAATGAAATTGAGATATTGAAAGCTGAAAATGATCGCTTAAAGGCAGAGACTGGAAATACTGGAAAGCCTGCCCGGCCATCATCAGAGTCATCAAGCAGCACATCATCTTCTTCATCACGGCAGTCACTGGGACTTTCTCTGAACAATTTAAACATCACAGAATCTGTTACATCAGGTAAGCATGCTTTGGGCACATGGCGTGCCTCTGCAGTTAGTACGAGTTTTTCAGCCTCCAAATGGGCTTCTCCAAATAGGAGAAGCATTTCTGAAAAATAAAACACCTCTTATCACTCAGGTTAACATCAGGTATACATTGAGCAACCGAGATGAGAAAGAATGCTGGTGGTCATGTCTGAAAAATGGAGCTTTTAGAAGCCCCTAAATAGCAGTACCAGGCTGTTCATTATGTTTCCCTTGTTCCTAGCTATGACACTCTCTACCTACATAGTTTACAACACTCTTTGGTCATCCAGTTTACAATTTGTTTGTAAAGGAATATCTGTTGAAGTGTTCTTGACAAGTGTATTGATATATTCTCTTGCCCATATGGGGTAAATATGACTATAGTATATGAAACTTTCTTCTTCTGGTTTACAGATCTTTGATCATTCAGTTACCTCCCTTAACATGACTTCATATTTGCAGCTGAGACATAAGGTGGTCTCAGCTTTATCCCTTACATTTTTTTGATTTGGTACAGCTAGTTAGCCTATGTTGGACCAAATCACCATTTATCACAGGAGCCAAACCCCTCCTGGCTTATTAGGCACTCTCATTGTCTTCTGTGAATGAAGGAAAGCAAGCAGAACTTTGGTCCACATCCTGAGCATTAACATTTGATTATTTTCCATGCCATGGAGTTTATCATAATAAGCCTTCTACATTTGTTTTGATAATGTAGTCAAGAAGCAGAAGTGCTGTCTCTAACGTTAGAACCGGGAGTAAAGCAGGAGCAGAGCAGCACTCATTAGCATAGACACCACAGAAAGTATAATGCAGTCTCTGGAAGCAATAAAAATGTGGCTAATAATTCTGGAAAGCGTCTAGGCAAGAATACAGCTGGGAATATGCCAAACTGACTGAGTACAATTTGGATTGGCAGTTAGTCATATTATCTTGCCAGTCATTGATTACACGGATATTTGAACATTTTTTCTGGTTAATATCAGATTTTCTATGAAAATTGGTATATTTTTTATTTACATTCCAGCTCTTTGAGAGGTTTAACTTTTAGCATGGAGGAGTCTGAACTGGGCCTCAGCATACAATGACATGTTGCAAAAGCAGGGAGAAAAAAATTAACTGCTCACAGATCCACATATATTAAAAAAAATGCAAAAACTAACCAAACAAACAAAAAACCCACCAAAAAAGTAATAATTTTTTTCAATATGGTGGTTATAGAATCTCTCTCATGAGTAACAGCCATTAGCACTTTGTTGCTTGGCACTAACTCTGTCTAGATACAGGAATAAACATGTAGGAAGAAGAGTTTGAAGAAAAGGAGGGGAAACTAGATGAGAATTCAATGGGTAAAGAGGAATAGGGGAAAGAAAAGGGAAGGTAAAAGATAAGATAAAGAATGAAGAAGAAGAAAATTAGGAGGGAGTGTTCAGCAAAAGAATAGAAAAAATAAAAGCTGGAAGAAAAAAAAAGGAAGGGGAAGAGGAAAACAGGGAAAAGGAACAGGAAGAAGGAGGACAGGATGACTGGTAGAAGTGGTTGGACTTGATGATCTTAAGGGTGTTTTCCAGCCTAAACGATTCCATTATTTCATAAGCTTTATATAATTTTCTGTGTTATTGTTCGAAATGTTTTTCTCACATGCAAAGTAATTACTTTTGGTTATAAGAAATTAAAGATATAAGGGTGCCTAATGAGGAGTGGAGAATTTAATTTGATTATGAATCCAGAATTTTTGATCATTGCGATGATCATTTTGTTGCCGTGCCAGAGAACTTGGAAGGGTGACAGCTTTCCAGCAAGTCTTGTGGGATTTCTGAAACAGCTGGAGTACAACTGAATGAAAGTCATGATGAGAACTCAGCTGAGAGAATTGAGGGCTTTGGCTCTTCATATTATAAAAATGCCACTGCACTTTCTGGGAGCAATGTCTCCAGTCAGCCATGGTCATCTGGAAATGACCAGAGCTATCCACTGTCACTTCCTAAGGGTATGAGGATACCCTCCAGATTGGTGTGAGTGGCAAGCTGGGAAGGGGTTTGGTGGTTACAGACACCCCTGTTTCAGTCAGTTACTGGAGTGAAAGGAGCAAACAAGGACCAGTACAAGACTGGCCCAGAGTGCCAGAGCTCAGACAAGAATTGAACTGATCATAGCATGCCTAAAAAGCAGATGTGGCAGGGGGTAATTAAAACAATTAGTACCACCATGAAATGAGAGGCCTTTGGCCATCTTCTAAGCCCCTTGTATCAGTGAGAGAGAGAGCTCTTAGAAAGTGGAATTCATTCTTTTGCTACAGAGTGGTTCCTCATTCCTAAAGACTTAAAGAAGAATGAATTTAAAGGGCTACATAAGGGTCATTTAGAGATTGAAAAATTTCACAGGGGGATCAGTTGTACCATAATTTGCCCTCAGACAAACTATGACATTATCAAAGCTCTTAGGCTTGCTCAAAGGTTTGTCAAATATGCCAAAACACAAGACAAGTGAAGTGAAACATTCAGTGGTGACACAGAAAAACTGTCTGCCTGGAACAAAGCAAGAATAGATTTATTAAAGCTCACAAAAAAAGAAAAAAAATGCTTCTTTGTTCAACGAATTTAAAAAAAAAACAACAGTTCAATCTGCATTCTAGATCTGGATGCAAGTTATCAAACTTTTTACATGAAAGCTAATTTTTTAATGCATTAATTGAAATTATATTCATAAGCCTTCTTTGGTTTTCCTTTGAACTGTGACTGAATCTTACTGGGACCTCATTTAATTTGGCTGAAGTCTGACCTTGTGCAGACTGTGTCATGAAGTCAATGTTTTTCAGACTAAGAATGAACAGGGCTTATGTTAGTGGATTACTGTGCTGGCCTTTGAAGAAAATGCAAATCCGTAATCTCATCTAATTTTATAGTTAGTTTAAATGTCTAACAGTAAAATCTCAGAGAGAGCTTCTAGAAGGAAGCAGCATTTTTATCACTTGTAGTAAAGCTGTAGGCCCAGCCTTTAACAGAAATACATCGGCTTTCTCATTTTAGGAGTTAATGAAGTGGTAGAAACAGAAGTGCAGAGGAGATCAAAATCACTCTTTACGTCCAAGAAAAATGAAGCCTTTCCTTAGAGGAATGGCTGAAAATAGAGCCCCATATTGTGGAGGAGTCCAAAGGGGTTTTCTAGTGGGGGTGAAAAAGATTCTATCCATGCCATATGCACAGAAGGTAAAGGAATCATCTGGAAAGTGAAATTAAATGCTGTTTTACTTAACAGCAAACATATCAATGCAAGGATTTCTTGTTTTCTCTTCTTACAACATTCTAAAGGTCACAAATGAGTGCCCAAAGACATAAACTTAATTTAGTTTTTTAAACAACATTACTTTGTGAACATCTTGTAATTTTGAAAAAGTTCCAAGAGGGAAAGCAAAGACAAGAATATAATGCAAGATTTTATTTATTTGTGGATTCTCTATTCATTTCTACACGATTAAAACTCCTAATGTTCCTTGAACATTTGTCAACTTGTAACTTTTTTGTCACTTCCAGAGGAAATGGTGAATTAGGAATAAGTAGAGATTATAAAAATTGCAAGTTGTTGTCATGGCAGCCTTTCTTTTTAACCAAAAAATCCTTTGAACAAATATTGAACTGATGATGTGAAAATAATTGATGTGATTTGTCGAACTGATCACTTCCCTTCTTTTAATTTAGATATTTTGTTGGATGATGTCACTGATGGAGCACTCCACAAAGAAGGTCATAGTGTCAAAATTTTAGTCACTATAAACAAGGGCTATAGTCGAGCCAAGGTAAGTGCATTACCCAGAGCAGAATTATAGCTCAAGCAAATGCTGGAATATAGTAGTTCCATATTTTTTTTTGGTATTTTAAACAAGGAACTGAAATTTCCTATAGATAGCAGCTCTCTTCTCTATCATATATGCTCAATACAGTTAGGCACACTCCATGGACTAATGTCATGTGGCCTCATTCTGCCTTTGTGGTGGCTTAGACACTACCAATTCTCACTTTAATTAGTAATAGGATGTCCTGGGACTTGCTATCTCCATTTAAAAGTCATTATAAATTAGATCTATAGCTTGGACTCCTTAGGGTGCAACAATGAATTTGCTGCTGAGAAATTGCATTGTCATGTTTTCATGTTCTGTGTTATAAAAAATTACAAATACAGTGCAACCTTTATTTTTAGTCATGTCTTTAAAGACACAGATGCAATCAAAGAGCAGAACAAGATTCTATATTCCTTTCTTTATAAAGATATACCAAAGTAATACAATCTATACCTATTGCTGGCACAGAGATTATTACCAAAGTTGTAACATCATATTCTAAAGAATATTCTTATTCTTCATTGGGAAAACTATGACTCTTCATAGAAAACTAATTAGCACCATTTTTAGTCTAGTTTCCAAAAATCTCTCTTTCCAGGATCAAAAGCCACATGCATACCTGATAGGATCAATTGGAGTCAGTGGAAAAACAAAGTGGGATGTTTTAGACGGCGTAATCAGACGTCTCTTTAAGGTAAGACACTGAAAATTTAGCTTAAGTATTATTCCAATTTTCTGTTTCATTTTAGAAAATTTCTGTATTCTTGGAGATGTCTTACCAAGTTTTTGGTTTGGTTTGAGTGTTTTTTGATATGTAGCTAACACCACTGTTAAGCTTTATTCTTAATGTCAGTGTTCCTTTTTTTATGACTGTAGGCAGTTTTCCAAGTTGCTTTCATTCAATAAATGTTTTTATGTCTTATATTTTCATATCATTTCAGGAGTATATTTTTCGAGTGGATCCAACTACTAGCCTGGGTTTAAGCTCTGACTGCATTGCTAGCTACTGTATAGGGGATGTAATTAGAGCCCATAGCCTAGAAGTGCCTGAACTGCTGCCTTGTGGATATCTGGTTGGAGATAATAACGTCATCACTGTGAACCTGAAAGGTAAAACTCAAAGAATACTTCTGCAGATACTGTAGAGTTCTACACTGCAGTTCCCTGTCCTTTCATATTTATTTTTCTTACACCTGACCTTTATTGTCTCTAGTTTGAGGACACTTTTATCACATAAACTCTCTGTAAGACGTTGCATAATCTCTATCGCAGTGCGGCCTTTTGAGGGAAATCTGTTCTCCCCTGCCTGACTGCCAAACCACAACAAAGTACAGATTTCTAAACAGTGGCAAAAAAACCAACCCCAAAACAGAGATTACAATGAGAAATATTTATGCTTTATTCAGTTCCACAGGAAAAATTCCACACATTTCAAAAGCTCTAGAGATTTGCTATTGGAGGAGAGAGGGGGCCTTCAGGAGAACTTTACATACATTGATATGACAACTGGTAACCCTTGTGGCTGTCACTTTGACCTTTTTTTTGTCATCATTGCCTGTAATGTCTGAAACATATATCTTTGCCTCACTGAGCCTTCTGTTCACATTTACTTTGATTGCATCTCTCCCACTCATCTCAACTCACTACTGCTGTTTAATTTTTTGTGGAAGGATATTAGTAATTCCACAGTAAAGAAGTCCTTAACAGGGATTTGATTTAGAAGATTTGATTTAAGAAGTATCTCACCTTGCTTTGGGCATAGCACTGATGCCATCGCGTGCTGGGCCGAATAACTACCTTAGCAAGGATAAGACGGGCCATTTTTCTTTTCTTTTATCCCCAGGAGTGGAAGAGAACAGTTTGGACAGTTTTGTGTTTGACACATTAATTCCTAAGCCAATTACCCAACGGTACTTTAATTTACTGATGGAGCATCGTAGAATTATTCTGTCGGGACCCAGTGGCACAGGAAAGACCTATTTAGCTAACAGGCTGGCTGAATATGTTATAACTAAGTCTGGCAGAAAAAAAACTGAGGATGCAATTGCAACTTTTAACATAGATCACAAGTCAAGCAAGGTAAGTTACAGTTGAAAACATAATATATTGCTCAGTTTGTAGTGATGATGCAGAAGAGATTCTATTAACTGATGTACCCTTTTGCTGCTCAGTTACCATTTCTTCCTACAAGAATTCAGTCTCCCATTGATGTACAGGGACCAGATCTTTGTTCTAAACGAATCATTGAAGCACTGTCAAGGAAGTCTCAATTTTCCTCCTCTTGAGGAAACCCACTTTAAGTATAGATGCAGAGTCCAACTCCTATGTAAATTAAATTTTTGGAGTGTCTGTAATTTCTTTTTCAGAAGGTTGGATATATAGTAATAGTAGTGTAACTTGCTTTTTTATGACGATAACATCAGCCTTTGTTAGCAAAGATTTCAAGGTGGGCATTTGGAATTACTGTCTTGGGCTCAGTTTCTTAATCAGCAGTAGAGAAATACAACTGTCATGATTTCTGGTGTGCATCGGTCAGGAAGCTGACCATACTGAAATTGCCTCTCACATTGTGTCACGTTCCCAGTGATTTACACAGCTCAGATTATCAGGCTTCTAGCATGAGTACTGTGCTGGCCACAGATAATACTATTCACTTGGCTGTCTTGAATTGGATGTACTCCTAACTTGGTACCTGGGGGGAAAAAAATGAAAGGGTCTGCCCAGAGCGTTCTGATTTGCACAGAATATAATGAATGCTAACATAATATAAGAAGGAAGAAGATCCCAAAGGGGCAAGAGGACCATTCTGGCAAAAATAACTGCTTTTCACTGTCTTCATACAGAGGATTTGTGATGCCATTTACTTTGGCAGGGAATGTGTTTATGTTTTGTTGTTAAACCATACGCATCTGTGAAGAAAATTGTCCCACAAAAGAGCAAGCTTTTGGATTTCTGGTAAATTGCTTGGTCTGTGTGTTTTGGTGTTTGGCTGCTGTTTTTGGGATTGGATTGGTTTGGTACATTTTCCCCTTTTCCTTTACTTCTATCAAAATTTATGTAGAACTTTTGAGTTTGTAACAAAAAAGAGAAACAGCAGCATTGTCAAATACCAAGGGTGTTTGAATAATATGGATGGTACTATTCCATGGAAGAAACCCATAATATTCCCTGAGAGACACCTGATCATAAAAGCGCAAAGAAAAATCTTTCTTGAAATAAAAAAGGTGCATGTTCTCATTAAAGAAGAAAAGATTCTGCTATCCCTGATCCAGGAAATAAAATTGCAATAGAAACTTTGTCCATAATACTGAGCATTTCCAGCCCTGACAAAATCAAATACTTCTAGAGATACAGCTGTAAAACTTGACTAGCCCAGATCCTCAAGAGCAACAAAGTGTTGCCAAAAATATGAAATGTTTTGATTATAGAAAGCTCTCTTTTACTTCTGCACTAAACAGCAGCCAGACAGCTGACAGGAAAGAATTTACACAACAAATTTTATTATGAGGTGTGATAAAGCATCCCCAAGAGAGCAGGCAGATTTTCATTGAGAGTGCTGAAATGAGATATCTAAAGGAGCAGTTCCATACACTGAAATTGTGTGACAGTGTGGTGGGTTTTTTTGGTATATGAATGTGGCATTTGTAAGAACAAAGGTCCAAAAGTTAATGTGAGTATCTCAGCCTGTTGAAAATGGCATATTTTATTGCAACCTATTTTCCTCTGGAGTTAAGATAGTTTATCAGCAAATTTCTAAGGAATATATCCACCAACTCAGAATGCTTCAGTCATTTGCCTTGTGTTTAGCACCTTTGTTTTTTCATAGGATGTGGTTCAATGTTGCCCTCTGTAAGCAGCATGTTTTTCTGCATGTGCAGATCCAGCTGAGTGATCCACATAAGGAAATCTCTTTAGCAGTCATTTTATCTTTCTGATTTTTTTTTTTTCAGTGAGATTACATCTATGGTCTAATAGGATTAATCTTTTCTGGGCTTGGGGCATTTTTTTGTGATTGTGTTTGTTTTTTTTATTAATTCTGCTGAAGGATCTGCGACAATATCTAGCAAACCTAGCTGAGCAATGCAGTGCTGACAACAATGGTGCTGACCTCCCTGTTGTCATAATTCTTGATAACCTCCACCACATCAGTTCACTAAGTGACATCTTCAACGGTTTCCTCAACTGTAAATATAATAAATGGTAGGTATTGCCTCTTCTCTCTTTTTGCACGTTTTGCAATTAAAACAGTAAAAGCTCTTTGTTATTTTGCAAAATAAAATGTCACAGTGAACACTTAAACTCCCATAGGCCATCTGCAAGGCTGTTATATGCTTCAATGATTTTAACCCTCTTCAGCCAAGTACTTCGTTGTCTCCTTTGCTTCATTTGCATGACTCCCGTGCTTCTCAGTTAGATGTAAATGTACCACAAAATTTAAGAATGTACTTAAACACTTCTCTTTAGTACCATGAGAACAGCTTACACTTTGTAAGTGTGGAATTTGGGATAAACCATGCCATGCAGAAGCAGCTGTGTTTCTAGCAGATTTGCCCTTCCCACAGTTTTCGTGCAGCAGTGCATAAGTACAAAGTTGGCTGACTCTCCTTTTTTCTCAAGCAAGAGTAAAAACAATGTTTTCTAGAACTTTTACTGCCCTGTAACATTGGTTATTTCTGCTGTGAAAGTAACATCAGAGGGACTTCCCTTCATAAAATCATTGCATGCAATGTCTTACTCATGAGATTCACTGGCTTCTGGAATTAAAATCTAAGCCTACTGCCAAATTATGAATTACATTAAGACAGGGTTGCTTCATTTATTTCTTCATTACAGATGAGCACTAGTAAACTACATATGTGCAAAGAGGGAAATCATACAAGAATAAACATTTTAAAAAGAGTACCTCAGAAATATTTTAAATCTATGAATACAATACATCCAGAGACTCTTTTGAAATTGGCCTAGTGCAGAAAATAAGAAGGAATATACTCTGAATATTTGAATGAATTCTCCCTCAAAAAATCTTACTGCTTTTATCTTTCCAGTCCCTATATTATTGGAACCATGAACCAGGGAGTTTCTTCTTCACCAAACCTGGAGATGCATCACAATTTCAGGTACATTCACTCTGTATTTACTGTGGCCATGTTTGCACGGCTCCCTGCTTCTAAGCCCAGTTCCTTGACAAATACTGATCTTGTGTCTCATCACAGAAAAGTATTTTAGTTTCAGTGTCTCTCCTCTATTGATGGGTCTCCAAATGGTGTTGGGGAATGGTAAAAGAAATAAAATACTGTCTGGCACCTCTAGCAAGTTGCTGAAGATGATTGCATTCCTGCATTTCATTTGTCTTCGGCAGTGTCTTGAATTCCTGCTGGAACCTGAAATGGCTGTGTTGAAACAGTGAGCAGTAATGAGGTTTATTGGAGCAGTGTTATACTTGCTGACTAATGAGACTCAGAAGCTTATGACATTACTTTCATCTATATGTTTAAGAGGAAATAATGTATTTTCTATTCATTGCTGCTTGACATTTATTTCTTCTACCCAGGTGGGTGCTGTGTGCTAATCACACAGAGCCTGTTAAAGGTTTCTTAGGCAGATATCTGAGAAGGAAACTGATTGAAACTGAAATAGAAAAGAACATACGCAATAATGAGCTTATGAAAGTCATTGACTGGATCCCCAAAACATGGCATCATCTCAACAGCTTCCTAGAAACGCACAGCTCTTCAGATGTAACCATTGGTGAGTCCACTGGTGGAATGACTTGAAATAAGGATGCAGGCTGAGAATTTTAGAGATATGTGAAGAAAAATTCTTTTTTTGAAGTTGCAGTGTCTCAGTGGGAAGTACCACATAGGTGTGGGGAATTTGTCTAGTTGTCATCAAGATTGAAAAGAAAATGGAAGGTTTAATGAGAGAGTATATATATTTCCTGGTAGTTCTTCCTTTGTTGCTAAATACTTTCAAGCAAAATATCGCATTTTTTAAAACTAAATTTAAAAAAAAATTACCCCAATAGTAACTTTCCTAAGCTTAATTTTTTTCTCCTGCTTTCACACTGCAGTATAATTACAGCAATAAAAACCATTATACCTGAGGTCTTTTAATGGAATAACTATGTTAGCAAAGATGTCAGCTTTTACATAGCTTTGCCATAAAACTTGTAAATGTTCATCAGGCCCTAAAATTGACCTAAATGACACCAGTTAATTTTTAATAGCAGATGACTGTTAGCTCCGTTAATGTAGTCCTGTTTTAGTACTCTCTTACCCTGAGTTTGTTCCAGTACTGCTTTTTTAACTTTGAGAAGATTATTTTAAGTGTGCTTCCTAGTTCTACCTTTTTTAATACACAACTTGACTGCTCAGGTCCCCGTCTCTTCCTTCCTTGCCCTATGGATGTTGATGGCTCCAGAGTGTGGTTCACAGACCTTTGGAACTATTCCCTGGTTCCATATCTTCTGGAAGCTGTGAGAGAAGGACTCCAGGTATGTCATTTGTTTCCTAGAAATTTTTTTAATTGCTTTCAAAGGCTTTCTCCAAGCTATTTTTAAACAATGCATCCTGGTATGAATGCTGTTGCATTTGCAAGAGGAAAATCTTTGGAGGGATTATGGAAGGCAGACTCGAATTCTTTTAGATCTGCTCTTACTCTGAGTGATGCATAATTTGGCTTTGTTTGCTCCAGCACTAACATATCTTGTATTTTATGAAGAGGGTTTCTTCTCTGTGACTGGAGGAAGGTGGGCTTTTTTCCATTGTTTAAAGAGTTCCCAGCATGGCTAAATACAGCTCAGATTGTCTCCCTGAGTTAAGGCAGTCTCAGCTTACCCCTGAATGGAATGGTTAATAAGCTTTACACTATTGCAAGAAAATAGCATTGGTCTGTGTAATCCTCCTACCACCTGCATGCACATGTAGGTACACAGGCTTGCAAGGGAAAGCTTGTGAACAAGGATATTTTCATGGAATCATAGAAAGGCTTGGATTGGAAGGGACCTAGAAGATCCTCTAATTCCTGGCCTTGAACACTTCCGGGGGTGGGGCATCCACAACTTCTCTGGGCAACTTTTTCCAGTGCCTCATCACCCTCTGAGTAAAGAATTTGTTCCTAACATCTAATCTAAATCTCTCCTGTCTTAGTATAAAACCGTTCTCCCTTGTCCTATCACTATCTGCCCACATTAAAATGTTGTTCCCCCCCTTTTTCTAAGCCTCTTTAAGTACTGGAAGGCTGCAATGGGGTCTTCCTCAGGAGGATAACTTTTTGGGTTATACCGGAGGAGGTTAGGATTTCAGGTAATTCCATATATTTGGAGCAAGCCTAAATCTTTACATTAATCCATTCTTTTTTTGTATTTTTCCCCCTCTCTTTAATTTGCTTTCTCCCTTTTCCTTTTTATTTTGTTTATGCACTGCAATTCTATGTCCTCTAGAAAGATGCTTTGTGGAAAGGCATTTTTTCCCCACATGACACCAAAAGAAATTACTACACAGTGCAGAGGGGATTGTTATGGACTAGGCAAAGAGCTGTGTAAGCAGCTGCAGTTTCTTTATCACCTGTATTGACATAGTGACACACTGATGCAATGGAGGTTTAGACTCTTGCCTGCTGAATATCTCATGCTTTCTTAAAACTGCTTATCTCTCTGGGAATTACAGTGTTTATGCCTTGTGCAGAATATTACCGAACATTTGATAGAACAGTCACAGTGAGATTAACAACATTTGTTTATACCAGCTATAAAAATGCAGTGATATTCTTCATGCTCATATTTTCCCAAGCATACAGGGTAACTGCTTGAATGAAAACTTCAGTTGTGGAGCAGAAGATGGCAGCATAGAGAAGAAAATATGTTTGTTTCATGAGCTGTACCAATTTTTAGCTGCTTTGGATAGCTTCCATAGAATAAAATAATTAATAATAAACAGAAATCTTTTGTATCATATAATTAAGAGTTCCTGGAACCAAAGATGGATAAAAACTGCCTTTCTAGTCAGGTACTTTGCAAACTCACTTGTCAGACATAGGATTTGCAAGCCTTGCTCTAGATTCCAGAAAAGATTTAGTTGCTGTTAATCTCAGAGAAGGGAAGTGCTACAGCCTGGAATTGGCCTGCTACCTCCCTGAGGAACATTTCTCTTGGCTTATTTAGGCAGATCCGTGTTGTAGCAGCCTAGCCTCAGTGTAGGGCAGAAAGAATCTGAGTACCTCTGTGCCTAATGCAGGGAACTTGGCTGCCTAACCTGAAGCTTTGCATTCAGCAAGTTCCTGGCAGCAGGTGTTGCAGTGATAACCACAACACAACACTCTGCCTTTATCAATAAAGTCCTCCCCTCTTATAATCCCTTTAGGAGTGCAGCCCACCTATATTCTCCATGGGTGTATGCCCTGCCAATAGCAGGGTGTTCCTTGGGTTGTGTGAGACTGTTTGTGATGGGAGAAATTACAAAATGCCCTGGTGAATGGCTCCCCATTCCAGTGTGTCATTGTCACAGCTAAAGGAAATCTTTAAAGCAGCAACCAAGGGGCTCTCAGTTAGCTTGTTGCTTGTGAACAGCAATACAGAGAGGGGTGCATTTTAGTGAGGAAGCTACCAGATCTTCTAAAATTACAGTATTCTCATTCTTACTTCCTCTGTCCTCCTCCCAGACTCATAAGCATTTTATGCTTCATAGTAAGGAAAAATATATCCCTTGTGAAGTTCTCTTAACCTTCTAAAAGTTCTCACACTTAGGATGTGGACAGATGTCTGCTTCAGCATCTCATTTTGCTAGGAGAAGTGAACAATCTGTACTGCCACCTTCTAATTCACTTCAAAAGAAATCCAATTAGCTTGAATGCTTTTGGTAGGTCTGTGTTAATTTCACTGATATGCCTTAAGAAAATTACCTAGAGGTCTCATTTCACATTGTGTCAAGAACCTGCTGTTGTGTACAAGTGACACTAGTTACAGAGTGTTTTCCAACTTGCAGCCACTCTGTGTATTGAAGGAGCATTAATGGAGATGATCAGGTCTTCTTAAGGTCTTATTTTACCTGAGTACTGAGAACATCTGAAAGTAAATATCTTTGTAAAATGGTTTAGATGTTTGTGATGACTTCTTTTTCCGCTGTTACAACTGAAAACTCTGTAGAATACTTACTTGTGTTATATCCATAATATAGATGTACGGTAAGAGAGCACCCTGGGAGGATCCCTCCAAGTGGGTAGCTGATACCTATCCATGGAGCTCTGCAACTCTACAGCATGAGTGGCCAGCACTACTTCAGTTAAGACCTGAAGATGTTGGTTATGAAGGTTATGCATCAGCAAAAGAAGGAACAACCTCTAAGCATGTTCCACAGACTGATACAGAGGGGGATCCCTTGGTAAGATTCAAGCTTCTGGGAAAAGGCTTTTCAGTATGCACTTTGCTCTCACGGTTAAACTGTACACTGTGCAGTAAAAATCTACTGTGCACCTGTTCCAAAATAGGCTTTTTAAATGAATCCTCCTATAATCTACGAAAATATTGAAAATGAAAGGAAACAGGAGGGCATGTATCACCAACACGTTAATATGTCCTTATATTGTTGCACTTCCCATCTGTGCAGATGTATCTGTTATCTGGTACCATGTATCAGGTCTTCATCATTATATTGTTTGGGTACCGCTCTTCAGCAGCTGGTTAATCAGTCATGAAAACATCTTTTTTCACTGGGCGGGTCTTCATCTACATTATACAAATGAAGGGCTTCAATATTCACATTATCTAACTAATCTATCATAGAGAATTTAGTGAAAATAGAAATTAGCCATCCTCCTATTTCTCAGAATATTTTAAGATAACTGTTGACTGTGTAACAGTGTTAATGTAGAAGGAATGCAGGTGTGGTGGCATTAAATTATAAGAAGTTGATTTCCCTCAGTGCCATGTTTTGTTTTATTTAAATATGATCCCAGACATTTGGATTTACCATTGCCTCCTCTGACAATGGACAATTAAAATGCATATGTTGAACTGCTGTTCTTGTGTAGTGCTTTCTCTGTGGACTGCCTTTATCACAATTCAAAATACCGTTTTAGAGAAGTATTTCTAGAATATAGGCAGCCCTTGGAAAAGGGAATTTCTCAGAGAAAAATGCATTTAACTCTTAACAGTGTTAAGAAAATGGTTCCTCAGCCTCACTGTTTCATGTTCAAAAACAAACCTTGCACCCTGAAGAAGTGCGGAAAATCATCTAATTTGAGCTCCTCTCCCATTTCATAAGCTTTCAGGTGATATTTTGACCCTGTGATTTGGGTTTCCAGAGAGTGTGTTGGACTGGCTTCCAGCACAGCATAGTCTCCACAAAGGTGAAAACACTTGGGCAGCCTGAGTTCAGTGTCCGTTCACCCCTGCTCCCTCCACACTGTGGTCAGCACCTGTACCTCAGTCAATACCAGAAGCTTGGAAGTTGTGAGTGGAGGGTTTTCCCCCACCTCCAGTGGAGTTCATGGGTGGACAGATGCTGCACTTGTGGAACCAGGACACATCACGTGCAGGCTGTATTTAACACCCACCGCAGGTGTCCTGTGTTCACAAGCATGGATAGCTATTAAAGCTTCAGCAAAAGCTACACGAAAGTGTTGAACACTGTTCAGTGCCTAGAGAAAACTTCACCGTGGAAGTTGAAGGCATGGAGATGTAAGGATTTGTGAACAAACAGGAAATAAGGGCTTAAAGCACAAGCAGATAAGCGTACATCTTTCTCTTTGTTTTTTCTTTGCCCGCTTTTTGTAACAGCAGTGTATTTATTCCTGAGAAACACTAAAGCACTGTCAACATTGCTTGCAGTCCTTAGCATGCTGGCAGAAGTGGATGCTTTATAAATAAAATCCTGGCCATTATACAGAGTTAGGCATCAAGCATCTGAGTACTTATCTGGGTCTTAATGCTGCCATTTGCTGATTTTCAGATGGATTTCAGGTACCACTAATCCCTAAATTATGGGGGGTTCTACTCTCCTGGGTAGGAGGATTTGTTGCTGTTCTCCTCCTGAGGTCAGCCCCTCAAGAGCAGATGGGACCCACTTATGAAGCAGCTGGCATCAGTCCACCCTCTCTCATTCCCTCCCCATCCTTCTCTTGTAGAGGGGGTATGTTACTGTGATTATGTTTTCATTTGCTTTTCTAGTGTAATGCATCTACACCATCCAAAAATTATCTGGAAGCTTGACTGTCTCCAAATATGGGCCCAGATGTCCAGCTGAGATATGGCTTCCTTCCTCTGCCAGTGTTGCAGCTGCAGCTGGTCTCACCCCTGAATTAAAGAGAGTTATCAGGCAGCTCCATTGTATCTCTCTTTGGACCTTTAAACTTCTATTTAAAAACCAGAAGGCAATGAAAAGAGTGCCAGTAGGAGCCACTAACACCCTGCCCTTCCTGAAATCCTTTTGTATGGTCCCTCACCTAGATACCAGCACACCTCACACAGCAAGGGAGCTTAATTAAATTTTAACACAGTCACTGCAGTATTAAATGAGACAAGATTATGTAAACATTTCTTTCTTCTTCCAGATGAATATGCTAATGAGGCTTCAAGAGGCAGCCAACTATTCGAGCGCACAGAGCTGTGACAGTGACAGCACCAGCCACCACGACGACATTTTGGATTCATCCCTTGAATCAACCCTCTGAAAGGGACAAATCTTGCTGTAGGATGATGGTAAAATCTGTTTCCACTAGACCACTGCCAGTATTAAAGCAGCACACCGAGGTCTCTGAGTAAGAATGGTGTGTTGTAGGTAGGCAGGAGACCTAACTCTGCAAAGTCAGGAAGAAAAATTGAAGTGGAAAGCTTGAATTAGTTTAATTTCAAGGCATTTCAATACCTATGGAGCCAAGTGAGACTCCATTTGTCAACTGGAAAGTGCCCTAGACCAAGGGCATCTGAGCAGATTGCACACGTGTTAGCCAAACTGGAATATTTTTTTTCCCTTATCCTCTTTTTCTCTCTCTGTCTCTCTGAGTTTCTCTGTACAAGTTTACAATGAAACTCCTTTGGGTTTTTTTTTTAGTTTTGTTTACCCTGAGGTGCTGCATGAACAATGCAGTCTCCTAATTATCTTCTAACCTCTGTTGTGCCACATGGTGCTGGTCACAGGACGGCAGTGGTGTTTGTGTTATACACTACTGTCCATTCCAAAATTAGTAAAAGATGATAGTAACTCAGAAAGCACAAACAGTATTGTGCAATCACCAGAAAACATGACTGTGATATGCTGGATAAGTGCCAATTTAATTCTAACTGCCATGGTCACAGTGATGCGCTCCATCAAGTTTTTAGTACACAAGTCACAGATTTTATAAAGTTATTTTTACCACAAGGGTCTTTTTTAATCACCTGCCCACTCCTTAACAACGGTTTTCTACCAATTAACCAACACTGATTAAAGGCTTTTTAGGGCTTCATTTGTTTGAGCCTTTTCAGTGAAAGAAAGAACATTTCTTATGGTGCTGTCTCACTGCCTTAAAACAGATTTCTAGAACAGTTTTACAGTTGGTTTAATTCCTAAACCATTGGTAATTTACACTGTTTTTTTCTTCATTTACTAATGAGAAAACATCAGTTAACATAGTAGCCTCATATCTGTATATCATGATTTTTTAAAGTAATGGATACAAGAAAGAACAGTTGCTATATAATATTTTTATCTTGTGAATAGATTTCTCTCTCTACCCTCAGAAGTACACAAGGAACCCAAACCCACTTTCACTGCCACCTAAATGCTGACAAAATCGGTTCAAATCCATTTAGTCCCATGGAACGGAATTTTTGGAGGATAGATGTTTTGAATACTTATCCAGCAGAGCTGGATGCACTTGATGCAGCATGAGCACAAATATATGGGTTTTTTTTTTTTCCTTTTTCTAGTTTCAGCATGTTGTTTTGATTGCTATAGTTGTACATGAAGAATTCAGCATAAAAGAACACTGAAGCAGTGATGTCCACTGTGGAAGAGGAAGAGTTTATACTGTAAAAGTGGGTTGGTTTTGCACAGTCTACTGGGTGGGTATTGTAAATATAGAGGAAAAAAAAGAAAAAAAAAAGAAAAAAAAGCCTTGCACAAATCAAATCAAAAACAAACAAACAAAAAAAATTGTATTTTATTCTGTTGGTGTTAAGAGATGTTTCACTTGCTGAGATTTCCTGTATGTTGCAAACAAATACAGAATGCAAAACCTAAAAGCTGTTATTACCTGGTGTGTTTGTCCTGTACTTACAGTTGTTATGACTATGCAGGAGCTATCAATGCTACAGTCAGCACGTTTCAATATCTTTATGAAGCCAATACATTTTGGGGGGAAAAGTTTGAAAATGTGTTAAATTCATATGTCACAGCAGGCTACAACCAGACTGCATTCGGACTGCTCAGAGTAATCGGAAACACTCTTTCACCACAAGAGCCGTGAGGTTAAAACAGGTGCACGTGAACAAGAAGGTACCTAAGGGCTCTGGCATTGTGTAGTCATGTACTGTACACCTCCATGGATGTTACCTTCGGGATGTGTATCTGGTGCTATTCACTCCTCGTGGCCGCCCTGTGGCCACCTGCTGTAACTTAAAGAAATCAATGCAGTTTCCAAATGGCACTGAGCTGCACTGCTGAATCTAGAGGTTCCTACACGGTGCTATTGCCCTAATAAAACTCTGACTTTATGCACGTAGGATTCAGTCAGACCAACATCGTGCCCCCCAAATCTGAATCCATTTCTAATGCAAAATGTCAGCTCATACACCTTGACTGACTCAAAAACTAAAGCAAAGCTGCTCTTTCTTGTGCTCTGAGCAAACCTGCAGATCTTTTCCTGCCATATTTAGCTCACAAACACACAATATTACATATACAAAACTTCCTGCAATACATCTCAGTGAGTCCACCTAGTTTACAACTCAGAAATTGTTTGTGAAACATTTGTCTGTACACATTTTATATTTTGTACATTTTTGATGTAACATATCTTGTAAATAGACAGAAACAGTGAAATAAATCATCTGAAAATTTTTGTAGTCTTTGTAAAACCCTAATAATAAGTATTTGGTGTCATCGGACTTAACTGGATGATGTATTTTCTATTGGTTTATTGTTCCTCTAGCTTGTAAACCAGCTTGCATATATTTTTTTTGCAGGTGTGCACACTGTATCTGTCTAAATTATTACTTTGCCATTAAAGTGGAATTATTTATTGAAAACACAGTCTGGTGTTTTTGCAGTCAGGACCACTTAACAGTAGATATTATTTCAAATATATGAACATAAAAACAAAATGACAAACTGAAGGATGTGGTTTTTCTGTATTCAGAAGAACTAATCTCTGTAGAAACAAAATTAAGTACTGTTTCCAGTTCTGGTGATTCAGCAGGATTTTTGAATGGCTATTTCCTTGGTGGGAACAGGTTGTGCCATCCAGAAACAACTTCACAATCTCCCTATTCTCAAGATTATTTAAAAATACAAGTCTATTGATTTTAGTGATGAAAAATCTGTCCAAAACTGGTGAAGTATAATGCCTTATTTTGAAACTCAAAGAACTTAGAGCTACTTCCTCAGCAGGTATACATCAATATTATTTGATAGAATTCAAAGAAAGAAAGTAGAGTTGTGTTAGCCACGTAATCATACACTTTGAGGCTGGAAGAGATCATTATGCTCCTGCAAGTTGCAGCACCTAAGCTGTAAGTCTCAGCAGCAGGCCTGTAATTTCTCCTGAAAGTGCAATATGCCAGGAAAGACCTTTAGACATATCAGAAGAGAGTAGAAGATCCATCACCTCGTTAACAATGTGGATAATTATTCACTGAGTGGTTTGGGTTTTTTAAGGGCTTTATTTGCAGTTAGATCTTACGTACCACTTTTTGAAGAGAATAATATCCCATACTGTCCTTTGTTATGCCCTTTCCTCTTACATTAAAAAGCCAGTCACAATCAAAACCATCTTTTACAATAGTCTTCTTTTCTTGTCTTTTTGATAAGACAGGCAGCTTGCTCATTCCTAGCTTTTCACAGTAAGTCATGCCTTTCAGACCTCAACATGTTTATGGCAGGACTTTCTGACTATGTGATTTTTCAGATAGTCCATTCTGAAATGTGGGTATGAGAGTTGCACACGGCATTCCTGTCATGGTTTTACATTTGCTATAAACAGAGCTAATATCACCTTCCTACTCCCACTTCATATTTTCCCTGCTTAGGCTTCAGGGCTGACATTCACTCTCTAATTGCATCATCCCACTGCAGGCTCATGTTCAGTTAATTATCTACCAAGACCCTGACTTCTTTTCATGTTCTATCATTTTGAAATACTTAGTCCAATCCTGTCTATATAAACAATGCTCTTTCTTCCTTAGATATATGAGTGCAAATTTATCTGTATTAAAACAGGATATTCAAATCAGCTCACCCTACTAAATGATTAATTCTCTACAATTATCATCTGTCTAATTTACAACTTCACCAGCTCCCGTAATTTCTGAAACCTGCACTGCCATTTTACTTTGTCTTTCAGTTTGTAAATAAAGGTAGTAAGTTATGTTTTGTCAAGAGCAGGCCCCTGTTGAATCCTGGTAGGACCTTCCATGAAGATTTCTTGTTTACAGCTACATTGTTTACATCTACGGATGCCTTGGGTATATTTGTATTTCAGTTAACACGGATATAAGCATACAAAGCGACGTGTATATAATATTATAGGAAATACACGATAGCATGGCTTCCCCATCACTTTCGGTCTCCAAGGATGGATTAGATTTGTTTCTGTTGAAAATTACATATGTAGAGATGACCTGCCACAGAAAAAATAATAGACTAGGGTGATCTCAGTGTGCCTTTCCTATAATTCAGTGCTGCAGTCTTTGCACATTGTCCAGTTGCCATTACTTAAGGGAAAAAATACGAAATTTAATTGTTAAATTCATTCTGTGTCTCCTGTCTCAGCATATCTACCTGTTAACCTTCATCTGGAGACCTGCTTGGTGAATGCCCAGGTTCCCATGACAGGAATGGGATAGTGCAGCCTCAGAAAGAAGTGTTTTTAGCAAAGTACTGGAGACATTGCTCTTGCTTACAAGAACTCATTTTTTATGCTATCATTAACTAACCACAGTGTTTCTCAGCATGCGCTTTTTCTTGATAACTGAATAATATCACACAAATTAAATGCTACCACTATGTCTGGCAATGCAAGAGCTCCAGATGCATTGTCATGGGAGAAATGTAATGCTAGTAATAATACTAGTAGCAGAAAATAGAATCTGTCATGAAAGATAAATTAACTAAGGCCAAGGCCATGTGACCTTGCCTTTCTACACTAAACTGCATTTACTGTTCTTTGTTCTTTGTAAGTTTTTGCAGCCTTAAACAAATGCTGATAAATGGCAATAAGAGAGCACACTGAATAATCATACCTTTAGTAACAAATTTCATAAATGAAATAATGTTTTGCCTTTGTTAGTGCTTGTACTTGTTTTTTCGGCAGTTTTTGTTAAATTAGATTATACAGTTTAGGAAACTAAAATGCATCTTGACAATTAAATGCCGAAGCTGGAAGAAAAGACACCTGGTAACAAAATAAAACATTTACATGGTGACACATAACCAGCACTAATGATTTTTACAATGCCATGTATGGATGGCTCTGGCAGAACAAAGAAACAGACAAAATATTTATTGTCTGTATGACCAAAGCCCAAGGACTTAATGAACTGAAAAGTAATTTAAATGAGTGAACTGTATTTTAGCACTGGTAATTCAACACACCTTAAATATGTCCTGCTATACTCTGCAAGTGCAGTGAAAAGACATACACAGCCTGAACACAGACTCTTCAGTGCAGGTGAGCTGTTCCAGTTGTGTAGGCTGCATGCAAGAAAGAGATACGGCTTCTTTACAGCAGTCCCTGAGCCACCAGACATAATTTGGTGGCGGAATGAAATTTAGCTTTATCATTACCACACTCTTGTGTAACTGCCGTGATCTTTAGTGTACTCTGTCCCTGCTTTTCCGGGTCAGGCTGGAGGCACTGGTTTGGATTAATGGTACTGACTCTTGATTGTGGCTGTGCAAAGTCACACTGGAGGCACAATTTTCACCTTAACTGAACTAACATTACAATGCAAATGTATTTTTCCTCTAGAGTAAATAAGAAACTTAAAAGCTATATGTGCAAACTTTGTTGTCTCATTAATAATTACTGTGATTAATCTCATTACTACTTAATGTCTTTGTGTTACTGCTTTTGTAGAGTCAGTGTGTCTCAAACACTTTATAAGTAGTTTTCTTGCAAAAACAAATTATGTTTCCAAAATTATACTGCTTGTTTGAGAGCTGGTTGTTACCTTGCATCAATCTACCAGCCTGTTTAACAAACTACATCTACACACAGTAAATTTCATCTTTGTCTTAAGGGTCTCTGAGGTTAAATAACATTTAGTCTTGCTGTGTATTCTGAGTAAGTCATGTCCTTTAATTTCTGTCCTGAATATAGGGTTAAGCATGTGAAGTGCTTTCCTAATTTCAACTTCAGTGTCTGCAATTTATTCCTCCATAAACCATCATCTTCGGAGAATAAGATGGTCAACTAACTGCTGGTAGATTCTGAACATTGTAGCTACTGTGCAGGGTATTACACTCAAAAATTATAATGTAATTGCATGCTTACGCACAGCATTCAGTGGTTTGCCATTTTGCCAATTGCAGTGTTGAATAAAACCTTCAGACCATGTTGCTAATCAGAATGGAGGGAGGCCTCCTCTTTTTCTGGAGTGGAACAGCTGCTGGCAATAAAACCTAACTGCCTGTTTTTAGCTACAAAACAATGGAGACGTTACTCCACCTAGAGAAAGACAGACAACCTATGGGATAATGTTACAGGCCATGCTGGAAGAAATGGTTCGTTCCAAAAAAATATCACTATTATTCAGCTTCTACCATTCCTTGATAAGTCAGGTAACTTTTTGAATTAATCATAATATTTTCTTACCAGGTGTCAAAGATATGTGGGGGGTTTTCTGAACTAAGCTGTAATCAAAATGTAAAATACAAGACTGAAATTCACTATGAACTTTAGAACAAATATCCAGGCTTAAAAGGCTGTGTTATATTGAAACTCTCTGCCTAATCCTTGGGGACATACTATGATGCACAGAAATTTCACCTGTATCCACATAAACCTCCATATTTGCTCAATAATGCCGAGTCCTGTTCTTGTCCTTCCTCTGAGAGTAGGATAAAGGAAAAAAAAGAGGTCTGGTTCATTTGACTATTTGTGTCCATGAGTTCTCTCTCCTCAGTTTTGTTAGCAGACCTGCTGAATACCAAACCACAGCTGGTCAGGATGTTTCCAGCTAAAAAGGCTGTCTTTTGAAGCCAAAATGGTGCACCAAAGAATGTCAGAGTAAATAAAGCTTGGATGTACCACAAGCAGAGAATATTTTTGCCCTTGTTTCCTGACAGTTCCCCAGGCAGATGCTTCAGAACCAGAATTGCAGAGATCTGAAGCTCTGGTGAAATTTGGTTCAGCGCCCAGAGCATGAAGTTTCTTGCCACAGAGATGAAGATGCCTGTTGCGGGAATTCAGGTTCTCGCTCCCCTGGATGCTCCTGCAGCCGAAGTGGATAAGGTATCCTGGCATCCCTCAGATGGCTGAAGAAATACCCACACTACCCTCAACTTCCATGGAGGAACATGTACTAAAGTTGGTGATGGGGTAAAAACTGCTAAGATGTGTGGGAGGAGGAGAGGACAAAGCAGACGTTGCTCTGATCTCTTCCAGACAATATGAGCAAAACCACCTATTCTTTCTAGAATGAAAGCATGGAGAATTTCTTCCCAGTAGTGTTTTTTAGATAAGCTTTTACTGAAATTATTGCAAGCACATACAGACACACTTAGAGGACATTACTATAAAGGTAATTTCTGTATGAATCCAGCTTTTTGTTGACACAGGGTCATTAACAGTCTATTCATACTGCAGTGGCAACGGTAGCTTTGTTGAGGCAGACTTTGTGCTTGTCCTGGGGACTGCCATTTTCAAACAAAGGAAGGCGTGTGCTCAGAGATCTCCAAGCAGTGGGGTTTTAGTCTTTTTTTTTTTTCCACTTGGATCCTTTTATAGATAAGAAAATATCTCCTGTCACTGTCATGGGTCCTTTGCCTCCCTCAGCATTTTGTTCACTCCCCTGCCTGCCCTTTTGTCATTTAGCACATCCCTTCTTTTTCTTTTGCCTTTCTCGTACGTGTTCCTCTTCTCTCTGCTGTTCCCGTTGACACTCAGTTTGGCTCCCCTTCTCTGCGTGACACATTTCACTTGTCCATCTCCTCACTCCCCAGAAGCCTGCTGGCTGCTCAGAGTGTGCAAGGACAGCATCATGTCCTTTTCTGGCTCTGAATGCTGAGCATATGCTGTCACAGCTGAGCAGAGTGTGGCAATCGCAATCCAGCCAGCAACATCCCCTCCTGGACTCTGCCTGAGTGCTGACTCTTCTGCCAGTGCCATGGCAAGACCCATTGCAGCAGCAGGAGAAGTCAGCAGCCTCTGGGAAGCCCCGTACCTTACCCATGGTGATAAGTTTGCAGTGAAAAAGCTGAATGATTTGCAAGGTCATTGCCCCTCAGTGCTCCCGTCCATTTCTCTATATCCCCATCTCTGCTGACTGAGGAATATTAAGTTAAAAAGCAACCTTTTACTGCTTTTAGCACTCTGCCAAAACTAAATAGCTCATATTTTGTAGGTTAGAGGAAGAGTGTGGGATGGAAGATGGGCAACACACAGTTATCTAGGATACAGGACAGTGGGAACAGAGGCTCCAAAGCTGTTCTCCAGCTCTCAGACTTAGTCTTTTCAAAGGAGTTTTATTATCTCTCTTTATGTTTTGCTAAAGGATATCAGCACTGCCACTTCTGTGATCAATAAAGGTGAATTTTTACTGTAAAAAATGGTAGGATTTTTCAGTTTCAGAAATTACAATCAGAAACATCTCATCTTGAAAGTGAAGCAAAGTCTCATTGGTAATTTGAAAGAAAATTAGAAATAGCCATGTTACTATAGTGATATTTGTTAAGTAGTCATTAGCTCTGGGCAAACACAGAAAATATTTTTCCATGGTTGTCACAGGAGTTATAATGATCAGATAATATTATTTAATACTTTCTTAGTGATTTTGAAGCATCATGTTGAAGTACTTTACAAAGATCAGGATGAGCATTATTGTTAAGGAGTGAATGGGGAAGAAATCTCATTAACAGCAGCAGGGTGCAGATGACAACATAGCACAGCTTCACGCAAGGACTGTGTCTTAAGATGCTGCTAATGAAGAAAGCTCTGGAACTAATTGGCATTCCTGCTGTCTATCACCCCTTATTTCAGAGGGTATTGTACATATTATGTAGCTTTAGAATATTTTTTGGATTGTATAGTGTAAGGTACTGCTTCCAATATCTGAAAAGATTTTAGACCCCCATGGTTGCTCCTAAAAAGTATGAAACATTTTATTGTCTGTGAGAACATATCCACATATCACATGTCCACATACGGAGAAAGAGAAGGGAAAAGGTAGTCATTGGATCTGGGGATTTTATAAATGGGAATTTCACAGGGCTGTTAATGTTAGTTGGTGAAAGAGACTAAATTCTATTTTCAGTGGTGACTAAGGACTACTTGAGAATACTTCATATTATCCCTTGAGAGTTTTTAAATTTTTGGTAGTTTGTAACCATTTTCCTCAAAATTTCTATGCTCAGAGTTAAAGGTGAGAAGGGTAAGCATTTCAGCTTAGAGTCCCAGCAGCATTTATGTCTCTGAATTCAAAATTCCAGCTCTCCCAGTTAGCTGGACTTGGAGGCCTCCATGGCTCAGTAGACTGGGGATTTCTTGTTTGCCTCTGGGAAGCAGAGAAGATTAATCATGTCATATACTGTGATCTAATGTTACATCTGCAAATGAGATTTCCAGGCAACTGCTAGGCATGTGGGTTTGGATCCCATATTTCTAGTTTGATAACTGTAATCTTAGATATAACTCATTTACAGGCTAGTCTAGTCCAGCCAAAAGACTCCATTTCATTAGGACATGGTTAGGCAGACATTCTGGCAGCAGCAGCAGCGCCTGTAACTCCATTAAACATGCTCAACCTAGCTTTTCTCAGGAGATGGCAGCAGTAGCATTCCTGAATTGGCTGCAATCATTTCCATTTACTTTGGATGGCACGATGTGTAAAGCAATAGTTAGGTGGGAAAGAGTCCCTTCCCCCTGACAAAGCCGCCCTGCAGCCATGTGGAGCGTTATGCTTAGAAATACAGACCTGTGGGTGTTTCGTGCAAAGACAGTGATGGTTGAAGTGGTACAGATAAAGAAATATGAGAGTTAGCTGGGCCTTACCTGAATATATCATATGTAAGCCAAAACAAGTCTTTCACTTTTTGAGCCATCCAAACAAGGTGCTTTAAGTAATGCTGCGGTAGGGTAGCACCATTCCATGTCACTGCTCCCAACTCGCCTACAAAGGTCCCCTCCGTCAACGCAGCAGAGGGCTGAAGAAGGAGGGTGAGAGCCAACTGACTGTGCTCGTGCTTAGTGGCGAGCCTGATTTCATTTGGCCATGGCAGATGCAGATGAGGCAAGGGAGAAAAGAGAAGATGGGCAGCAACATGACAGAAGCAGGCAGGAAACAGAGAAGGCTATTTAACTTTTCAATCCATGTGGGTTTTTTCTGATGCTGTGTTGAGAGCACCTGAGCACTTAATGTACTATGACAAACAACTTTCATGTCCTGTTTGTACTGTAATCATTCCCCCAGGGGGAGAAGAAGGGGCAGAACATTTTGTTTTCTGAAGACATTTTCATTTGCTTATCTTTAAATCCATGTGCTGCTGTGAGACTGAAGAGGTTAGAGGTGAGTCTCTGGCACCAGCAGGTGAGGAGCTCCCGTTCAGTGCAATCAGTGCTCCCAGTGGGGCACGCATGGGTGGGATCCACCCTGCTCACAGAGATCCTTTGAACCAAATGCACAGAGAGGTGGAGGACTCTCTTCCACTCAGATGCACAGAGTGAGGTTTTTTAATGTATTTTGGGCACAATTTCACTATCATTTTTATGGTACCAATGTGTTTAGTTTTCTTTTAAATGCTATGAAAAGCTTGTATGCAGCTCAGAGACTGGTTTCCTGCATGTGCAGCATCCTGACTTGCAGACAAAGCTAGATATTTTACTCCATGTTACCTGGAATTTTCTAGGGCTGTGGACTTCACACTCCAATATATCACAGAGCCTCAATCCAGCTGACAGGTGACAAAAGCAAGAATAACCATTTCCCTGCCCTTGCCCTCCACTGTTTGCCAGTTGTAATCTGTGTTTCTTTTCAGCCTGCCACTTTTCATCAGTGATTTGATCACATCCGAGTATGAGATGTTATTGGTGGCAATGATATACTGATCTGTGACAAAAGATGGCTTACATGTATTTTTCACAAATGGTTGCACGTGAGTCCAGACTTATTGTTCTTGGTTAGGGAAAAAAATCCCAAAAGGTTCTCTAATTATTAATGTAATGGCTGTCCAAAAAAAAAAAAAAAAAAAAAAAAAAAAAAAGAAAAAAACACAAAGAAACAAACAAAAAACCCCACAAACAAACAAAGAAAAATATGACAGAAAAGATCATAATGCTGTGCTTTTTTCCTACTTAGTTCATCTGGGAATCCCACTTAGGAAAACAAGTTTTCCTACGCAAAGATGCTAACTTGTCTCAGACCTATAGTTGGTCCCTCCATCCATTTCTGCTGTCTTGAATAGGCTGTAGGTTGCCCTGAGCCTTGGCAGTGCCTGTGTCTGATCAGTGCCCAAATACTGAGTGACCCATGAAGCTGCTTGAGTGCATCATCTGTGGTCACTAACACATCAAATAAATCTGGCACATCCCAAGCCTTCTGACACATACACAGCCTTCTTCTGCCCGATGCTTATGGAGGGTGGAAAGGGTAGGTTTTGTGTTGGCCCCAACAGGAGACCTGTAGATTTTAGGTATACCTGTGGTCTTAAAAGTAAAAAAAAAAATTTAAAAAAGGCAGGAGAAGGAGAAAAGAGATGCAGATAAGCCACATTTGCTATAATGTGGAGAACTGAAGCATCAGAGTTATTTATTCATGTCCTTGGGATGTCAAATAGGTAAGTAAGGAAGAAAAAGTGAGTTTCTTCAGAGAAGGACTTCTCCCTTTCTTCCCAACACTCCTAAAAGAGACACCTCCTAAGAAGGACAAGGCAGGTGACTTTTGAGGAAATAAAGTTAATGTGTTTTCTGAAATGATGTATCTTACCCCTGTCCAGAGCAGGCATGGCACGAGCTAGAGTTGACACATGATGTTTATGTGACAGCTGAAGAATTATCATTTAAGAAGGCCATAGCCAAGACTGTGATAGCAATGTGTAGGCCAGAAGAAACAGGAGAGGCTACAGAAGAAGTGGGAGCAGCAGTCTTTATCTAAAAATTCAGGAATGTTTCTGTACTTCCTTTGACATCACACCCTTCTGATTTCAAATGCTTAATGGCATGGTGAGGTGAGTGGGCTCTGCTTTTTTGTTTCCAGGTGGCACAGCTGGATCCTGTCTGGACCTAGTTCTCTCACTGCAGCAGAGAAAGAGAGGTTGTTAGTGGGAGAGGTAAGGTTTTGAGAGAATAGTTTACAGAAACATGAAGTACTTGCTATTAAAGGACTGTTCTCAATTGTCAGAACATTTTACATTCTCTTCTGTCTTTGAAAGTAAGAACTGAGCAAGAGGACAAAAACTCTTCCCAGCTAAAATGGAAAATTTTAGGATGAAGAAGCTGAGTAGGGATAAAAATGAGGGTGGTGAAATACTGGAAGTGCTTGCCCAATGTTTGAAACATGAAATGATATGACCACAAGCAGCCTGCTCCAACTGCTACGTTAAACATGATTTGAGCAAGAAGTCAGGGAATGTAACCTTCAGAAGTCAATTCCAACTTTAGTTATCCTGTGATACTAGTAAAGAAGGATCAGAAAAGAAATTAAATAAGTCCATAAAAAGTGACTTGATTTACTAAAATGAAACACCACATCTAGCTGCAGCCAGCTGCAATTCTGCTCTAAAGAGAACAAGTAGGAGAAGCAACAACTCCTTTGTATATTTCTTTTCAATATCACTTCACTGCAGTCCAGCAGGAAGAACTCCGATAGTATTCCCATCTTCTGAACAAAAGCTTTGTGTCCTCTTTGATCAATCATCTCCCTCTCAGGCAACCTCTTCTTCTTTACCAAATTTTTGGCTTTGTTGCAAGATGTGCTGATTGTTTCCCATGGTCAGACCTATGGATACTCCTTGATTATTTTAAGGTGTGTGAGGTGGAAGAGTGAATTCTAATGGAAATGTTCAACACTGAGTCTACAGTTAAATTTAGTGAGTGTGTTAAACAAGAGCCTGACAGCCTTGCAGACTTGTGCTCTGGTAACACTCTACATCTAGGAGGGGCAGCATTTATTGTGATTATTCGTAACGGGGAAACAGGTCGAACCTTGAGATGACAAGAGTCACAGGTAATAGCATTACTTGGTTGGTATTGTCTGGAGGTGGTCACCTCCAGACTGTGGAGCTGATAAGATTTTCAAATGATTTGGGAATAAAAGAAGCCACAGAATGGCAAATGAAAAATGCCTTAGAAAATAGAAGTATTTCAGTCTTTAATAAGCACATGGAATTATTCATATACTTGCTAGGTTCTCAATTAATGGTAAACCTTGGCCATCTGTGAAAACCTCTGCATACTTCACAGTGGTGATTCAAAAGGCATAAGGATTGCTGGGAATTCTGAAAAATGGAATTTAAAATAACACTGGGGTTATTATATGAATAAATACTTTACATTCAGCTGGTATGCTGATGATGCCCATTCAAACAGGATAGTAGAAGAAGAAAATTATTAACAGTACAGGAGTGGAGATGAATAGCCAGGGAATTCTTGGAAAAGAAAAGATCAGTAAAAGTATTATAAGCCATGAACAATAATACAGAATAAAAAAATTAATACTTTTAATTTCCTGTTTCTGTGTTACAAGTGGGGAAGGAGGAGGACAACCAGTGAACCAAATTATGAGTTAACAACCTGGCACAGCTGGTCGGCAGGATGCATTATACAAACACAGCTGGGCAAAGGATATCAGCCACCAGAGTCCAAGGGTCAGGATAAAGAAACAACAATGTGCCTGAAAAAAGGAGGTTTCCAATTGCATTCGGTCCATAAGCAGTTATGAGCTGCTGAAACACAATGATCAGAGTCCCCACAACACTACACATTTAGCTGAGTGCTGGGCTCTGCGTCCTTTCGCTGTACTTTTGTTGTACTGTTACTCTGGAAAGCTCTGTGAGTATAGCAAAGCACATCTCTTAAATAACCCTGGGATGCTGTCTGGCACAACACAGAAGGCAAATGCTGCATGCTTCCAGTCTCCTCTTGCTGTGATGTTACTCTTTTGCTTTTGTGGTATGGTTTATTTAAAGGAGGAAAAAAAAAGAGTACAACATTGAAAACACAAAGGCAGCCAGGACTCACACCACCTGTTTTCCCCTAGTGCTTCTGTGTAGTGTTCGACTGGGTAGACTTTGGCAACAGAAATGCACATTCATCGACACAACAGGTGGTTTTAGCCACAGCCTTCAACTTCGTTTAGCTGTTATCACAGAAAATCAAATTTGCTGTGACTTTGTGCCTGTAATATTGCAGCAGTTCACCTTAATTAGACACAGAAACTAACTCTGAAATCCCTGTTGTCCTTTTGGATAGAAAGATCAGCCAAAAGTCTTGTGCCTATGCTAAGTATTTGAGATTTTGGTCTATCAGTTTGTCTAGTGATGACATGGAGATGTGCTGCAAGCAAAACTGACAGAGTGCTGACTGGCTTGTTAAAAATTCATGAATAAGAGATAACAACAAAATTGTGGTGAGCCTTTACTCATGACACAAACTCATTATTTTAAAGAACAATTTTCAGTTACTGGACCTATTTAAGCATTCTTCCCACTTTGCGGAAGACTTTCTCTTCTCAGACATCTCTTTCTCATGCATGTACTCATAAACTGTGACTGCGACATCTCTTACCTTTCTCGTCAGATAAATTCCCATAATCTTGTTCAAAAACTATTTTTTTTACTCTGTTACACCATCTCATGGTTCCTCCCCATCCCAATTCTGGTTTACAAGCCTCCGTTCTGAAGTTTGAGCTTTGGAACTGGACGGTCTGTTCCAGGCAATGTCATTCATATCACCTTCTAAATCCTTAAAATTTACCCTGGTCGTTGTTACATTGTTTCTTCTACTCCTGTTCATAAGTTTTTAACCATGTCTAGCATCATTCCTCTGGAAGGGTCTGGAGTTTTTCAGTTTTCTCTATTTTATCCTTTTAAAGTTAACAGAATTGCTAAAAAATCTGTGTGATCAGTTTTCACTTTTGAAAAGTTCTTGCATTATAAGTACTCTACATTTTGTCAATTGCTTCTATTGAATCCCTGCTGCTTAACAAAATCCTAAATTACTCTGGGAGAGAAAGTGTTTTATCACTGTATGACATAATTTTACTATATGCTGTCTTTCCTTACTGTGGATAAATGTACATCTATGTTCTGCCTTCTGTCTATGATTATTGACAATTCTATCTTATCTGTTTATTCTTAGAATTTTCTTTGTTCAAGATCTGCTTTATGAGCTTATAATCAATTCATATTTTCCTGCAACAGGTTACTTATCCTTTTGCCTTCCTTCTCAGTGTTTCTCAATTCCATGTTTCTGAGTCATATAATTCAAAATATCAGAAAGGTCTTATCTCGTGAATATGTCTGTAATATACATACTGGGAGACAAATATTTCTAATGTAAATATAACTGTAGACATAAATGTACACACACCTAGACCCAGAAATAATTTACTTTCATGTTTTTTTCACCTTGTCTCATAACCAGCTTTGTCTTCCATTCATTGTTGTTTTCATCTAAGTAGAAGGATTACAGTTTTTGATGTTCTTAAATTTCCGACCATTTTTACATAGTTCTGTCAAATTACTTTTTATAGATGATTCATTTCCTCCACTTTTTTTTTAAGTTTTAAGAACACCTCCTTATTGATAAAATTTTTATTCCTCATTCTGTTTTTTAAAAAGCCAACATAAAGAGTCATGACTGTTGTTGTGCAGATGTGATCACATAGCACAAATGAAAAGATCACAGTGAGGCTCTTTCTGTGCTGCAAATGTATCACATGTTATTCCTGGTTTCTGGCTCTGTGATCCAAACCCTGCTTATCTGCCAAGATGAGGCCCAACACAAAGTTCCTTTGTGTTGAGTGAGCACATCTGACTTAAGACATAAGCATGCAAATATAAGTTAGTATAGGCAGTGTCACACAGAACACATGATAATGCAGTATTCCCTCATTAGTCTCTGCTAGTGGTAGATGTGTAAGATACTGCAATATTCTCTTATTTTCTCTGGCTTTTTTATGATCAGAATTTAAACCAATTACTGTTTGAAGCCTTGGAAAAGGTGATGCTGCACAATCCAAGCCACTTTGTTACCCAGAAACGAGACCAGTAATTTCTGAGCCTGTCAAACTTTTGCCCTTCAGCCCACTTTACTGACCCCAAATTGAATCTACCCAGTAGCTGATCATGTTAAAGTTCCCACAACATCTCAGTAATTGTTTTAAGGTGAAATGTATGCCCTTTAATGAGCAGATCTGATTACTTTTGTTCATTAATCAGATCCCTTATACTGCTTCATAGGCAATTAGAGATTTTTTTTGCTCCCTATATGCTTTCATGTCTAGATTAATTTTGATTTCAAACCTTATTCTGGCACTCATTTCCTCTTTTCATCTTTTCTCTTTTTTTCTAAACGCCTTCTGATTTGTTTATCTGGGCTGTCCCCTCAAAGCTTTCATTACACTGACAGAGGTTCCACCCAAATCATATAAACCCTTTATCTTGTGAAAGGCTAACCAAGTGCTCTAGCAGAAGAGAGAACATCAGTCTTATAATAACTAACTCGCAAAAACAAAGCAGCCAAAACCCCTTAGTCTCTCTCTTCAGGTGCTAGTGAAAGATGAAAAAAATCAGGAAAACCCCTGGCTGTGTTGTACCTTCCATTAATTTCTGAGTTTCTCTAAAGCAGTCTATGGGCCATGAAGATGCTGTTGGGCAGCATCCTTGGGCCACCACCTTCAGTGTATTCTCATTACTGATTTCACAGGTCTGTTGAATCTCCAAGTAAACTAGAGGCTGCCATAATATAGAGGTACCCATCCGACCTTAAATGAACTCACTTGACATTACAGTTTCCAATGGCCATAGCCCTAAAATTGTAATTTACTGAAGAAAGAGGGACAATTAGCTTACTTTGACTTCTCTACTGCTTGCTCCCCTGCTGCCAAGGCTTGAGCAATCCTGACCTTTACTTTCTTCTTCTTCTTCTTTTTTTTTCTTTGTATCAGTTCTGAAAACCAGTTCTGATACCGAAATACCTCACTGCAGACCTGCCAGTAGCTGTACTTAGAGAGTGACACCTTGTGTCTCTGCCTCAGGGAGATAGCACACCATCTGCTGTCTCGTCCTTTACAGGATGTTCTCTCAATTCCGTTTGGGGGAGAAGGCATCACACCAAACTTCATTCTGATCTGCAAACTTGTTGTGAACATTATATCCTTGAGCAAGAAATTAACCTAAAGTCTTATTTGAAATCTTTATTTTAACCCAACACTGAAAAGCTGACTATTGTTTCTTGAACCTTGATTGATTTTTACCTGAAATTTATGGGAAAAAAAAGCTAAACAACAAAAAATAATCCAAACCCAAACCACAAACCCTCTATCACAGCAAAATTCAAAACTGGATGGACTGTTTTTGGACAAATCTGTGTGACTTGTTTGGAGGTGACATCTTTTTTGTGGATTTACTTAGTTTTCCTACAGCTGAGAATAGTGTGTCTATGTCTTCCTTTCCTTTTTCTTCACAGTAGGTTTTCTTCCTTCTTGGCCAACTGCCACCTACAATATCAGCTTCAATAGTCATGTCTATGACCTAATGATTTTACACCAAATTCTTCTCTTTTCATCTATGCTGGCAAGAATGCAACCATTCTTCTCTACCTCCCTCTCCTGGTCCTGAGCTTCTAATTTCCATTGGCCATGAGTCACAAATATCTCTCTCCCATTCCTCAGTGGCTAGCTCTTTCTCCTTTGAAATTTTGTCTTAGATTATATCTCATCTCTACTTCTTGGTCTAATTTATCACCCTTCTGGAACAGCCATCATTCTGCATTTTATATACAGGATGTTTCTCCTGACTTGTGGTAGGAAAAACTCCACAGCTCATCCATTATCAGAAATAACCACTGTGGTTTATGATTTCTGAACTCCCTGGTGAATCTAGCTGCTAGACATATTTTCAAAGTAAATATTTGAAAAGATATAACATATCAGCATGGGTTTACATATAAACTGAAGACTTACTGGGTGTTATGAAGAATCTACTCTTTTGGTTGTTCTCTTTTTATAATTCATCAGATGCAGTATCTAAAATTAGCCAGTGGCCATTTGCAGAGGAATAAATACTGGATTAGATAATATCACTGAATTGTAATGTAAAGAAATTTTCAAGCTCCATGTGAAATATCATAACCTTGACAAGTCATTATACCCCAAAATATTTTGAAGGGCTTTCCAAATAAGATGAAGAGCAAACATAACTGCTACATTTTCAGTCTCCCTGTCTACAACAGTAACAAGTAATGGTAAATACGGAAAACATTTTCTTGATATAGACAGATAGAAATCATCAGCTATTTCTATGTTCTCATAAATGCTTTTACATGATTTCCAGTTTGCAAAATTTTATTATTATATTACAACTTGTAATTAATAATCAGATGAGAGAGAAAAGATTTCTTAATAAGTATATTGTTGATGGGACAAGAATAAGTCCTTGAAGACAAGAAAAAACACTGTAAAAATACTCATGAAAGAACGCAATATAGTTAAATATTCAAATCAGTAGAACTACAGGAAGAGTAAGATAAAGTAAGTAAATAGCAGCCAGGATTTAAACTCCCTGTTGTACTTCTTCGTATTGCAAAAGCATGATAGCACTGATGTGGAACAGGACTACCCAGGCTTACTAGCTCTGAAGATCCACCACTCATAAAATTTTAATAACCTTTATAACATGCAGCTTTTCAGAGATAAGAGCCTGGCTGTAAAATTACAAACAGTCTTTGTGGAGTAAAGGCAAAAAATGTAGAACAGCATCTGGACTAAGATGAGCTTGAAGAAAATACACATGCTTACTCCAGAATTAATCAGGCAACACCGTAAAAATTTTGACTTTCAATACAAATTAATTGAGGGAGGGAAGGTTGTTAGGTTTTGGTTCATAACACTCTTCACAAAACCTGATTCCTGCCAGGTGTCTCTTTGAAGTACAGAGGTGTTGCTATTAAAGCCAATGTCCTATTTTTATACTCTAAACCAGACTCTACTTCAATTATTCATATGTATTTAATATAAATTGTACTTGAAGGACTTCTGCTCTTGAAAACAGACACTCCTTAGGATAATTTCTTAGCCTTTTCCTTCATTTTATATATATATATATATATATATTCATAGCTCTTCAGGGTAATATTTTAGCCCAATTCTTTGTGGTACATGTATCTTCACATCTTCAGAAGTAAGAAATTAGAAAAACAGTTGTAGCAGTGAGGACAGTGATCAGGAAAAACTGATTTTGGGACGAGAGAGAAGCCCCTTGGCCATGTAGAGGTCATACAGGAAGCAAAGTTGAAAGAGAAAACAGAGGAGAAGAACCAGAAGAATGGAAGTCAGAAAGAAGCAGGGACACTGGTGAGGAAATTGGGATGGCCAAAGAAGATGATAAAGAACAGATCTTCACTGAAGATGAAGTCAAAATCCAGGGGAGAACCTAGTCCCACCAAGAACATGCCTGACAGCAGGGAGACCTGCTGTCTCCTTCCTGTAAGGGAAAGGAGGAATGAAGCTGGTGTCTGAGAGGACAGTGTTCGCTGGAGGCTCATGACAGAATGAGAGGTCTGTTGGCAGACATCAAGTCTGCACCAGTGCTAGCTAAAGATTAGCTAAATGTAATACTTGTGTTTGGTACCAATTCACTCCCTTTCTTTGAGGGCCTGCCCTTCTCTTTCTGTCCTGCAGCTTTCAGCATCCTGAAAATATGTATGCTGCTCTCCATTATGTAAAAAGCATTTTTTTTTCCTGTTCAGACTCCTACAGCGTGCCAGGTGGCCTGGAAGGCAGAACAGTTGCACAAAATACCCTTTTTATATCAGGCAGCATTTAAATAGTGCTGTTCATAGAGTGTGGCCCTGTTCCCACTGAAGTCAGTGGGTGCTACTGAGCAAAGCTACCACAACGAGTTTAGGGCTTATGCTTTTGAGGCACTGTCCCGTTATAGTCTACACCTCAAATAGCATCGTCCCTCTAACAAACAAGCAGGGATGGATGGGAGCAAGCTGCTTCCCTGGCTGTTTCCTGCAGCACTATTTTATACTCACCGTCTGCCCACCCATCTGTTCAATCCCTCTTACAAAAACTGAAAACATTCCTGCTTTTTAAATGGGTGAAAAATGCCTCAAAAGAGGAATGAGTACTCTGAGATTTCCATGAAATGACTACTAGGCTTTTCCCAATTAAAGGAGATAAAACCTGGAAATTAAGAATATTTTTATTTGTTGAAGGATATGGTCTTTTTCGAGAAATTTGTGAAAGCAGCATATTTTTTCAAGGATTTAGCAAAAAGCCAGCTATCACCTCTGGTGTCACTCAGTCCCCATTTACAGATTTGTGGCTAATATCGACGTGTTTGATGGAACAGAACTGCTGGCTGATGTTTCTGGGAGCCTTTGCCTGTCAAGTGAGCCACAAAGCTCCAACCTGAGTTCATGGGCTGTCAGGAATATTCCCACAAATACTGGGAAGCCCCCAGCCCTGACGAGCACTTCACTCCCAAACTCCACATGATGGTACCATCAATCACTGATTAGTTCTTGTCCTGTGAAGACTTGGTTTTAGCCACAGATAAAACTTTGGAACTTGTGACCAGGCCTTGGCTCACAGCTGCCTTGAGGATGGCAGACTGGTCTTCTGATCTGTAAAACAACAAGATGAAGCTCAAAGTGGGTAATGAGGGATAGGGAGAGCTGCTGACATGGGGGACCCTTCCTAGAATCCCAGGTCCTGGTAGAGGCAATCCTCAGTTGGGAGTGGTAGGGCTTGGTGCTGGCCCAGGCTGATGTCTGGTTTGCTGTACTGTCAGAGGCTACCTCTCTTAAGAGAGGACCACTCCTTGCCAGTGTCTTGGAAAAGCATCCTTAGAAAAATCAGGTGACAGCACTGATCCTCTCTTAATGAGGCCATGGTCCTTCCACAAACTGAGCAAGAAGAAAGGCTTTCATGTCAGAAAAGAGGAAAGAGATTTTTTAAAGCAATCAAATAAGGAGGCCCATTAGGAAGCTCTTTGGAATGATGAGGTAAGGCTACTTGGAGCTGCACATTGACTCGGAGAGCCGTATTGAGCTGGCAAAGACTCAGTAATACTCCTTGAGCAGGGAAGGAATTTGCTTGGTTTTAGATACAGTTATAAGGATCACCGTTATATAATCTAGACTCCAAACCCGAAGCCTTACTGCTGGCTTTGCAAGTGGCTGGGGAATAATTTTTCCAATACCCCCAAATAGAAAACTGTAGTAGGGATTAGGTCTGGCTGTGCATGGGGAGTGGCTCATTATGTTTTACAGCCCTTGGGTTTTGCTCTTCTGGTAATTAAAACAGTTTATTCATGAGCTTTTCAGGAAAGGGTAAGAAAAGATAGACTGAAGATTCTCCCCATGACAGGAGGGAACACTTCTGCTGAGGCTACCTTGGCTTTCACACAGATGAAGGCGGGTGGGCATGAAAAATTGCGTGTATGATAACAGACAAGGCTGAAAAACAGCCTCTAGAAATCACGCATTTCAGAGCTGTATTTGCCTTCTTATAAAAGTAGCCAAGTTCAAGCAATGTCTGTCTCATATGGAAATTTTATCGTGTTCTAGTCTTAGGTGGGAAATGGCTACTAATGACAGCTGTTCATCTTCATTTAAGAAACAAAGAAAAAGATACTTCATGTTTGCCAGAGTGGGCTGGTGCTGAACTTCATCTCTTCTTGACTTCTTATAAACCTAAGACAGCTCAGCACCCTCGCTGTTTTTCATGTGATTAATGCCTTGTTTCATTGAAATCAAGGCTTATGAAGGAGTGTCTTCAAACTTTCCCATTTGAAGCTTATGGCTTAAGCTCTTATCTGAAGAAAAGGAATCATACACAGCACAGGAATAAATTTTAGCTTGAATTACAGAATGTGGAGACAGATTCCAATAAAAACTAAGTAACCAGGATTTGGGATATTTTTAAACACTAGTTTCAAATCGAACTTGACAATCTTTTCCGTACAGAGAGCATCTTGCTGTATTAGAGAACAGGCTTATCAGCAAACAATGTGCACTTCAAAGACTTAGTCTTTTGCACTAGGCTTGTCTCCAATTAGAAAAATAAATATTAGAAACTACTGAGCAGCTGCACTGAGCAAGAAAAGATTCAGACAAGTTTCTAGCTGAGAGAATATTGTCTACTGTAAAATTTGGAGAGGAAGAAGGTTGAGAACTGCCTCAGGTATGAACGGTGCCAATATTCATTTTAAAAGATCAATCCAATCACAATTACTCTTATTTTGTACCATTTGTAGACTACAAGTCCCACTCTACAATGCTTCACAGTGCTGCAGGTCAGAAGACAGCTTGCAAGATGTAAAGTTGAGTATTGGGAACTGTAGTCTGTGCATGATGAAGCTCCAGATTAAAAGTTTTTATAGAAGACCTGTTTTGTGCAGGCAGACCGCAATATTTCTGGCAGATTCTAACCCACAGTTTGCCTAAAATTGCAGTCTTCTGGTGCTTAGTTAAAGGAGAATATACTTCTGCAATTTGAAATAATAGTGTTTCTCAGGTTATGTGAGAATTTCTACTTTAATAAAATTATTTTCCTGTTAGGGAAGCAAAAAGAGATTGAATAAGTCAGACTGCCTAAAACTAACTTAAACTTCATGTGAGGAGCCAGTGGAATACATGGTGCAGTCAAATATATTTTTTATTTCCTGAACTCAAATATCTCTGCATTTCAGTCTTAGCCCAAAGAAAGTGTAGCTGACAAAAAGGGACTTCAAGTACTAGAACAAAGGAAAAAACAGTGGAAATTTGTGGAATCAGAGCTTGATTTGCTGTTTCTGATTGGTATTTGCACACTGAAGTCAGGGTGTTCTTAATACTTCTGTGATAGGAGGCAAGGCTGGAGTGTGCCAGTGAGAGCACAATGCTGAGGCCACTATTTGTGCCACCCCTGCTCTTCCCAGACCTATGTAAAACTACTGCTCATATCCACATCCCACATGGCTTGTATAATCTTTAGATGCTGGAGCTCAGCAGTCATTACAGACCCAGAGGCTTGGAGCTTCAGTCCCAGACTCTGGAATGCATTATGGGCTAATTGAGATCCTGTGCTGTGTGGCTAAGACTGTAATTGCCATTGTCAGCACCGCAAGGCTGCAGCTACCATCTCTCTCCAGTGGATATAAATATATGTGCAGAAGGTAGTGAAGAAGGTCTTAAAGTGCATAGAGGTAAAAAAAAAAAAGCAGCTGGAAGTCTTTAAAGAAAGAAGATAGATAACATTAAGATAGGGGCTCCCTACTCCCACAGCAAATAACAAGTTTTCAGGAAGGTTTTCTTTTCTCCTGTGTTGGCAGCCACGTTGTTAGATAATTGCTGTGTTCCAGCCAAATGATACTGCTAAACAGCTTCTGGAGATTGTCTGTTGCTTATTAGGGCAGAGAGATTGTCCTTTTTATAAGAGTTGCAGACAAAATAATAGGAAAGTTCTAGCATTCTGTCTTTTCTGCTCTGCATACTTTTGGGACTTAGAAATCAGTTTTGAGGATGAGATGTGTATCCAGCACAAGCAGTTGCACTAGAGATGTATTTATTTTCTTCTGGAAGGGAAGAGCTCATTAATTTAACTTTGCTATAAAGATGGAATTTCTCTATTAAAAATGCAGAGAATGGAAGATGCAGTGAAGTAGTTTTCTTCTAGACTAGGGCACTATGCAAACAAGTAAGGAACTAAAGCGTTTCTTCTTCTCACCAGTCTGCTGCTACTTGTACTTCTGATGGAGGAGTACAGTCTACCTTTTTCCCCCAGACTCTCTGAGTGGTTTTATTGGAAGCATGTAGTATGGAGAAGGACAAGCCATACAGTGTGCTTGCCAAGTTAAAATTAAAGCACAAAACAAGTTGCAGCTTTTTGAAACACCCTCCTAATAACTCCACAACACAGTGGAGAGAGGCAGTCCGGTATCTCTTGCAAGACTATTTTAATCAGCTGGCCCAAATATCAAAGTAAATCTCTACCAACTTCCCAACAAGCTTGTTTAAATGCAAGCAATGCTTAGTTTGCTCAACAGCACAATTTAGAAGACCACAGGGTGAGGCAGATTTGTCACTTTTTTGCAGTTATGACAAAGTCTGTTAGACTAGCTTGGCACCCGGACAAGATGCTGAAGGTGCCAGATCTTATTAGGCTCCTGATCCATCCCTGAAACTGCATTAGGGTCGCATTTCCTTCACTGCAGCAAAGCACTGGGACCACAGTATGGATTCAGCTGGTCAGGGAATACCTGAGATTTTTGTCCTCTTGATTCAAGGTCAAATCCTGAGTTCTCATACAATGTGTGTCAGTGTAATCTCCCCTTATCTGGTCACATAAGGTTGTCTGAGAACATTTTTAATAAAATGTGTGTGGTAGAACACAGTCAGTGTCTTCTCAACATGGCTTCTAAACTAACGCATTAGGGATCTGGTAGGGCGAAAGATCTCACCTTCATCTCTGAGTATATTTTTCTGAAAATGAAAGGCATTTTCTTCACCCTTACGTAGAAAACCAACCAGAGTAACTTTCTTCCAAGGAGAGGTCATTAAAGTTCTGATATCTAACATTAATCTAGCTACCACTGCCTCCTTTTATAGAAATAGTTTTTCTGGAGAGTGATTCATCTCATCCAAAGAAAAACATCTAATGTAGGTCAAATGAATTGCTCTTTTGAGGCATCTATTTTTCTTCCTTGACTACAAAGAGATCTTGAGATGAGTAACACTAGTGCCTGAAAGTGCAACATCTAAGCCAGGGTAGGTGAATCTCACTTGGAACAGGAAGACAGAGAAGCTCCATGGGGGAAATTGTGCTGGACCTCATCAGGAGACAGAACTCACCAGTATAAGTGCTCAGTGTATATACTATTAATATTTACTTCATAATATTGTTTTACATGCTAGTGACTCCTTAATATTAAGTCCTTTTGTCTCTGGCTTTATAGTGCCTGTATCTTTTCTCTCTACATTTTTGGACCTTCCTTTTCTGTCTAACTGTTCTTGAATTTCCCCTCCCCCTTGCTCTCCCTCCATTAGGTTTCTCCTGACCATCTTTTTCTCTCAACCTCTTGCAGGCAAGGACCCTCTAGGTGTCTAATGCACAACTGCATGAGCTCACTGTTCATCCCATGCTGAAGGGCTTTAAGGAGTTTTAATTGCATAGAGGAGAATCTGGGGGTTGAGCAATGTCCTTTGCATTACTGGCAGTGCTCCTGTATGAGACACTGGCTTTTTAAATTCCTTTTCTGACTCTGGTTTTTGTATCCTATTTTTCTGTCAAAGGGAACTATACCAGCTTCCTGCTTCTGCAGATGGAAGCAGCTGCCTGGGAAATTGGCAGAGCCCACTCCGAACCATGGAGAAGCTGAGTCTGTTCAGCAGGGAGGCAAAAGAGACTGCTGCAGGCAGGGGGTTTTCAGACCAGAGGCTATTTCAGCAAGTCACTCAGGGACAGGTGTTTCTCTTCTGCTATAACAGCTTCTCTGGAAGATCTTTAGGTAGTGAAACCTGTTTGGAATTTCACTTGCAAGGTCACAGTACTTGCTGGAACGCCCATTCCACATGAATCATGGGTTTTGCACATTCATGGCACAAATTCTGGGAATGTCTTCCACAAAGTCACGTCTCCTTTTAAGGCAATCTCTTCTAATATCCTGAGCAACTAATAGTATTATAATATATTCTCTGACTTAAGTTTTTTGTCACCCTTACCACAGCCCCAGACTTAGAGCAAACTGGAACACAGCATTTTCCCCTTAGAACAACAGGAAAAAAAAGTGAATGAGAGAGAAAAGGTCTTATGTTCCCTGTTACACATTTGTAGAAGCATTCTGTATAAATCCTTGGAGAGATTAAATGGGTGGTAGTTGTATGAAGTTTTAATTGGTGCTTCCTCCTAACAGATAATAGTTATGAGAGAGACAGATCCGTCTGGTATGTAAATTGTTGTCATTCCATTGACCACCACTGAGCTTCACAAACTAAAAAAATCTGAGAATTAGGTCGGTGAGGCCTCCCTGAATCTTCAGAGTTCACTGTAAATGGATCCCACTGTACCTAAGACTGGCATTAAGGAGCTATAAATCACTTGTAGTGAGAGCAACTTCTTTATCATTTTCAGCTTTTGCTTTCTCTGTTATTTGCCAGTCTGTTAGTTTGTGTTTTAGGGTTTTTTCCTTATCTCTTTGTTCAGTGGCATTAATTTTGCTTATTAGTAAAAGTTTTGCTGGAAGATGTTGAAATAAGGGGAATTGTCTTATGCATAACACAGTTTTATTATTTGATACTGATGAAAAACAATTTCTTATTGCTTATTTCCAGTGCATTAGTTCTTACAACCTTAATTAGGTCAGGGCCCCACTGTTCTAGATGGGGATGCTATAAAAGAGAGTCCCTGAAGCAGAGGACCTAAACTGTAGAGATAAGAAACAGCAACGGAGAGAAACAAAAGAACAGGGAGGACATGAAAAGGTCTAGATAGGCATGAAAAACAGACTCTAATTTCTATCTGCACAATTCCTGGGTGTATTAAGCCAATCAGTAGCAATGATAGCACCTCTGTTATTTGCTTTTCCAGTACAGCTAGGCTGAACAGAATTTAAATTTCAGAGCACTGCATACTAATTGTGTTTGTATTACCCACTTGCCTTTTTCTCCTGGTTTTTGAATGCTTTATCACAGACCTTGTATTAATTAAAGCTTTGCAATAGATAGGATTGTTTGGCCTCTACAAACGTGACTTAAAATATCAGCCTATTTCACAGCACCAAGGAAGCCAGGGCCAATTGCTTGGATAATGACCTGCAGAGCAAGGTTCTCCCACCATTATGGTGCACAAGTTGATCCTTTTCCCTTCTGACAGGCACCAATGGATTGAAAGCAGCCAGTCCAAAGCCATCATACCTCAAAGGCACCTTCCATGACTGGTGTGTCGCTGCAATGTAGCTGCTCCTTCTGCCGTGAGATACACGGTGCTCCATGGTTTTAGTGAATGCAAACAGTACACCTTTAAAAAGTATAATAATGAAGAGATGGGTAGGATTCTACATTTGCTAGATTGTTTAATTTCTTAAAACTTACTTGAAGACAGGGCAGAATTAGACTGTACGTAATTAACCTCAGTTTAACAATCAGGAAGGTTTGTCCAGAATCTCTTCTCATTTTCACTGATGCTGCCTGCTATTTCCATTATTTATTTCAATAACCAATGTAATTCACATAGTCAACTTTCCTGCTACCCATTTTCCTCATCATTAACCTCACAGACTTATACTCTGCATGTTTCTGAGAGCAAAATTATTGAGGTCCCGGGCTTAAGAGAGTAGTATCTAGTCCAGCAATGTTCTGAAAGAAATAACAAGCAAGTATAAGAATTAGCATTGCAAAACATATTTGCTGTTATCTATTTGATGAACCAGAAGGTCACAAAGGAAATGTGGTACCTTATATACAAGAATCTAAGGTCAAAATAGTTTTAAGGTGGCAAAGAAGCATGAGTGAACTGAACTGCAGCTCCATGATTTTGCATCTCAGCTAGCAGTCATAATCAGCATGATCTGTCCAAATGGGTGCTGTACTCTGTGACATTTTCAGACTGGCCTTCCTTACAAAGTTACCCCAGCCCAGTTTGCATATAGATTACCTTCTTATACTAACACATTCAAAACTGAACTGCATTTCAGGGGACAACGTACTGGCAAAAAAATCAGTTCTTTTATATGTAAAATATGGCTCTGGAGAATCTTTTTTTCCTTTCTATCATTAGAGGTTTTTAGCAGGATTGTGTATAAAAGCCTCTGCTTCTCAGCAGAATTTTTGGTAGCAGGCAGTTCTTTATGGAATTTGTATTTACTGGGGTATAACACCTACTGATGTTAGTGCTTCAAAGGAAAGGCAGATTTCTTGGCTGTAGAGCAAGCACCTTAATTTTAGGGTTTGACACAGCAGGAGACGTATGGCAGCAAGAAAGTGAAGGAAGGATGCTGTGTGTACGTAATTAACTGAATCACCCAGACGGATACCTTCATAACTGGAGTTGCTGCAAAAGAAAATTTTTATTGGGTTTTCTCTTTGTCTATAGATCAATATTTATTTTATCTGATGCTGTAGAATCCAGAAGTCACATGTTTCCCACTTGAAAAACCTTCAGAAACTAAACTGATTTCTTTCTTGATCTCTGCAGAAGAAGGTTTGTTCATTCTTAGATATTTTTAGGAATTGAAGGTGATGCATACTTTTGAACTGAAATTAATTGTCCTGCTTCAAGATATGCAAATTTTTCACTTCTAGAAATGCAGGTATATGTTTAAGTATTTAAAAATGTGACCTTTTTTCTTCCTAGCAATAGGCCACTAGTCCATTTATATTTCCATTCAGCAGCTTTTTTCTCTGGTATCTTCAATCTTCAATCACTGAGCATATTTCCAGAAATATCAGCAAATTCTTACAAAATGAATGTGTTTTGCAATATCATACCACAGGGAACAGATAAATATAAGATAAAAACCCCTACAGTCCTAAAATCAAATTACCAAATCTTGAGTTTCCTTAGATTGGATACATTTTTCATCTTAAAGGAAGGAGAAAAGTCTTTCCTTACTTCTGGGAATCGTGGTACACCTTAACCTCACATTTGATTTAGCTCTAGTGCCTTACAGCAGCAGGTCCTAACCCACGTGCAAAACAGGAAGAGGAGAGAAGTCTGGTTGGGAGCAGATGTCATGAAGTATGCTAGGAAAAGCCTTGCAGTTCCTTTGGACTAAGAATTGCTCTGAATACTCTCAGATTTCCAAAGTCATTCGTATTTCATTCCCAGTTTCAATATAGAACGCAGCTGGATTGCATTTGTATTTCTTGTATTCTTGCAGACAGTCTAAAATGCCCCTGGGAGGATCTCTGTCTCAGAAGTAATTCATGCAGATAGATACTATCCCATTTATTTATTTTCCAGATCATTCAAATGCACATCATCAGTACTATCAACTCTGTGTGGACATAAATGCTTTGAATTCATGCTTGGATGGTAACCACGGTCATTAACATGCCATATTATTTGGCTGCAACAGTGGGATTATAGCAAAAAATCACTGATAAGTGATGTTAGGGCAGAATTCATTATCAGAAGATCCAGGAATAGAATAGTAAGTGGATGATTTTAGTAACAATAATAACAAAAAATTATCCCCTCAAAGTTCCATTTATAATGGTAATGAAAAAATCATCCCCTCGTGAGTTCTGTGCTACTTCAGTGTCATTTTGCTTCTCAGGTATCAACCCCTGGATGACTATTTCAAAGCGTTCTTTCTGTATGGAAAGGTGTGCTAAACTGTGTGTGCAGCAGTCCCACTTCCACCTAGGTTTTGTAAATTCTGGAGTTGCTCGCAGGAGTTTTCACAGTACCAATTCATCACGTTTGTGAGATAGGCCATACAAATACTCAGAAATATCCCGAGCTGGATCAGAATACAAACATCATTTGGTGTCGCCAGAACAAATTCCACCTCTGTTAGATTTTCTCTTCTCTTCCTGATTTTAGCCTTTTATCAGTCCATCACAGTACAAAAGTAATGCTTCTGGTCTTTCAAGCTTTATTATTTAGCAAAGGCTTAAGATGAAATTAGAACCTGGCCTCTTGTTTGGAGAATGATCAAGACAGGACTTAGTTCCTTCTCACCTAGTTAAGACCATTTTAAGAGCATTTTGTCTCAGTGTTCAGGAGATTTAGTCAATATACAGACAAATGAAAAAGCCGTGGACTTTAATAACTTTTCCCTGACCTTCAAGAAGCATTTAGAATATCCAGTTGTCCCCTAGAAGTCAAATGAAGGCTCAGGAACAAATTCTAGCACAAAAGCAGGGATATATATTGAGATTAAACCACTGCTGCCTCAGTGATACAAACATTAAAGCCTATATGAAAGAAAACCCTGTATAAAAAAAAAAAAAAGAAAGAAGTTGAGAAAAAGTTTTGGGCATATAAAATGACACAATTCTTCTCCAGACAACTGAATCCTTAACTATTGACTTTTCCAGCGCAAAAAATATCCAGAAAATATGTTTTCATTAAGTAGTTACAAGCATATACCTGCCTTTCAGCCCTTTGTGAGAGAAGGCTGGTGAGCTTTAAGGCAACTTCCTTAGTGGGAGACTGGCTTCTCTCACTCTCCAGGACCTCTGCCTAATGGAGATTTTTGTCTTCCTCTGGGGAGAGAATACCATCACTCCATTAGAAGTGAAGTCAAACAATTGATATAGGCTTGGCATTTTAGAGTGTGAGTAATCTTAATGGGTAAGGTTGCCACATGTGGGCTGTTACTAGCTTTTCCCGAGGCAGTAACCCTACTGGATATGGGAAATTCTCTAAAAGTATGTTCTCCTCCCTTTAATTGTAAAACAAACGGTGAATTAAACAGTTTCATGCTGTGTAGTGAAATTGTAGGAACTGTACTGTTAAATCATAAAAATCTTACTTTCAGCAGGGAATAGGGTAGAGTCATGGGCTGCTAGGAAACTGAACTGCTGGCAGATGAAGCTGCTGCTGGGGTACAGGAGCTGGACTCACAGAGCTTTGCCTTAAGATTTTATTGGAAGTGTGTGGGTGCTGGCTGAGCTTTGCTGGACCCTCTTCTGTAACGACAGTTTTAAATTGCCATCCGGGACAAATAAACAAGTAGTCCTACAGCATGAATTCTTGCCATTATTGTGCTTAACGAGACAGTGTGCATGTGAAGTACCTGCATGTGTTTAACCAGTAAATCTTTTTCTCCTCATCTGAGGGAAGTTGTGCTCTTGAGCAGGGTAAGCAATGCAAGTCATGACACCCAGCCCCTACTTGCTTCCTCTTCCCTTTATTCTTCTTCTTTTTTCTTTTCTTTAGGAATGGTTAAATGGTGTGTACCTCAAACCCAGCACATTTATAGAACAGTGACCTTAAGAGCTTTAAATGACTACATTGTTTAATGTGAAGGAAAAGAATACCCCAGATCAGTGGAAATGTCAGCAGTACTTTTAATGAATCAAGTTTGTTTTAATCGATAGCCAAGTCTTCTTTCCGCTGCCCGGAGACTGTCATGCTTTGCAAAGAGATAATAGTAAATGTCATGCTCTGAAAAAGAAGTGACTTGGTTACTGTAAATCAACAGAAGCATTGTTCTACTAGATGTGACATATGAGACAGAAGTGCTGTCTTTCCAAGAAATCACTGTTTCCATACCCTGTGTAGAAATGGGGTCTGGGGAGTATTGCTCAGAGCCTCACCCCTCTGTATCCAGATGGGCTCTTCAATAGCCACGTGAAGAGTGGGGAAATGCACACAGGATACCACTGAATCTGAGTGATACCTGAATTAATCAAACATCTAATTCTTTTTGTTTGTAGTCTGTATTGTGAGTTTTGAAGTCCAGTTGAGAGTTTAGGTCGCACAAGAGCTGAGAAATAAACGTACTCCTTTTTTACATTCAGGTGAAACCAGAAATTGCAGAACCACACCACAGGGTTTTTCTGTACAAGCAGCTGAAGGTTATCTCTGTGGGAAAACCTCTTTGCCTTTTCAGGGTTTTTTTTGTTGTTGCAGTGATTTGTTTTTTGGTTCATTTTTTTCCCTAGCCTTTACGAGAATGTCTGTAACTTGTTCTATATCATGTTTGCTTGTTCATTTGTTTGTTTGTTTTATAGGTCATGCTTTTCTGGGGTAAAGTTAGGAGTAAGAGCCTGTAAATTTTATAGCCAAGCAAAGAGATATCTGTCTTCATAAACTCCATCCATCTCTGGCCCTGCCAGTGATCCAAATGAGAGAAGTGGCCTGTCACCTAGTTCAAGACAACAAGCAGTGACAAGAATTCATTACTTTAATGCCCAAAAGCAGGCAAAAGTATGCTAAAATATAAAATATATTACATTTATTCTGGACCTTTAGATTGGATTTTACATTTAATTTCTCAACCTTGAGTTTATACCTCTGCAATTTATGCAGTAGTGTGGAATTTGAACAGACAGCACCTGTCTAGGTTTGTGCTCCAGAAGCTCTATCAACTTTATAAACCCTAGGAGTGAGTTGCTCTCAATGCCATAATGTCATGCTCTTTGTTTAACACCTTACAGGCGTGTTACTCGACCTGTTGGGAAGTAGCAAACTTCTTGTTGTTCTTTGTCTCTCTGCTCCCACTAGTCACAACTTTTCTTCCATCTTCTCCTTCTGCTTAGGACACTGCTCCAGCAGAATTACCCCTTACCCACTTCTTTCATGCCTGAGACCTTTCTAAGAACACATTACCTCATGTCTTACTGTCATATATTTCTGAAAGCAGCAACTTTTCTGCCTGGCAACTCACTCCTGAATTTACACCAGTGCTATTCAAGCCAAAAAAAAAAAAAAATCCTATCAGAAAAAACTTACAGATGGATGGGTTTAAAAGCCCAGAGCACAGTAATGCAAAATAGTATCCGTATGCACCAGACTGCTGTTATTCCCTAGGAAACAGGCCAATTGTTTAAACTTCTTGACAACTTCTTCAAATTTCTCTGCCTGTGCCTGTGATTTTCCAGGTTAGTCTGTACTTACACCAATACCAAAATTGTCAGAGTAAGGGGAAGCCTGAGACTGAGAGAGGTTGGCTGAGAATCAGCTTCTTGTCTGTGCTGTACCAAGGTCTGAAATACTAGCTTTTAAATATAAATCTATTTGAAGGGAATTTTCTTCCTTCTTTGTTGTCTTTCAAAGACAGCTTCTGTTTCACTGCAGAGAAAGGATAACAAGGACCATAGGCAATGCAGCTCTTGCTGACCTATTTCCTTAAGCGTAGGACTGGTATCAGTTCTGGGGTGGGATGGAATGGGAAAACATTCCTTTAAAATTCTGCATAAAACACCCAGGCCCCACCACAGACTGCAAGTTTTGCATCCATGTTTGCTAACAGGAAGACATGAGTGACATGGTTGGCACCTGGAAAAGAAATTGTTTTAATGGTGGTTTTCTGATTTGTGTATCTGTTGTACTAAATAGGAATCAGTTGGAGAGGTTCATTACATGGATAAATCCATAAGACTCTAGGCAGGATAAAAAGCAGATCATATAACTACACTAAAAGACTGAAAAACCTTAATTCCTACATTGTATAGAGACATTGATGAATTTGAAGAGACAAAACTTTAGGAGTTTGAATTTCATTGGAAAATGTACAGAACCACCTGATTGAATGGGGCTTTTTTGTTTGCTCTTGTGTTACAAAGGCTGTTAAATTTAGAGGCATTTGGTAGAGTTATGAGAATAACTCTACCAAATTGCAGGCCAAATAGTGACCTTTCCTTCTGCCTGGGTTCAGATGTTCTGATTGACAAACACTCTGGGTTGCTACCTAAGGCTTGGCTCTTTGGGAGGTGGGGATGAAGCATTCTTGGTCTTCACAACCCCAAAGTGGCTTGTACACATGTTTTCCTGACAGCTCCATCACTTGGGAGAGACAGGCCTGAGCTGTCATGCTTTTATTTTCTTAATATACCACATAACAGAAATCTGGCTTGTCCCTGCACACTCGCAAAGAACTGGTAGAGTACTGAAGTAAGAAAAAACAAATTAGTAGCACTCCATGAAAGGATAAGCATGCTGAGGAGCCCTCTGTGATATAATTCCTTTTGGATGAACTAGATGTTGTGCTGCGTGCATTTGCTCTGAGCGTGCCCTCTGAATAGCTTTTTCTGTCAGCAAGTCCCATCGTGTTTATTGTAAACTCTATTAAGACTTCTGGGGAAGCTAAGAAATGTATTTGCTTTAAGCATAAAGCAGACTTGTTAAGGCAAAGAAAATCTAGTGCTACTATAGTATGAAAAACTGGACCACAAGATTGCAGCTGCGTTATCATCCTGAAGTGAAATAGGAGACTGAGGAAGAGGAAATGCTGCTTTCTGAACATTAGCAAATTGGCAGTTTAATGAAAGGTAGGAGGCACAGGTAGGGTTTTAGAGCCAGCTTGTTAGGAGGGGGTGGTGTAGTGGTTTGATTTGCAGCTTTTAACTTTTTGTGAGATAAGAATTAGAAGTAGGGAAAGTAGGCACAAACTTTAGAGAATATAAGGAAGTTTATTACTAACAAGGTTAAAAATTAAAAGAAATAATAAGAAATTAAATCAAAAACCCTCTTTTTCTCTTTCTAGTACCTCCCACTTTACTTAACTTGCATAAAGGATAACAACATATAATATCGGTCAGATGCAGGTTTCAAAAGTCTTTTCTATATTTGAAAAAAAAAAAGAGGTTTCTTCTGCTTTCGTGGTTTCCAAACTGCTACCAACCAGCAAAACAGAGTCCCGCCCGTAGGAATGCCCTGCTGCTGTAACATTTTTCTCTCTTGAACACTGTAGTTTTCTTACACTGCTTTTACATGGGGTATTATCTTTTTAAGGATAAGCAAAACTCCAGCCTGGAAAGCAACAGCTCCACAGAATTTTTAAAAAGTCTTTTACAGCTCCAGGTGGCCGGGCGTGGCCACATTTCTTCTCTTGCAGGCTGCACATAGAATTTTCTTTTCCCCCCACTTCTTAGAGAGATATCGAACAGTCTGTGAAATTACAATTTCTACCACGGCATGCAAGAAATCAATTTAAGCTACTCGCGAGGGAAAACGCCACTGCCCTCTTTTTTCCAGTCCATCTTCAGCTCTGACTCACGTGACTTAGTTTTTCTTTCTTTCTGACTTTGAAGCCTCCATGTTTGAAGAGCTGATCTTTCTTCTCGGGCTTTTACGTTGGAGAAAGCCTCATTTCCTTTATGCAGTTAGCCAGTTCGATGTTTTTTTGGGAATTAGCTCCTGCCAGGTTTTTTCTCAGAGCCGTGTGGGAGAGAGAAGAGAAGCTTATCAGCTCTTTAAAGCAGAAACCGCTCCGGGTGGTTTTCGGTCAGGCAGCAGTTTGATGTGTCTCCCAGCTGCTCGCGGTTCCAAGAGGGTCCTCCCGCAGCCATCGGCACCGGGGAGCGGGCACAGGGGGCCCATGGCCCGGCAGAGCCCGGCAGGGGCCCGGCCCGGCCCGACGAGGGCCCCGGTCTGGCCACCCTCTGGTGAAAACCGGAAAAGAAGCCAAATTTCCCGCCTCTGTGCTGCTTTTAGATATGCAAAATTGCGGGAAGCGATTGGCTCAGAACTTTGTCACTCAACTCAGGTTCAAACCACGACAGGGGGCTACATTCCTCAGACAGCTACACGCTCATCTGCGTCAGTACCTTGCTGTCCAACTCCAGATGTTTGGTTCAGGTAAACCAGTGATTTGCTAGATATTAATCAATGTATAAGAAATTTTCTGGGATGCTTTTTGGTGGATCAGCAGGAGATAAATGAGTTTTCTAGAGGAGATTGGCTTCTGATGCCAGTCCACAAGGAAGCTTGGCAAACCACCATCAGTAGCCTTGATTCACTTTCCCTCAGTCTAAACAACCATGCTGACCCATTCTACGGTCAACAGCATTTATAGTTTCTCCTAATCATTTGTGACCCAGCCTTGTGTTCTTCACATACCTGAAGAGGCTCCCTACCTCCTTCCATAACTTCTTGAAACTCTGCTTCGTACAAGCTTCACAGGATTATTCACAAAGCATCTCTGTGTTAGAAGAGAAGGGAAGGAACATGCTGAAATAGAGTTCAGCTTAACAAGGCATAAAAATCCCTTACCAACACCCATTCCCCCAAAAAACCCTTTTCACTTTTAAGTCTATTTGAATGCTTGTAAACTTGCAGATACACACCAGTTCTCAAGGAAGTGCATAGGAAGGTCAGAATACCCAGAGAGGTGAGGCTGACATTGCATCTGCCTTTGAGATGTGGCTTCTACTGACTGACAGGACAGTTGCAGACATTTGAATTGTGATGGCTGAACATACCAGATCTGCAGAAGAGGTGTTTTTGCCTGCATGCCAATGTGGATACAGCTTCTGGCAGCAACTGGAAGGTGAAACTGAGGTAGTGGAACAGTCTAATGTTGCTAATACTGCTTAAAATCATCGAAAGAATCAGCTTTTACTACTGCATGGTTTCTTTTATATCACTTGATTGTGATTGTGTCACTGAGCACGCTCACAAGAATGCAGGTTGCAATCATACAGCAGGTAGAATAAAGGACCTTTTAAAGGGAGCAGATATAATGAATTGTAAAATGTACATATAATAAACGGCAAAAACCTATGCAGAGATATTTAGGAATATAATCATTTTTAAATCATCCAAATTCTGTCAACTGATACTAGGACCTAGCACTTGACATAAGCCAGAATATGTTTTTGAGGCTAGCTTCTAGTTTGCTCTCACAGCATCATTATTTATCATCCCTGTCTTACCTTGTATGTCTCAGATGCTGCAGACTCCATACACAGGCCAATTAAATGTGCCCAGGAACATTTGTGGGCTGAGAGGCACAGCATGCCCTGCGTCCAGACCTGGGAAGTTGTCTGTGAGCCTGCTGCCTGTGGGAGTGTTCCCCGGAGCATTCAGCATCCAAGACAGGCTTGGGAATTGCTGGGAATAGTGATAATTGTTACAAGCCAAAATAGTACAAGCAAGCATTATAACAGTTTTATTAATGTAAACAACTGATTTTCTGCATTTTCCTGATTACTTTGATTTACTGGTAAATTCAGCTGCTTTTACTGGGGGGCTTAACTTTGCTTTTCACACATCATTAATATATTTTATAATCTTTTACAGAGGCAGTTGGGTTCTATATAGTATATGAATATGCTGCTCACTTTTTCATGTTAATTCGCAATTCACCTTGAATTTAGAGATAATTTCTTGGTTTTTCCAAACCCATTATCAGTTTTAGCACCTTTTTAGTTATTTGCCATGTTTAATGAAAGAAAAAAGTTGTAAACCAAATGTTTCTTACATTTTCTTCTCCACTACTCCTCTTCAGAATCAAAACATCTTTGTTGCTTGAAAAAGAGCTTGTGCATCCCTTGTAAGATAGAGAGATCGAGTCTTATGTGTACACAGATATATTATATTCTCTCTACTTAAAACACCACTGAGCTATTTACAATCACCACATGTAGAAATTTGAAGACCAGAGGGGATAAAATCAGCCAGTTAATCCTGTTAGCCTGATGCTGTGTCACTAGATCATGATATATTTGCCCAAGTTAATTATCCCACTGATGGTACCCTAATGGAGAATTTCATATTCATTTTCCTGTTTGGCAAATGGCAAATCACAAAAATTTGTTTTATAAGATATGGATTACATTGTTGTGGTGCCTCTCAAAATGGTGGTATCGTTTGATGTGCTGTATGGGATGGAGGAAAGTATTGTTTTTCTGTAGGAGACAACGGGAGAACAGACTTGCCCATGTCAGAGCTATGTGGCTTCTTTGCTCCCAGTAGTGCTCCAGTGGCTTCCTGCCCTTGGAAACCTTTCCTGTTCTTCAGCCTGTGTGTGAGTGCTGCTAATGTTAGTCCTCAACAAAGCAGAGGATATATTTCCTAGCATCATCCAAGAATAAAGCCCTTATAATTTTATTATATAGAAATATATTTTAAGAGATCAGTCAGAAGTTGCTCCAATAATGTGAGCAGAAGACATTCTGTCTGTCTATCCACTTGCCAGAGTTGTTGTCACTTCTGATTTACTATACCTGGGGCTTAGAGGACTGAATCTTTGCAGCCAGCAAGAAATTCAATAAAGCTCCCATCTCCTTGCCCTTTGCCATACACAAAAGTTAGGAAGAAAAAAATCCTCACCAAAATAAACTAAACCAAAAACTTTCACAGCAGGGGACACCCTGGTACAACTATAAGCCCATCCTTTTCTAAGCATAACTGCCACCCTAAATATGCGTTGTATAACAGATATGGTACACTTAGCAATTAGTCCTATAGAAAGCAGGACTAGAAGGAGTTATTTGAGCTGAAAATGTACATTTCCATTATTCACAGAACCATCCTTCCAGATTAAGAGAGTCTTATCTCTAGCATAGATCTATAGAATTCCATAGCTCTATGGTTTGTTACTTAAATATCCAGCAAAATATTTGTGCTCATACAAAGACTTATTTTGTTTGGAGCAGAACACACTATATTTCTAGTATGTTACCCTTTATAGGAGTGCCTTTTGAAAGAATTAATAAGCCCCATCTCCCTAAAAATGAAATGCATTAAAAAGCAGCAGGGTGTTTTCCAAGCAGCCTAAATGCTACAGCAATATAATCAAATTTCTAAAACACGTGATTCATAATGATGGGCAACAACAGTTTCATGCTGTCATGGCAACAGGAAATCTTAGGGTTGCAAATCCATAATTTGAAAAGATTATTTTGAGAGAGCAAAGGGGTTTTATACTGCAGTTGCAGCCATAGTAGGCACAATATAATGTTGCTGGCTACTTCACAAGTTGTATACATCAATATTTTTTAATTTGTCCTGCTTTCCATGGTCTTTAAGCCTCATTTTGTGTGTGATGTTCTTTTCTTAAAGGATTTGTTTGTCTTTCATTTCACTGTGAAGTTTATATTAATCTGATTTCATGCTAGTTTATAATCTGCTTTCATGAGAAGTCTGGGGGTTTGGGCACATATTTATTTCGTAATAGCAAATTTAGTTCTTCTTTTAAGTGGCATGTTATTTTGTGTCAGGAGTAGTTTTTTTTAAATTTAATGTGTGTTATCTTAGAATTATAAGTACCTAGGCAATGTTCCCTTTAGTGAAATACCCTTTACTCCAAGCTCTGCTGATTGCTACATAACTATTGGTGTTGGTTAGGGGTTTCTTTATCCTCCAAAGATTGGTAAGAAGTAAGCAAGGAATAACAAGGAGTAACAAGGATCAACAAGGTTTGGGGTTTTTTTTTTCTCTAACAGTTACCCTGTGATTTTAGCAGTTTGACTCTCCCACTGTTTGCTTTTATTTAATGTTAAGCACCCATAGCATTAGCCATATAATATATGGACTTCAATATGTTGTCTTTTACTGTGATCAGTTACAAAATTCCTCTAATCTTCTGGGGAGCAAGGATTTTAAAGTAAAAGGATATTCTGTTCTGAGGAAAGGAGGCATGAACAAATTACATAATGTCTCTTCTAATGTAAGATGCAAGATTTCTCTGCTTAGTCACATGGAAGAGAATGTCTCCCCATCCTAAATTTATCCTTAGACAGCAATCATGGAGGAGGAACCTTATCTGAGTAGATGTACCTTGTTAACACATTTCATAAGACTGAAGGGAATTCCTGGATACGTGCCATCAGAAGAAATTGTGTCATACAGCTAATGAAGCTTTATCTTAATGCTACGCAAGTTGTTTTCCTCTTGATTACTCATACTGAAAGGCCATTCCTGTAAATATTCCTGACTTCCAGCCTAAACTGAGTCATACTGCATACCCATTAGTTCTGGTGTTAGTGCTGTTCCTTAGATTTAACAGGCCTTCTCTCCTCCTGCTGTCACCTTCTAATGTATTTAGAGAGAAAAATCGTATCTTCTCTCAACCTTCATGTTGAGAGCTGAGCTCCTTGTTTGCCCTGGTGGTTCTTTTCTGCACTTCTTTCCTTTTGAATTCAGCTGTCCTGAATAACAGGGAAGGCAGACCACTGCATTTCACAGGATAACAGGTGCCACACTGGGTCCACATGGCAGATCTTACATAAAATCTCCAGATCGACTCTGTTCCCAAATACAGAACGTTTTTGTTCTATACATCACAATGTGGGATTCACTTCTTATATGGGTATATCTTAAGATTTGGTTTCTTACATTGAAGTGTCATTATGTGTAGAAACAAAAGAAAATAAATCTTACGAGTAACAAAACTCCTAATAAATGTTAACAGAAGTTGTGGCCCCATTTTAGTCAATAGGTACTAACGAGAAAATCCTTATACAAACTATGCAGTGCATCACATGAGATGTTAATAATATGAAATGTTCATTTGCCTTGAAATCCCAATACTGCATAGACGTATAGATGTATATAGACGGCATAGTATAGATGAAAGTTAGGTTCATTCTGACATGGCTGTCTGAAAATAACCCCCTAAACATTTATGGACCATAGATTATTCTAAATACGAACAAAATTCATTTGTGGCTCTGTTCAAACTGGATCACATATGCACAGAATCATGGAACCTTAAAGAACTGTATATGCCAGAAAATAATGATTTTGTGTTTCCTAGAGGTAAGACAGAGTTAGAAGTCTATACCTATGTTTGCAAAACTAAAAGTCTTAGCAAGGACTCACAGTAAAACTGAAATAATAAATATTGCTATAGGATGGTTACTGACTAGAGGATAGATAGGGCTTTATCATTCTAAGTTCTTATCTAGAATAGCACATAGAGAATACAGAACAGACATGGCTTGAGTTTATCTTACTCATTTCACAGTGCTGTGAAAAGTTATAAATTCACTCTTGAGACTCCAGGGCTTTTTCAGAGCTAGACTGAGCTTTGCATTAGTGCAGACATCCTGGGGCTTTGGTCCCTTGGCGCAGCTCTAGTCATAAGATCCACACAGAGCCACAAACTCATTTGGGCTGAAAATTATGCTGGAGGTCTCCTAGGCAAACTTCCTGAGTGAAGTGAGGTCAGCACTGAATTCAGAGCTGGCTTTTACCACAGCCCTGGGCCACTTATTCCAGTGCTTAGTTTTCCTTATTGAAATTTTTATTTTTCTGTATTTCAAGTCAGAAACTCTGATTTTATGACCACCGTTGTCATTCCTTTCATCATGCACCACAGTAAAGGGTTTGCTTCTGTCTTCCTGGTAACCACCTCATAGGTAGCAGGGAGAAGCTATCAGGTCCACCTGAAACCATCTTTTCTCCGGGCTGAACATGCCCCCCTTCCTTCAGCTGCTCCTCACAGAACAAGTGCTCCAGTCCCCAACCATCCCAGTAGCCCTGATAATCAGATGAAAAGATTGATTAAAATTGCTTTACTTCTGAACAAAGGGTTATTATAAGAACTACAGAGTGTCTGTGTGAACATGATTGCTGAGGAACTTGTTATTGAATAGTATTTAAAAATAGTGAAATGCCTGAGTGCCAAATTGATGCTGGAATGAAGGGGACTGGGGTGATTTCACTTTGTAGAATGATTTCAGTGAACTGAACAATGCTGTCACGTTGGTTAAGAAACAAGTGGTCTATCAGTAACTCACTTTGGAAATGTGTTGAAAAAAATCCCACATGGGTACATTGCAGCAAAGCTTAAGATACCTGTGTCTGGCTAAGTACCCTACTGCTCGCAGGGGGTGCCTGTTCATTTCCCCCTCTCTGAAGAGAAGCTTTGTGTAAACTTTAAGCACAACTGGACCAAGGACTGGACCAAGACCCCAGATTCTGTACCTCACTCCCTGAAGAAAAGCAGGAATGTCATATAATGTATAACGAGTGTCAGTAACGCTGGTTCTGATGTGAGACTCGAGTTTCCCCTTCCCTTGTCCTTTTTTGCAGCTCAGTGTTTCAAGCTGTGTGAACTCAGCTGCTTGTCTCTTCTGCTCCTTCAAAGCCCTGCTCCTGTGGCTGCTCAGTTCTGTGTGTGGAAGCAAAGCTTTGAAATCGATTCTGTGTGACCACAGCGTCCAAGTAATGAGTATTTAAAAAGGAGATATGAGAGCACTGCAGAAAAGGAGAAAAGGATGGGCTGAGGAGGGAAACATTCATCTGTTTGAAATGTCAAGGCTTAAAATACTGCTCCCAAGGAATTTCAGGGAGCTTTGAGCCCAGTCAGGAGCTGCCTGCTTGTCCTGCTTCAGGCATTTTGTCATCAGAGAGCTATGGCCTGCTTAGAATGGGGACATTTTTTCCTTTGTTCTGGGTTTGAATGCTCCTTAACACTGCTTGTTTGGAAATCCTGATTTATTTCTTTTAAATCACTAAAATATTAATACAATAGTATACAATCCTGAGTGTATATTTGTCAAATTGAACCAGACTTATGTGGTCTATTGAAGACATTATATGATATCTTATGGGTACATACAGGTCTAATGTGTCTATGAAGACATTATATGATATCTTATGGGTACATACAGGTCTTAAAATACTGAATAAGTGTCTTTCCCACTGGCTATAACAAAGTTTCGATGCTCCCCTCCAACTCCCTCCCAAAGTTTTTGATGAATGCATTGTGTATTATTCCTTATGGCTTGTAACATTGAAATCACTGCAATTTAATTAAAACAATTAATATTCATGTAGTAATAAATAGTAGGAGCAATTTTGTGCACAAAATTGGTTTGAAAGTACCCTTTGTGCATACAAATGGTTTAATTTAAATAAATACCATAATTAATGTCTTATAGCATAAATCAGGAAATGTTTGCAGAGCTCTGTGTTGTGTAGCACTTTTGAAAGACAAAGCTCCAGGCACCTGGAGCATGCAAAGAAATGGGAATTAGGGGACATACAATACAGCCACTGTACTCCTTTCTCCTATTTAATCCTCTAAGATACATATAATCATAATTAAAAGCAAGATACAGGAATGAAAAGAAGGTAAAGATGGAAAACTGAAACACATAAATCACAGTGCTGTGACAAGAGAGATTAGACAGAAATTCTTGTGAGGAGGTGCTGACTTTGAATCCTCTCACTTGTCACCATTTCATTGCATTATTTTTAGTGAGAAGCTCAATATGAAGCCTTCACTGGATGACAAAAGTCACTGTGTTCCTGCAGATCTATAATTCTAAGCTATCAGGTGTGGAAAAACAACTGACATGCACAAGGACATCCTGTCACTGCATCAAGGTGGGAGAGCACTTTGAATATTAGTGCTGTGCCATGGCTTCCCCATAAAGATCATGTTGTGAACATCAAAATTATTCTCAGTTAAATAAAGCTCCATCTACAATATTTTTTGTTGAAAGCATTTCTCTTCACTAAAATTATTAGTAAGTAGCATTTGGACTTGGGGGAGGAGCAGGTGAACCTTTTTTCAGGAGCACTCCCTCCTCCTTGCTTTCATTAATGAGGCTTTCTGCTGGTCCAATTTCTCATTGAAGAAGAGATGCTCTGCAGAGAGGATTCTCTTTGCTCTGTGCTGGTTTCCTCTACAGTAATATGACTCTTTTTCACATGTGGGAGATACTTTTCTTAGTATCTCTCAAGAGTGTCTTTCCAGTTGTAGCCTATTCTCTTTCTTTCCTCCTTCTTGCCCTCCCTGCCCATTTGCTTATTTCTCTATTTCTTGTGCATCATGCCTAGACTTTCAGAGCAAACTGGATGGGACCCACCCTGTGTGTCCACACTGTTTCTCTAGGAGCATTTAGTCACTCTTCAAGATATAGAAAGAATACTGCAGATTTTTTAAAGTAGATATTTCCACTACATCAGAAAAGTCCTAAAATGTCATAGCTGGAGTAAAGAATAAATACTGTTATACTGCATGGATCTAGAAGGTATCAGTTTTTCCCTCGGAATCTGAAACACTTGTACCCTGTCCAAATCCTGATTATACCCAGCAGCTTGTCCTAAGTTGGAAGCGGCACAGATGTAGAGAATTTGCTCCTCCTGCCGCGTGAGTTCTTCTGTGGGCAGAGGCTGCAGAGTACTGGGGTAGGGGAATTATCTTCCTCCATGTTGAAACCCATATTGGGATGGAGTTGCTCTTCAAACAAGCTTGAAAATTTTAAGAATCAAGATACAAACAATTAACAGCAAGTCTAATCTGCAGTCTAACAATTAGAATATTCATATTGGGAACAGGCTAGGCTTCTGCTCCTTCCTCTTTGGTCTTTATCTCATATTAAAAGGCTATGTTTGTTAGAAGGCAGATATCCTGACTAGCTCACGGCATCTCCCTCATTTGATAAGAGATATAAATATGCCTTGCATCAGGGTGGACTGAGAGTGATATGCCCAAAGTTTTGCATGCAGTTAGCTACTCATCAGTCTGGCAGATGGAATTTCAACTGGATACTTTGCTGAAAGAGTCACTGAGAATGTGGCCATATCTTTATTCTGCTTTATTATTATTTAGATTGAAAATCTGTTTTCTTATGTAGAAAGACAGTACTTTCTAAATATGCAACAAGTCTATGCTTCTTGCAGAGGGGAAGGTATTGTAGAAGATTTTTTCCTGCACATGCAAAGGGACTGCAGAAGAGGTGCCCCCATAAAAGTGAAATAGATTAAGCATAAAGGCAACTAAATAATTATTGACTTATAACAAAACCCATTTCAAAGCCTATTCATTCATCTTTACAGGATGTTTATTGACTTTGGGTCTGATTTGGCTTATTAGTGATATTTTTTGTTTAATTGTAGTCTACTGCTTTTAACCTTGCTAAAATCAATTCTTGCCTGGTGAAACATTTTCTGTTTTTCAATCTAGTACTCTTGTGTGACGATAAATGTGTTGTGAGGATGGGGTGTTTGAAGGCAATACTTCAGAGAACTGGAGTAGAGACAAAGAAGCAAAGTATAGAAGAATGCACCAGTAAACAGAAGAAAATTTTGGAGTTAGCACAGAATGGGATTCATTTCCTAAGAAGCTGCTCATTAGGAAGCCTGTGTGGTTTTAATGCTTGAGGAGTTGTGAAGCAATTTTTAGGTTGTGGTTCTTCCCTCAAGGCAAAGCTTATTTTTAAAATGTCAGTGTGATACTACTAATACATTTCATTTAGAAGGAAGGCCAAATGAAAATATCATGTCTACTTCTTTCAGAAAATTCTAATGCACCTCTTCATTTGTGTTTTGTCTCATCAAGAAATTTATTGGCCGAAGGAGAACTGCCAAGGTTTCATTTGTGTGAATTGTTCTTTTCTTTCCTTCAGTAAAGTGGCTTAGCAAAATCCAATAAATTGCTATCTAATTTTGTTTCTTTATCCCTTTGCAGTATGCAGTTTTCAGTTATATTTCTGGAAGGTGTTACTTCAGGACAATAGGTTTCTGTCACAGTTGTGGTTCAGGTTTAACTCGAATTACATTCTCTTCAGTACAAAAGGGACCTCTGTTACTGGTCTTGCACAGTATAGAAGGTGTTTAGCAAGAGAAAGAAAGTAATTTCAACCATCATCATACGAAAGTGCTTATGTGGATGTCCTGGAAAACTCTTTTGGCTGTTTACCAAATCAACTTCAAAGTAGTTGCTTGATTTTTGCCCACTCTATCAAAGAAATACACAAAATCTGCTGTATACAAATCAAAGTAGGGATCCTGCACTGGCAGAAACTGAAGCACAGTAAGTTCCTCCTGAACATGATGAACAACTCCCTTCCTGTGTGGGAAACTGAGCACAGGAACAGATTGCCCAGAGAGATTGTAGAGTCTCCCTCACTGGAGATATCCAAGGATCATCTGGACACAGTCCTGTGCCATGTGCTCTAGAATCACCCAGCTTGAGCAGGGAGGTTGGGCCAGAGATCCACTTCTGTGTCTGACCCTTTGTATGGCAAGGGAATTAGATAGCTAGAGGGCAGCTCATTCAAAGCATTTCTCTGAAGGAGTGGATGCAAGAGGCAAATTAAAAATTAAGCCAAACACACTGACTTAGTTTTTAAGAATCTGGAGCAGAACAGGAGGGTGAAACCCAAGCGAAAACATCTGAGTGAAGAAAAGAGCTGAGCACTTCAAGCAGTGAGTCAATGGTACTGCTTGAGAAGACATTAACCAAAGAGGAGGAAACAGGCAGCAGAGCTGTAACATACAGACGAAATCAGTTGGGTGCTCCCCACAGACCAGATAAGCCGAGCTCATCCCATTAGCCCCATTTTTATGTAGTAGCACCAGCGAAGGCTCTGGCAGTAAGAATAAAGGTTGATATTTCCATAAAGGTGTAGCACCTAACTTCCTGCTCTCTGGAAGAGGGAGCTTAATGTAGCCTGATCCAATCTTTTTAACCTCCGAGTCCCTGTATAACCTATTCTAGGTTCTCATCTCAGCTACAGCAACTTGACATCTTTGTGGAACCTCTGCCCCAAAGCACTACCCAGGGTGGTTGCAGCAGCGCCCTCTCTTTGTTGTAGCCATTTGCCTGAAGTGGCCCCTGACTTCCCCTCTCCCCACTACCCTCAAGGGAAAATTTACTTGTAAGTTGGAGTCTGAGGGACTTGTCCAGCTCCCATTAGAGTCAACAGTTTCTTAAATCCCTTCTTCATTCATCAGCTGTGTAATATTGTCTACTCGACGATGTTCACTGACACTTTTCTCCACCACCTACTTATTGATCTTTCAGGAATTCTTGCTTTCCTTCAGTCACTTTCTGCTGCAGGAAGGAAGCGCTGAAAAGGAGAAGGCTAGCCATTGATTTGTTTAAATCAATTGCTCTGCGTCTGCAATTCTTCTCTTTTGAAGGCTTTTTCTTTTCTGCATACCTTTAACATTTGGTAACCAACACCAGGTTTTGAATTTCCCAGCTCTTATATAACCTTTTGTGTAGGAGTCCTTTAGTTTCCTGGAGATCATGACTTTGTCATACTTCTTTCTAAAGGGTGAAAGTCTCCATTAATTTTTCTTAATTCTCTTAATTGCAGAATTTCCACTGGCTTGAGACTCACAATTTATTAATGATAGATACAACTCTTGTATTAATGGTTCCACTGAAATGCTACAAAAATGGTCTAGTGAACATTAAGATTACATTACACTGAGAAGGTAATAACAAAAGTTGTTGAAGCACTTAAACTAAGCACTATGAAAGTAACATAGACATTATGGATGAAGTGATTGTTTTTCTTGTTATGATATCTTTTTAGGCTCTACTTTTAACACTTTAATATGCCTCCTAGGATTTCAAAGAGCTTATTCAAAACCTCATTTTATACAGTTACCAGCTTTTTGCATAAAGCAGAATAAATATGTTCTCAATATAATTTAAAATAGTTTGACTATTGCAATTATAACCACATTAATTGTATAATGTGCTATATAACACAAACAATTACTTAACTGTGCAGAACAAGATAAGACAATTCAATTTCTAAAGACAGAGACACTGACTTGATTTCAGTGTTATTTAAGCATATATTTTCTGCCCGAAAACAACAATGTTCCATTAGTTCTTGGTGAGCTCTACTGTTGTAAAGAGTTAAAAAAACATTTATCTTAGAGGGCAGAGGATATATTGATTTTCAGTGGCTCTAAAGGTTTGCATGTTATGCCCAGGTGTGCATGCTTCCACTCTAAGGGAAGCCTCTGTATTGCCCTATGATCTCTCAGGCCTATCAAGAGGAGATTCCTCCTATAAGTGCTTTTCTACTACAGATGTTCCATACTTGGAATCCAGTGACAGGGCAAAGGATGTGCAAGGGCACTTTGAAATGGGTTAACATGTTTTTGTGTGTGTGTAGATGCTGAAGCTGATAGATGGCTGTGTTAGTAGAGTTATGCATAAAGTACCTAAGGCAAATCCCTGTCTGGTTTTATCCTGGTAATACAGGACATCAGTCCACAAGAGTGATTTTGTAACAATAAGGGTCATTGTGGTATCCCATGTCGTGATTCATTACAGGAAAGATGCAGAGGGGGAAAAGAAAGGAGCACATTAATTCTTATTCATTACTTTTCCAGGGACAATGATCTTTATAATGAGGCACATGTCTTGAAATTAAGTTCTATCCCTTCTTCATCAAGCAATGTAATTTATCTCCTCCTGGAACCCTGTGTTACTATCCAGCAAATGCTAAGCAAATAAAATTGTTGGATCTTTCATAGACTCTCATTATATCAGATTGGTTTCAGATATTCCAATTGTGAGATGAGGCAAATGAAAGGTGACTATTAGCATTACATTTGCATTTTAATTAGTGGATAATTAGTGTTCTTTAGTGTTCCTATTAATACAATTTAGAAAATAACTTACAGGTGATAATTAAAGAAAATGTATTTATTCACTTTTTATCTAGCACTCTAGGAAAAATCAAAGGGATTTTTACAGCAAAAAGTGAACTAGAAGTAATCATTCATATTTTTATTCTCTTCTCTTAATTGTCGTGTTCAGTCCCATTCATTAAACAATAGTTCTTAAGCTCTATCTTTAACACTACATTTTCCGTTATAAAGCTGCTTCACTCCTGTGATGGTTAGAAATCTTTTCTCATTTCAAGTCTAACTGACTGCTTTTATAATCATTTATTCTTGTGCCAGTACAGCCTCTGAGTTAAAAAATTCCAGTGTCTCTGTATTTATTCTTTCTTCCCCCACCCTACATATTATTAGATAGGAATCTTATTCATCCTCATAATTCTTATAGTTTAGCTTAGCAGGCCAAGTTCTCCTAGTCTCTTCCAACAGCTCAAGTTTTTGATGCCTATGCCAGTCTAGGAAAAGTATACTGCATCTTCTTGATCTGCAGCATTTCCATTGTGAGTCAGGTATTTTGAACATATGAAAACGAAAACATCTGTCTTGCCAATGAGGTCCTGGTAGGAAAATGTATGTGAAGCATAGAGAAAAACTGAAGTGTAGAATATATCTCTCTCCTGCTGATTTTTTTTTAACCAGGATATCTTGTTTTCTGTGTCTGTGTAAATTACAAGTTAAAATTTTCTTGCATCATTTTTCTTAGATCTCTATAGTTCTAAAGATACTGGAGGGCCTTTTGAGGACCAGCACACCATTTTTTTAATATGTTGTGTCATGTTTGTCTTTTTTTGCCTTGTTTGGGACTCATCCTTGCAGAATGATTAATTCAGGTGCCTTGTTTCTACCTCAGCTCTGATGCTTTTGCTTCCACTCCTTCTAAGAGTCTATAACATTTTCTCCTAGGACAAAAAAAAAATGCTTTGACAGAGGCTTCTTAATGAAATGGTGGTGACTCAAAAATCTGTTTTGTCCGTGTTATTCTTTATTTTACCTCATGTCTCATTATATCATTAATGCAGGTTATCTCATGCACTTTTACCAACATTTCCTTATTTCCAAAAGAGGTTGTGTCCTTCGGCTCACCTCCTTCTCTTCCACTAGGTTTTATTTACCTCTGCAACGCCACTTTTTATATTCTAAATCAGCAGCTAGAGCTGCTCCTTGCAATGGTATCCTGGGAGCCCTCCCAGACCCAGTTTCCTTGGACTAGATAGAGCCATTTAATCTACACCACTCTCTCTCTGGGTACTGATCTCCCCCATATGGGTACCTTCTGCTCTTTTCAGCTCTTTTCTGTTCTTCTCTCATTAGAAATCTGAATCAAAACCCAGGGCTCCTCCTTCCCTAGCTGAAGGGAGTGATAATAACAGCGACATAAAATGAGAACTAGGCACAAGCACAGATGGAAGTTTTCTGTAAGAATAACAATTGTGATTAATCTGCACTTCAAAATCTGTGTCCCCCCATCCCCTGTCGTTTCCCTCCCTCCTCCCCCCACTCCTGTGGCAAAGTCACCAAAAGGTTGCAGGTTACAAACTGATGCATGTTACTTTGCTACACCTTTAAACTACTGTAATAAAAAGGGTGATCAATAGTTCAGTTACAAAAGAGTTTTGAGGGGAGGAGAAGGTTTGACTGCTTGTGAGCCAGACAGCTCATCTCATGCAATGAGGCTGAACAACTTCTGTTTGATGATCGTCACGGTTGGGTGAAGTGGAGCAGGGAGGGAATAAATGTCTTTCAAATTAGATTGCAAAACTACAGGGCGAAAATGCTGCCCTGAATTTTTAACCAGCCAAAGATCTGGTTAACTAGAATTATGGCTTTATTTAATTTGATAGCTACTTCTCTAATTTATGCTTAAATTATTATGGCCCAGCCCTTTTTGAGAGGGGTCTGTTCTGAGGCTGGTTTTGTTTGCACAGCCCTCCATAGGTACCACTAAGGGCAGTTTTGCCTGCCCCCTCTGCCTCTCCCAGCTTTCAGTGAGTGAAGTTATCTCCACACAAGCTGCAGGGGCCGGGGGGGAGGTGGTCTCTGGCAGCATGTGAATTCATTCCCAGCATCCTAAGACACCTAATTTTGAGACGCTCTCAGGCACTTGCAGTGTCAGATGCTTCAAAGGGGGAAAATTCACAGTCAGGATAGACTGTGCCTAAACTTTAGAGGCAAGCAGAGAGGCCCTCAAAGGTCAGGGTAGATATAACCACTGAATTTTAATGGAAAGGCTTCCTTACTGGGTTGTGGATTGACAGCCCAAAGGGTTTACAGAAATTCTGTTTGCTTTACCAAAGTCTAAAAATGCACTTGAATTCATTGTTGAAGTAGTACCTCTCAGATTCAGACAATAAAACTAAATAAGCAGAATATAAGGTAAATCTCATGAACTTTGCTTCCAACTAAAATGCTTCTATCCTATTTCCCCGATGGCAGCAGTCAGTTAATTTGCTTCTGCTGCTGTTCTAACAGATGAATTACAAATGTGTTTGCTTTTCACAGTAACTTTGGATTATGCTGGATACATCACACTTGCTTTCAGTTGGGCAAAGTAGATGCCGTGCTGTCAGTCACTCTGTTTACATGAATCTTTTCATCATCAAAATTTATACTGTGCTCTCAACTGTCAATGAAATACTAGAGTGATATGTGGAAATATTCTCATGATTGAGGTCAGGTATCTCTTCAGAGTGGCAATGAAACCTTTTGTTTAGAAGCTTAGGTGAAATTGTGACTGTGTTAATTTGCACCATATAACAAGCTGGTCCTCCAGTATTAGCCCAAGGGGACAATAAAATTCTTCAGAATGTCTTTAATTCCGAAGCAATGTTCCTGTCTTCCAGCTACCCTCCAAAGGAAAGTGATTGACTTGTATTTGTTGTGATTTCTCTGTCAGGAAAAAAACAACAGGTAAATGGTGCTGCCTCTGCCAACAGCAAGAGGTGTTGGGAGCAGTGTAATGGAACGATAGACAGCCTGTTACGATGCTCCTGGTTACCTGGAGGAAATCAGTTCAGCTCCTACCACCAGAGAAAGATCTAGGGTAAAAGAATCAATTTACCCCACACAATTTAGGCTTCAAAAGAATAAAGCTGTCCTTTCCAAGTCCTTAGCTGATTGTAGCAGACAGAAGAAATGAGGTGTCACTAATCCTCTTGCTGCTTTCCCTGGCTGTTTGAGGAGTACAGATCTCTTTTAAAAGGCCTCCTGCAGGCAGCTCTGTGGCAGGTGAGTGTCTGCAGTGTCAGTGGGGCTCTGCATTGTACCTGTGTAGCAAGGCAGTGGTCTATTTCAAGGTCTTTAAAAGGTTAGATTTTCAAAAGAAAGTGTCCTTTCAGTTTCAGGATAAAAGTCTCTAAATGCCTTGTTTAGTTGGGTTACAGCTAAAATAATAATTAGCACTAGATTTGCTAGTGGGACCATGAATTCTGTTCCTTTTTTCCACAGCTTTTTCAAACTTCAGTGTAAGGAAGTCTTAATCCTTAGCTTGATTTGCCACTTTGTTGCCGTTGTTTGGACAAAATGCCACCATGCAACTGAAAATTGCTAGGATAGCACAAGCTCAGACAGTTTTACAAACAGTAGGTGTAGCATGGGCACCTGCAAATTCCCTCACTGTTCAGAGAGGTTGAACCCAGTGGACTGGGGTGCACACTGAGCATAATGGGCATCCCTGTGTGCGTGCCTGTGCCCTTCCTCATGCCTTGCTTCACCTTCATCAGAAAGCTGTCTTTAAGAGGTATCTTGGCTGAAGTTATTTCTGCTGGGACAGCCACAAAACAACTGAGCCACTGGGAGCAGGAGGTGGAGGGGTAATGTGGATATCAGCAGGGCTGGACACTGCAGAAACAGCAGCCAGCTCATGGAGAAAGGCATTTAAACAAAGCTAGGCCAGTTCTTTCCTGCAGGCTCCCACTGTGGAGCAAGATCATGACCCTTGTTCTTTCTCAAGCAGACATATTTTCAATTAAAGCTGCCTCCTTAACAAAAAGGGTACATATTAGAAAGGGCAGGCTGGGACATGTGATGGCTCCTCCAGGCTATTCCCCTGCAGAGTAGGTGGAACAATGGCCTCAGGCAAGGCTGCTTACTGGAATGAGGAAAAACTTTCTCTCGCTACCTTTCAAGACAAGGCAAGGGTGGGAGGGCATTTTTTCCTCTGAGATTTGGGGTTTTTTCCTCTATATGGATATCCCCTATTACAGTTCAGCTAGCATTAGTGTGTCCATTACAAACCTGTTTTTGTGAAACATGCCATCTATTTTATACGGTTTCTTAAAAGAAAATCACATATAATTTATAAATGGGAGCATGGAGAAACTTTTGGGTTCAAAAAAAATAGTATCCTACACCAAAAAAAAAAAAAAAAAAAAAAACCAAACAGAGAAGCTGTAACATTTCATTCCATGTGGTGTCCCAGTGATATCAGTTGCACATCCCCTATTGATCCAATTACTGGGTCACCACTGCTCTGGCCTCATCAGCTCTTTGGTCTGAACAGCCTGCAGGGTTGGCTCCTTTCATGACCAAACTATTATACTTACTGGGACAGGCGTGAAGGTAACCTCAATAAATCTTTCGTAAGAAAACCATTGAGATTCCTTGTTTCTCAGGAACTAACCCTTCATTTCATATTTTTAATGAGTTCTATATTATTCAGAGCACTGGCATCTCTGAATTCTTTAAAGACCCACCAAGATGCTAGTAGATAGGTGCATAGAGTCATCCTCTTTGCTCTCACTAATACAAATATGCAGATCTTGACACAGCAGCAAATGACAAAAGAGCAGATGTAGAGTGTCTGGCCAAAGGCCTGTCCAGCCCCATATGCTGACCCTGATATTTGTGAGATGCTGATACTTGTCTTCATGCTCTTCTGCTCTCCACTCTCCACCCATTTCCTCACCACTCCTGGGACAGGGACAGAAGTCCAGCTCCCATCTTCTCACTTCCCCTTCAGATGGCTGCTTCTCTGGAGACTCTTTTGCTTCTCTGTGATGTTTCCTGCTTCCATTTCCCAAAGTCCTTTAACAGCTCCTTTACTGCAACTGTGTAAAATTGACAGTGCTTTAAACCTAGGTCCTATGGGCATGCTTTATGGGTGCAGCTGTTTACAGCTGTGACTTGGTTACACTATTCCACAGAGAATTTTGAACCTATTCCACAAGCAGTCGGCTTCCTCAGAAAAGGTACACCATGATAGTCAATTTACCTCTGAAGGAATACCCTGCACATATCCCTTTTACATTTTCGCAGTAAAGAGTTCAATGTTCATGTAATGCAGAGAAAACATCGCACCCCACCTGTGATTTGCCACCTTCACTGATCCCTCATTTTCAGAATAAATCCAACTCCCAGCAAGAAAGTGTCGCTTCAAAGACCCTGGAAGTCACTGTGTCCTACAAAATGCTATTTTGCCAAGACTGGAACTCAGATGCAAAAGCATAGGTGTGTGGGAGACAAACAGAAGAATAGACTATTGATGCTTTGACCACAATCCAAAACAGAAATTTTCTAAAATGTAATACCTTTTTAAAAAAAAAATAGGTATCTTCCTCTTGCTGTGATTTTTGAGAGTCCAGCAATATCCTGTAATATGGAGCAAAGGAGATAAAAGAACAAGTTCTCTGCCCAAAAACAATTAGAAAGTAGACATGTAACAAATCCTTGAGATACAATCCCTGAGACATAGCTTGGTTATTCTCCTGTAGTGGTTATAGGGGAGCAACAGTTGTATGGATTATGAATAACACAAGCCCTGATGCTCCCAGAGTTTGCTCCCGCTCCCCAGGAGGAAATGCCCTTCCACTCAGCACAGCTCTTGAGCTGCTGCATTGCAATCATTGACTGCTAGCAAGCTTTCATTGCAGTTAAAGGGTCAAAATATAGTTAAATGAAAATGAATGCTGTCATTCTGTCAGGCTGGGGTACTTAACACCTTCTTTGCCTCAGTTTTCAACAATAAGACAGGCTGACCTCAGGACAACTGGCCTTCTAAGCTGGTAGATGGGGACAGGCAGCAGAATAGCCCCACTGCAATCCAGGAGGAAGCAGTTCATGACCAGCTGAGCCGTGACTTGATTAGATCTGTGTCTGGCTGGCCACTCCACCGTATTTTGTGGAAGGCCTGTGTAATTTAAAGGAAAATCCAGATTTTAAAGCATTTTCTAATTTCCTCCTCCAAATTTTTCTTTTTCAACATGCAGTATTTTTATTCCTTGATTCCCATGAAACAGAGGACACAAAGCTGTGTTATGTTATCAAATAGGTTAGTGGCTGGGCATTTTTGTTTTGTTTTGGGGTTTTTCTATTGTTTTTTCTTTTTTTTTCTCAGGTGTTAAAATCTTAATGGCCTGTAGTCCATGCACTGGCTTGTAGTCCACCCTAAAGATATTCTAGCATGCAGCTTTCATAAATTGCACTCACTGAGTTGAAACAATAACTTTAAAGTACCAGTGGGGGTAAAAATGTATCATCTCTTTCCATTTGGATTGCCCTCATTACATAATGATGGTTAGAAGTGTTTTAAAGTACAAGTATAAAACTCAGCCATGTGTCAATCACTTCCAGAGGTGCTACTGCAGAAGCAAAATAAGTCCAACAGACAGGCAGGAATTAACTTAGAGTGATTTTACAGGACACAAGAAAACGAAAAGCTCTGAGGACTTGTATGCCCCTGCTTTTAGGTGTTGCCAAGTGTAGAACAGACTATATTGAATTATGTACCCATGCACCTGTTTTGTTTGGGGTTTTTTTTTGTAAATCCAGCAAAGCTAATTGTTCTAGTGCACATCACTGTTTTCTTTGTGAAGCTCTTCACAGCAGCTTTTAACTCCCAGCTCTGTGCTTTAATAACAATACCATCTGGCTGAGTTTTTCAGACTTGCCTCTGGGGGTAGAAAGACCGTTTTTTCCATTATAATTAATGAGATTTGGGTGTCCAAAACCCCTGGGCAGTTTTGAATACATCACCTGCGTCTTTTGGGGTTCAGAAGTGCTTTGAGACTTTCAGACAGAAAAGCCATTAAGCTGACCTGAGATGATAGGATGCTATGCAGTCTTGCTGCTCAATACTAGTTTCTGTGTGAAGTGGCCAAAGCTTGCTCTGTTGCACCTGAGAAGCAATGTTGTTGGCTTGGTTAAGAATGAACAAACCTGTTGAGGACCTTATCAAGTACATTTAATTCTTATTCCGGAAATATTGACCTGAAGGCCAGAAAGATATTTTTTTGTTGTCCGTATAAGAGTAACTTTTTCATTGGCTTACATTAGAGAAAAATTTGGTACTCAGAGAAGTACATAAAATTCTGGCAAGCTTCAGTAACAGCAGCTATCTGTGGTATGATAAATATGCAAAAGTTTGCTTCAAAATGCTATGCACAAAGGGTGTCCAGCCTTAATATCAGGCTTCAAAATCTTCATATGATCCCAGTCAACAAAAGCCCTTCCATATTTACAGAAGAGATGAGAAAAGAGGGCAGGCAGTTGCCCCTAGTCATCCTGCAGACTGGATTTCAGCTGGGAGGGCAGACCTTAACTGTCCCTTCTTCATCATTTCTGGCAGCTGATGGCTTGGAGGCTTCCACAGCTGGAACATCTGGAACCAGTGGTGCTGGGGAATCACATTTGAATTGAACATCACTCTGGTCACCTCATTCTTAAGCAAACTGCTAAAGAGATTGACAGCATAAATGCTGTACCAAATTATTTCTATCCTGTCAGTAAGTAAAGCCTGTCTGATGGCAGATGTATTTTGTAAACATCTGCATAAAGTGTTCGGCATTTATTATGAGTCATTTCTCCATGAAAATTGTGTGACAATAAAGATTTCTAAGACAGAATTAAAAATGTTTTCTATCTACTGCAGGAGAATCCTTTCAGCAGAGGTAAGATAGATGGGCTCACTAAAATAGCAAATGATATACAAAGAAAGTGGCTTCATGCAGAGGGCAGTTATTTGCAGTTAAATGGCAAATAAAAAGTAAGTAGTGAGTCAGTTCAAATAATATTTGTTGGGGTAATCTATTGGGTGTGCTTATATAATCTATTTATAAGAATCTACATAAAAATCTCTGTACTCAGCCTTAAGAGTCTTGTCCAGTTTTATGCTGTTTTGGACTTATAACTAAGGTTTCTTCTGTGTGTTTTACAGCAAAAAATGGATTTTGAGAAAACCCATGATCTGTCAGAATTGTCATGCAATAGTTTTCTGGACTAAAAAGTGATACCTCAGATATGACTCAGTTATTAGATTTGTAAACTGCATGTGGGAGGATGTGGTTCTATGCTCAGTGTAAGCAGATGCATGTCTTGTACCACCTCTCAAAATAGCATCTTCAACTGCAGGATCTCAACTTTCCCTTCTGCCAGTGTTCGCAGGGATCAGATCTGGCTAAAGATTAGCCTGCATCTCAGAAAATAAAAAATGAAATATAACCATAAAGTGTTCAGAAAAATCTATTTGCTTGGCTGAGCCAACTCAATGAAAGGATGGAAGTACAAGGTTAAGGGCAGAAAGGGAGCAGGAATCACCCTTCTGTCCCGTATGTGGTCTCAGCTTATGCCTCTAATGTCATCACACTTGATATAAACACACCCATACAGAAAACATACAGGCAATTCAGGATATCAAAAGCAGCTGGCTACATGCCAGCATATAATAATTCTTGATAAATCGCATTGCTGACTATTGGATCTAACGGGGGTTGTGTGTTTTTGAGGTTGTGGGTTTTCTTTAAGACTGCCAGCTCTATATTCTACATGGATTTTAGGCAAGATCAGAGAAATAATTAGCTATGTAAGTATGTGCAGAAATTTCTCTCTTAGTGAAACAGAAGGAAATCCTGACAGACCTAGATGAGATGGAAGAAAGGACAGCAGTTTTCCCAGGAATAAGACACGTGTTTCAGAATAAATGCTGTGTGTAAAGAAAATGACAGTAGACTCAGTAGGATGTCAAAAGATATGGGCATGGTAATGTCTGCAAAGACTGCAGACTGGCCTCTGGAACAGTTTATTAGCTGGGCTCAGCAAATCACTTCTTTCCTTGTTTACTGGTATAAGTGAACAAAAAGGGAATAATACTGTAATTCAAGGAATTACAGGGAATTCATTGCAGAGCATTTGCACCATGTAGCCAGTTGTTAAATGATATAAACATTAAAAAGGCAAGACCCCACTTATGCTTCTGGAAGGGTAGAACCTTTGTATTAAAGGGAAAAAGAATGTAGAGCAATAATCCAAGAGGGGATTGTTGATACATGTATCCTGTAAGAAAATCATTGTGAGCTACTGCAGGCTTCTATTTATTTTTCCATGTTTCCACCACCACCCCCCTCCCGAGACAGTAGCTGAACTGTGACTGAAATATTGTTTTTCCATCCCCAGATGGCAGTGCTGCATTCCAAGATAATAACACTCGGTAGCTCTGGGAGAGAAATGCTGCCGGTCTCTGGCTGTCTTACATGCCATGTTTCTTTGTTTCAAGGGAAATATGCTACAAATTCTCACATAACAAGACTGGGGTAACCAGGATGGGCTTTCTCATCCAAGTCTGACACAGCAGCCATCTTCTGTTAGAGGCACTCACCAGATCGCAGCCTGTTCATGAGAAATTAGGTCTGCGACTGCGAGTCAGAAATTCTGGTGAACTTTAACTGTGCAGTTTCTAATATCTTCTAGGTGGACTAGAGAAGAAATAAGCATGATGGCTATTTTGGCTCTTAAAGGTGCTGTAGAAGAAGACTGCTCATACTAATCCTGGTTCACAAGCCTTTGGAATCTGGCCTAATCCTGCTTCCACTTTCTTCACCAGCACAACCCTTTCAGTCCTCAACAGGGCAGGCACTGAGCAGCATTGTAGGTACTACAGTAGGCTGTTAAATCTCACACTGGCTTGCAGGCTGAGATACTGGCTTGGTCCCACTGTGCCTGTCTCTGCACAGTTGCATGGTCTCTTCAGTTATCTGGCACAAGAACTGAGCTCTTATTGCACCCTGGGCTACCCCCACTGAGGTGTAACAACACCCCTTTGCTGGGCAATCTGTAACGTTCCTTACTTTATCCTAAACATGAAACAGATGTGTGTTGGAGTAAAAGAAACCTGGTGCATAGGGATGGCTGCCAGCCCCAGTGCTGTATTGAAAAGATGATAAGGAGGTCTTAGCCCCTCTAGAGAGCCCAGGAGAGCCAGTCCTGTTCTCATGGAATGTGAAGCTTTTTAGCAATTGAAAATCCAGCTGAATGCTCTCGCATGTTGTTCTCTTGTATTTTGAAATGATGAGCAAGGTCCTTCCAGGTTGGGAGGGTATGATCTTTTTCAAAGATCTTCACTCCCACTGCAGCTGTTTCGTGGGTAGCAGGCAGGAAGCTGAAAAAGGACTTGTTCTTTTCCTTTACTGGAGACATTTGTGTGTGTCAAGCCCTCTATAAAAATTTCTGCTACTTTGTGAATATACTAAATCCCAGGTGGCACTGAAGTACACTTCAAGATAATGCTATGACCCCCTCCCTCGGCCACCCTGTTTGCAGTTTACAACTCAGTGAGGAGAGGCTTTTTCCCACCTTTCCTGACAACATGCTCACAGAGCCAGTAAGGAAAGATTAAATGCAAGCAGAGCTGGGATATGCATTGCCCTTCCCCTGACAAGCCCAGGGCAGAGGAGGACAAGAGGGCTCCCCGGGTCATAGTTGAGCAGGGAGGAAGAAGGGGAGGACAGCAGTAACGGCACGAAGAATCTGCCACAGAGGCTTCATCTGGAGGTGGTGCTGCTCTCTGCTGCTCTTTAATCGGAGCAAGCAGTAAATATAACCTGGCCTTCCCAGTTAATAGGATAAGAGAAATGCAGATTTAGTTCAGAGCAGCTACTGCATTGCTAATGGTGCTTGGGTCACAGCTTGCATCCTCAAGCCCTCCTTTATCCTCTTTTATTCCCTTTGATTTTCTTTGATAGGAAAAAAATCCCGTTTTTCCAGAAGGAAACATTTCTTTTCCCTTTCCAGGTTTCTCTAATTTATCCCCTCTTCACCCCAAATTCCTGCTATGTCCAGAGCCATGTTTTCCAACCCATTGTCCCCATGCCCACCTCTTTCACTGACCTCAGAAATTAATAACCCACCTTACCTAAAATGAAACATAATCAAACATAAATTGTGAATTCTCAGCTCTGTCACAGCTGGAATTTCTCTATTCTTCTCTGCTAGCTGTGGGGAGCTTGGAGAAAAATCTAAAAAGTTAAAACTAAAAAAATCCTTAAAATCAAACCCATAAGCAATTTTTTTTTCCTAGTGGAAGCACTCAGCCCTCTAGCCTACTGAGAAGACCAGGACCTCCTTATCACTAAGCCACACACACAGACCAACAAATAAACATATCTGTAAATAAAATGCAGTAGACATAGTATTTGAAAGAGAGGGGAAGAAGCTATCCTTCAAAATGGGGGCTGGATTTGGAAGCCCTCTCCTCCTGAAAACTATTAGCAAAGATGAAAAAGACAGTTTGTTTTTAAAGCTGTATTATCAAACCCCTAAAATATACTTTTTTCCTCCTTAAGTCTGTATACACAGAAAAGAGGGCAAAGGAACTCGGTAATCTCAGCCATCTAAAGACACATCTGCTCATCCCCAGAATTTGATTTCAGCTGTCACCAATTCACCTGAAATGATTATATGGGAAGCCAAGCTTATCAACTCCAGTTTCTTATTTCCAGTGATTACAGCACTTTGCAAGTCTGATGTTTTTTGCCTGCAGAATATGGCAGATTGAAATATAATATTGGTTTATTTTTTAAATAACCAGATTTCTCAGTTCAAAAGAAAACCAACACAAAATATAAACAATATTACTGCTGCTTCAGAATAAAGATTCTTCCATTTTCTAGAATAAGTTTGCTGCCAAATCAATGATTTTTCCATGACTAGAACGTATTTTTCATTTAAATGTTAAATATGTAAAGTTTACTGAAAACAGAGATATTTTATCTGAAATTTAAAAACCCAGAACAGTCTTCTTCCCTCTAAATAGAAAAGAAAATTTGTAACTGCTTTTTATAATTTCCTTTATAAATGTACTGAAAAATTACGTTTGACACGACTTGGAAATAGAATCTGCCTTTTTTTTTTCCAATGTATTAAATTGGAAGACAGTAGCAAAACTTGTTGCTCTGGTTGGATTAAATCACCCTGACATTAATATTACATGTCTTTCACTATTAATAAACAATGTAAAAAAAGTAAGAATATTTGGTATCTTCTTAAGACTGAGATGGTATAACACTTTCTGGGATACAGCCATCCCTGGCATACTTGCAGGGCACATGTAGATAAAGGGATATGGTTAAGGGTTTCTCCTTCTTTTGCAGGGAAATATGTGGGGGAAAAAAGGCACTGGAGAGTCTAAGAAAAAAAGCAATTAGAAGAAAACGAAACATTATGGGGTTTAGGAGAAAGGGCTAAATAAAAGGGGGCTTTGAATTTCCTCATACACGAATTGTTTTCTTATTTTGTCCATGGAACCTTAGTTAGAAATAAACGGGTTGCATAGGAGAGATGTCAGTCTAATCTTAGATTTTCCTTTGAACCAAAATCCTCTGTCTAACTGCCTGGGTCAAAAAGGGCAGCCGTGTTATAGAGCTTAGCTGGCAGAACTTGCTTAAACGTCTGTCTTCTGACAAATCACTGTTTTTAAAAACAGAAGTGACTCAGAGACATGTGGGACAGGAAGGCTGTGCACCTCAACTGGCAGCGGCTTAGCTCTCCAAATCCTCCCAGGGAAGGTAAACATATAAGGAACATTTATTTTGATTCTGTGGCATGTCTTGTAAATATGCATATTATTAGGACAAAGGGCAATAGAAGATGCCCCTTACCCAATTTTCCTGGTTTGAGTAAGCAGGAATTTGTTTCAAGTCCTCTTTCATAACTTGGCGTAACTGGGAACCCTCTTGCTCCTGGTTTTGTCTTTCTGCCGCCACCTACTATGCAGCTGGAGCATGAGTTTCACTCCAGACATTTAAATTGCAGTATTTGTTAAGACTACTAATAAATATGACCCACTGCAGTGGCACTTTGTGTTTCAGAGAGATCTTTCTCTCTCTTGCAGACTGTCAGATTTTGTTTTCGTTACTCGTGTGAAAGTACCCGATTCAGCTGGTGAACAACCACACGTATTTGGCTGAGTGAGCTGGAGGGAGCCATCCACCAGAATTCACAAGACTGAGCCAGCCTGGCCGCCCATACCAGCAAGCAGGATCCCACTGCAATCCGGATTTCTTTTCAGCCAGATATTGTCAATTTCTATTCACTTTTATATTTTTATTTATTTATCCACAATCACTATCCAGAATATTCATCCTGGACCAGATTCTGACATTTTGAAGGTCTAATTACCAGTCTAACAGGGAAGTCTATGTTAATTGTCAGTAAGACAGTGAGACTATTATTGAAGTAACTGTTTGCAACACACCTAAATGCCTGTTATCAGCAAGGGAGAAAGTCTGCCAACTTTATGCTAAAGAGAGTTTTTACACAGAGTGGGTTTTTGATTTGGGAAATTAAATCAAAATACAGAGGGTATTTCCAAAAAGAACTATTATGAAGGGATATTGAAAAAGAAGATGAAGCCGGGAGAATGAGAAAGAAAAAGCTGCTTGGGAAATTTTTCTCTGGATGCATAATTTAGTTTGAGGGAAACAGAAGATGGGGGAAAAAAAAGAGGAGAAATTGTCTTTTCTTTTTATGCACTGGGAGCTGGAGACAGGTTCTTGGGAGTAGCACAGGAGCACTGCTACTGCTTCTAAAATTTCTCAGGGGCTTGATTACTGCAGCTTGCTCAGGTTTAAAGATACTGACACCTTTGTGGGAATATTTCTGTGGAGTGGACATTCAAAGCTTGTTTTACTTCTATGTTTTTTCCTAATTTCATGGGGCATTACCACAGATAGTCCAGGAATGTAACTGCTCAAATTTCTTCCTGTTGCAGAGACCCTTGATCTCTTCTGCTCTGCATTTGTGACATATTCTAATACTGTGCTTTTCCTGTTTAACCGTACACTGAGGGTAGTCAGGGTTTATGCATTCTATGGGACTGCTGACTATTTCTGAAATAATTTTTATTGTGTTTGCCTATGTCAGTGAAGGAGATAAACCTGTTGGAGGAAAGAACCACCTAATGGCACCTGATACTATCACACAGAGAAAAATTTGCCATGAAATCACTCGCCAGCTTGTAGCCTGCTCCCTGTGAAGCACCGGATATACCCTAGGGCAGAACTTCTACCCCCAGGTCTTTGAACCATGCAATCTTGTCAGGTATTTGTATCCACTCCTAAGTGTTATGAAAGTAAATAGGCTAAATCAGCTGCCATCCAGTACGTTTCATTAAGAGTTAATGTTCAATCATAATTTCTCAGAGTCCAAAGGGAAAAAAATCCAGGATAACTTGAAAGATGATCACAATTTGATACTGATTACCAAATATTGTGGTGGGCTATGACTTATACAACAGGTGTTTCTCAGAAATTATCTAATAAATCATCACTAAACAACATGGAAAAGTAAAACACGTAGATTGCTCTGGAAAGCAATCAGTCAGCTCATTTCTGTTATCTTTGCAATGCTTCTTTCTGGAGTAGGCGTCAAAGAGATCTCTTGGTGGAAATGGATATTTCAACTCACTAAGGCCAGCTCAGTTGTTTGAAGATGCTTATTCTACTGGGAAATTTATTTTGATGTGCACTCTGTGATGCTTTAGCCCATTCTGGTTAAGAAGATTTTAGGATAGAGTTGATAGGAGATAGTAAAAGTACTTCCCAGAGAAAGTGGTAAAACTTCTTTTTAGAAACTCATGAGTTTTGCCCCTCCTATGAAAGTTTGAAAAATATAGACAGTCCTTAGAAAATTCAATTAAAAAGTAGTATTTCTCCATCTGATTCCTGGAAGCTGCTGCAGTGGGATGTAAGTGCTGGGTTTGGTGTACAGGTATTGACCATGCAAGATGACAATATTGATGTTGAACTGAAGTGCTTTTCCTTGCAGTATTCCATGTGAGAATCTATATGAGCTTTGAAGCTCTAGTCATACTACCAAGAATTTCTCAGTAAACCACCCCTTTTTCTCACAGAAACAAGATCATCTGATCCTCTTAGTATATTTCTGTAATGAAGGATCTAATTGTCTCTTTCCTGATTATTCAGGGTCTTGCCTGTTACAAACTCAAGAGTTTGGACAACTCTATTCTTTTCCTTGTTGCTGCTTGAGTTTTCCAAAGGTAGTTTTCTTGATTGCATTCCCTGCTGTACAATCTAACACCGAAGTATGATAGCAACTATCACTTGACCTATTTCTGTCCTCCTAATCCGAAAAATAAACCTAATTTAATTTATGAAAGAGTGTTTACTAATTTTTCTTGCCTTGTGTGATTTGGATTGTGAACTCCAGTTTTTCTGGTGGTGAAATTCACAGTATGTTTTCAGCCATGCTTTGTAATACATTTCTTCCTTTTTCCATAATGACTCAGTTAAATGCTGCTTATTGTGGTAAAGTTTCCAGAACATTTTCTCTTTCTATGTCTACTGGGGCATCTTTGTTAATGTTCGTTATGAGCCTGTACCAAACCTGTACCAAACAAAGAAAAAGGAAACATTCCACTTGGAGGAATCTGACTTTGGATCAAGCTCTGAAACTCCATTTTGGTTTTAAATGGCTTCTCCTTCCTCAACCCTCCCATATCTGTGCAATGCATTGAGGGAAGGAAAAAGCTAACACTATTGCAATATCCTTTCCCTCATTTAAAAGCAGTGCTTTTAGAAGGAAATAAATGTGATATTGTGTACTCACTTATAATAGCCATGGGTAAAATTATGCTGCATTGGTTATTGTTCTTTACATATATTACCAATTGAAAAGGAAATGAAGTTAGAATTAATGGATCCATTTGTACAAACATGATTGTTAATATTAATATGCAGGGTAAATCAGTTGGCAAGAGCAGAAATAAATTATTGAGTGTCTCGAACACAGTATTTCACTAGAGACTAACTGCACAGATGCTGAAAATACAATCCTGTAGCTAAACCGGTGTGTGGGGAGACTTCCCCTAGAGTTCAGGAGAAATATCAAAGTGCAGATTCCCCGTAGTACACTCCTATTGTCCAAAAGTCTACAGGTGTTGCCAGGAGATTATTAGTGTTTTCTGAGAAAAAGCACTCGGCAAAGGAAGGAGCTGGTGGGAGTAACAACCTTCCCCATTTCCTTTTGTGGCTGCTGGGCTGACATTGCAGCTGCAGGACATTCTGAATTGATTTTCCATTTGAAAAAATAACCACAGGGAGTGGGTTGGCTTTTTTTTTTTCTTTTTTTCTTTTTTTTGTAGGTTCAGACAGAGTTGTAATAACCCAGTTTTGGAACCTGGCCTGCCTGGGGAGTGCACAGATTGACTTCCTCGTACCTCCACTCTAAGGACAGACAGCACAAGCAGAAGGACTGCAGATATGGTTATTACCCTCAGATGTGCAACCTCTTAGGACAACACCCTGTTCCTACTTAAGAGGTAAAGCTTTGGAGAGCTCAGTGAGAATCTTACTACTTAGTAGTAGAGTAGAAGTTTTAGTGATCAATTAATCTTGTTTATAAATTATTCCTCTAAAAACATTCCATTCATGGTCTTCCTTTATGATGTTGAAAGTAGTATTTTTGTGCATCAATGTGGCATACAGGTAAAACCTTATAAAATGAAAGCCTTGTTGCCTCAGTAAAATCGTGGCTCAGGCCTGTTACTTTGGCTAGAGAAGGACTGTGGGAAAGAGGCATAGCTGAATTAGAGGTAGAAAAACATGTTGAGTGATTATTTTATATTCACCTATATAAAATAATATATAGGTGGTGATTGGTTGAATCAAGTAGGTGTGTGGTGATTGGTTGAATCAAGTTTGTTGTGCTTTAAAACTATTTAAAAAGCTAGAAACTATAAAAAAAGGCCAGGTAGTATTAAAGAAATGCTTTTTGCCTGAAGTCGTTGGTGTGATTCGTGCTTATCTCATCTGTCTCAACACGACACATCAAGCCCAAATTTCTTTTAATTACTGATTACCTTCCAGGCAATTAGTTTTTTGGGAAAAGGAAAGACACCCATCATAACCACACATCCTTGTTCTGTAATCTCCCTCATTATATCTGATTCTTTCAAAAAAAAAGGTGTGATGGTTTTGCTGGCCTATTTCAGAGCTGATTTGAAATTGCCATAGTGAGACAAAGCTATCAATCTCTTAATCTTAAGAAACTGCAGATCAATCCAGAGCTTTCTTTTTTTATATAACAAGGAAGGGCAATTTTCCTAAAATCAAGCAATCCTCTTGGACAGGGTCTTTCTTTGTTTATGTGAAATACTCTAATATTTTTTTCCTTTTATCCATTCACCAAGCTTTTCAAATGCAACAGTGAAATAACATTAGAAAAAAAACCACATGACAATCACTAAAATGTTATATTCTGCATCTGAATGATAAGAATCCCATTAAAACTCAACATTAAAGCATTGTTTGCTGGAAGACAAATTGTCATGGCTTTGATAAAGAAAAACAAAAACAACCTTGGCTTTTCCAGCTTTAATCAAGTAATTTGTGACCCAGTAAGAGCTCTGTACTGCTGAGTTATTTTTGGAGGATTTATCACAGGTGTTTCACTTGTGTTCAGCACATCCTGATTCTAATCTTAATACTCTTAACAATAGTAAGGCAGCTTTTGAGAACAAGCAGACTGGCTCTCCTGGTTACTTTGTACTGCGTTCTTACACAAGCATTATTTATTTGGGATTTGAATACCTTTGCCAACATTCATTTCACCTAAAAAACAGCTCCATCCACATAGGGGGTCTTCTCGCATCATTAAGTTGTACAAAGAGAGACATTAATGGACAAATCTAAAATTTGGGCCAGTTCTTCCACGTTTGAGCAGTTATCAGTGTGCTGGACAGCACCCATTTGAAGGAGCATTCCTATTCTGAGTGCTCACCACTTGAGGTCTTCTCATCCAGTTGACTGGCATCTGGGCCGTGTTGTGGGCTTAAATCATGATGCCGTATAAACAGAAGCAGAAATAACCCACAGTTCTCTAATTAGCCTCATTAATTCATTACTTGTGAGAGCTCCTGGTTTCACTGGTCCTATGATGGATTGCGGCAAATGCAGTGTGCATCCCAAGCCAAAGGCGAGGGCATGTAAGAGCACTGTCCATGAGATGATCTCCAGATCCAGCAGTGAATACTTCTGTTTAAGTACTTAATATTTTTTTAAGTACTCCAGATCATTTTTCTTCCAATGATTATGCTTTTACTGTTTGATAAATAAGACTCTGCCTGAGGATACTAGAGGGCATGCAGCACCAGAATAATATCTTTGCAACATATTTTGAGTGGTGATCACACCATTTCTAGCTCACCATATGGCTTAGTGCAGCTGTCCTAGCATTAAAATGACCTTCTTCATTACATAAAGGTCACAGATGCAAAATTCAACATTTTGTAACCCTTGGCAGGGGTACAGGCTACGCAGGGATACACCTGTTTTCCTGCCTGCAGTTCAGAACACCATCACCCATTAGTTGATTAAAACACGGGGATTGAAATTTAGTTTGCATTACTGTAGATACCATCAGTTAATAAACTTAGATGTTATTAAATAGTTTAGTGTGCTGAGTTTAATAAGTAAGAATGCTAACATACTAGCATCAACTTCTTTATAGAGTTTTTTTTGTTATCCCTAGTAAGCAGAACTGATACATCCTTTTTTACTGAACCTGGCAATATTCTCATTTTTAAGAAAAGAGAAAATAGGAAGGAAGTTAATGCAATGCCCAGGTGTTTCTGTACATAAAACAGTTAAGTTTTTCTTCACTCAGAGAAGAATTTTTTTGCATATTAATAGTGGAGTGGAGAGAATGCCCAGTCTTAACCACTTCCCCATGCCTTGTCCTGCAGAAGCTGCTCTGTTAATGAAGAGCTGAACTGGATTTCCCTGCTGTTTTCCCCAAACTAGCAGAAAAACCTTGGGATATTCCTCAGTGTGTTTCTCCTGTTGCTTCATGCTGCTTCAGTCAGGCAGCATATTGAACAAGATGGAGTACATGGCCTCTTGACTAAATCAGGATTGTGAAGGTCAAGAAAGGGCACGGATAACCACTAAAACACACTCGTCTCATAGGAGTGCTCAACAGCATTGCCTTTTGATGGGTATCGCTAGGAAAAAAAAGCTGTAGTTGGCTTGCACCTCTGAAAAGCTGCTAGATAGAATGTTTTAAACAGCATATTCTAAGAAATCGAATTGAATCTAATCAAATCGGATTGAACAGAACAGATCAGCTAATTTAGTTGGAAGGTACCTACAACTAGTCCAACTCTCTGACCACCTCAGGCTTCCCAACAGTTCAAGCATAGTTTTAAGGACATTGTCCAAATGCCTCCTAAATAGTGATAGTCTTGGGGCGTCAACCACCTCTCTAGGAAGCCTGTTCCAGTCTGTGACCACTCTCTCAGTAAAGAAATGTATCTTAAGTTGGGCTTGATATTGTTCTTTCCAGTTGACCATCCAAAAGTACTTTGAGGCAGCCACTGCAAATTCAGTAGTCCTTTTGGAGGGATTTCATCAGTACAATGCTAATATATTCAGGAATATCTCAAAATCAGTTTCCGTCAGCCAGTCTCAGAGCAGCCTATCACTCATGCTATTTCTGCCTGCTCTGTGTGTCTTCTTTAGCAATGAGCTTTCATAAAAGCTACTGATTTAGTTTGTTTAGGACATAACCAAAACCTGCTCCCTGACAACCTAATTGAACTTGGAACACCTAATGAGGGAGCATTTTGCTAAAAAGGGACAATCATTGATCTGGGATGTGACATTTTTTCCAATAATTAATAAAAAATCCTAAGGCATATGGAAATTTGACACAAACAACACGCCAAACCAAACAAACACCCTAAGACTGAATTTTATTCCCGCAGGTAAGGGACAAAAACAAGTGAAAAGGCACTGAAGGTAAAGTACATGATGCTCAGGGAGATTGGCACAGCATTATGAAGCATCTGATTTCAGCTACCAAAGGGGCTCATATTGATTTTTTTTTTCATTCTCTGTGTGTTCCTTTACAGAGACTTCAAATACAGTCTCCATTTTGCTCTTATGAAAACCACGTTTTGTGGAGGGCAGTGTGGGGGAGGGAAAAGAATAGCTCTTTCTGCTTGAAAAATAGCAGCCTACTTAGCACTTACCAGAGGATTATACACCCTAACGTTCTGAGAAGCTCCTTTTCAGGTACACAGAGGGAAAATGGATGCCTTGGGAGTATTTAGAAATTATTTAAATCCATGCAGGCTGTTGAGTTTTTTCTCATTTGTGCATTGTGAGAGACAGACTCAGATTCTAGCCATCACTTTTGGAGCTATAAAATTTAAATTAAGGGCAAAGAACATGGAGCAATTCAGAAATATCTCTATTTGTGGATCATAATTGAAGTAACTGAAAAGATTGTTATACAGAAAATATTCTCTCTTCAGGGCTGCCCCAGCAGCTAGAGTCTGACTCCTTGATGTTCAGACAGGGAATATGGAAAACTCCTGTCATGATCCAGGTCTGAGTGATGGAAAGATCAAGTCTTCATTCAGTCAATTTTTTCTGACAGCTTAGAAAATTCTAAATCTTTTCAAGATCAAAGGAAGCTATATTAGCAGCACCAATACCTGATTTTATTCCTTTTTTAAGAGAGGTTGTTATTCTTAAGTAAAAATGCAAAAGTTCTAAGAGGAACATAACAATTATTAACATATAAATTTTACTTCAGCATGAGGAAGGGAGAGAACTCCCCTTTCCTCACTTTTCCCTAGCTGATTTTTGAGGAGAGGCTTTAACCAGAGTCCCTCCAAACTTTCGTCTCCACCATGCCTTCCTAACAGCTGGAGAAGTGTCATATTTTGTGCAGTCACACACTGGTTTACAGTTGTTCCCTGCACTCTGGTTCAGAGATTTAAAATGGCCAGAGATCCTAGCAGACGTATGGCTTGCACTGGATCCCTGAAAAATTACTTGTTCTATTGCTTTTTAGGACACTGTTAAAAAAAAAAAAATTAATTGTGTTAGAATTTTAGAGGAAAAGAAAAATACTGTAAAAAATACTGTTGCTGTTTCTCAGTGTTTGGCACTGTAACAGACCAGAATTTGAGCCATCCAAATGACAGTTTTAGAGAAGGGGGAGGGAAGGAAGGACAGCAAAAAAATTCTCAAGGCTCAAACAACTTTCCGTTTTACCCCACACGTTATCTGACAGAACTAAAAATCCAGCAGGAAATTAAACCTGAACACCTTACAAAGAACTGCTTAGATGTGATGTGTGATTATAGATGACTCATTCCCATTCTGGAAGACTGGTCTCCTTTAAAGATTCTAGAAAGCTCTGTTTTCTTTAATTTTTTTTCCCCAAAGATATTTTACATTTTCATTTTCTAAATATGATCTATAGACAGTGTTTATTTCATACAAAATAGGAAACATATCAAGCTTCTTTTAATTCTGTTTCCTAGCTTGTCAAGTGATTATGAATTTATATGCCAGGTTTTTAAATTAAAATATTTTAATACCCTGTTTTCCAAGGCTATGGAAATAATTGCTTCCTAGGCGCCTGTGAACTGTATTTTTAGGCTTGTGTGGAGATAGCTGGACACTACTGAAAAAAAAAATCAATGCAATGATAACAGTGCAAGCAACATAATAATACTTCACCCTGGCACAGCAGCTCTTGCATAAAAGTCTGCAGTGCCTTCACAATGACTGAAATGATTATTTTTCGTAACACCTCTAAGATGCAGAGAGCAGCTGCACAATGAGTACTCAGTAAAGGATGGAATCACCAGAGGTGATTACCTCCGGTGCAGAGGAGGACTGCTAGTTGAAGTCTTCATCAATAATAAACAGTTCAAGCAGTAACTTGGTTTCTATCACTAAAATTATCGAGGGATTTGAGTTTTCAGCATGTTGTTCCTGAGCTGGAATTTATCCAAGATATCCAGGTTAAAAGGCAAACTGTGACTTTCAGAAAAATCACTGTGTTACGTGATCAAAAACAGGGCACATCCCAACAGCAGGCCCCATCAAAGGATTAGACCTGCAACATCAGGATGCTCTTTAATAAACCCCTATCAGAGTATTGACTCAGTGCAGACTTAAAAGGAAGACTGCAGTCTAGTGAATCACCAACACTGTTTAGTGCAGACTGAGTGTAATATCACTTCACTTGAAGGATTTGACATGATGAGAACACAAAGTGGTGAGATATACAGCCTACAACCACCAAGGACTTGTGCTTTCAGGAAACACATTTAAAATATTGTACTAAATTTACAAAGACTATATTCAACTCAGTGCTATACTGGGCAGTCATTACCATGGTAAGTAGTGCATCTATAAGTATGAGAAGACCCTGCACACATTACTGATATCCTCTTATTAACTGCCTATAACATCAAACAACTTGAATGGTTCAGAATAGTGGGATTTTTTTCTGCTCAGGTGCATCATTTATTTATTTTTGAAAGTTTAGGGTGCTTCCAGGATTGATATTGCAAACAAAAGAATATTTTTCCACATTAAAAGGTAAAATGTTTGACTGAGAAACACTCTGTTGTATCCTATTCTCTCTCTGTTATTGATTTCTCACTTCCAATAATAATAAGTTCATATTTTTATTCTTTTTAGTATCTTTTTCCTCTAGTAGGGCCTTTACTAGACATATACACTCGTGCTCCCTAGAGCTGTTTAAAACTCCTGTGGGTGCTCCCCTCACCACGCATTCTACCTGGTTGTCTGACAAGGTTTTCCAGGTCCAAGGTCCTGACAAGGGTCAGGGGTGATGCTCTGGTGTCCCTGAGCTCAGGAGCCCGCTGTACAGCTGGATCTAACACTCACTCCAGGATTATCTCAGCCACCACCGCTGCCACCTCATGGACTATTGTTTTGAAAGATAGAGTATCTTGCTATTTTTGTAAAAATCAATTACAGATAGCCAAAACTACACATGTTTATGTTACTGTAAGTAGGAATTTATAAATCTGATAGCAAAATTCTGACATGTTCCAGCAAATGTCCTGGACTTGACAGCCTGTCTCCTTGCCCGGGGAACAACTTCCATCTGCTGGCCCCTCTGACTTTTGCTAGAAAACAGGTTTTTTTCTCTTCAATGGGAAGAGAAACTCATTGTTTCTCAATGAAACTCAAAACACGCATCTGTCTTGTGTTGGACGAAAACACAGATGAGTGAAGAACTCGAGCTAGGAGATGTACAGAAGAGAAGACAGAGCAGAGGAAAATAGTGAGAGCTAGAACTGGGAATAACTAATTTGAAACAGAAAATCTGTAAGGGAAGGAAAACAAGAGAGTGAGGAGTTACTTCAAAAGAAGAGGGATTAAGGAACAAAAAATAAGCCAGCTTGTGTTCAGCGGCAATAGAGAATGGGAAGCATCTTAGGCATGATGGCAGAGGTAGGCAGTGGAGAGAAAGGATGAAAAGAGGTAGGCAAGATTCAAGAACTGGGGAGATGAACATTAGTATAACAAAACTTCCTGAAATGGCAACTCTTGATACAGCTCAGTAGAAATTCATCCCTTAGATTTTAAGGGTTTTTTCTCCCCCTCAAACTTGCATAAGTAAGGCTTTGCTCAAAGCTTGGTAAGACAGCTAAGATATGAACTCAGATATTAGGAAATGACAGAATCAACAGCGACTGTTTCTGTCAGATTTTACCTGGTTTGGACATTTTTTTTCTTGTGTTGCAATGAATGGCTTATATTAAATCTGGGCAGTTATCTAGGGGGAGAGAAGTAAATCTATAGCTATTAAAAATGGAAGGGAGAAGCTGAAATAGAAGGATCAAAGGAGGGAGAGATCAGTTTGAATGGGTGCAAGATTTTGGAGCCTTTTCTGAACTGTATTGCTGGTCACAACTGAGCCCAGTCCAATAAAGATTGAAGGTGATAGTCATCTGCTGGCATATGAAATGCTTCAAGTTTTGATAGAAAGCAAAGTATAATTTTCTTGTTTTGACAGAAAAAAAAAGAGCTCTGAAAACAAACTCCATGGGTATGGAATGTAAGTTTTATTTTTGACAGCTGGGACATTGTGAATGCAATGTGGTGAGAGCAGAAGTATAGACACCACACAAAGTTTTGGCACACTGGGAACATATTCCAGGGGAAAAATGATGTTGCTTTCCAATGACCCCTTACTGGAAAACTACAGGCCACTTCCCAGACTCTTGACACCAGTGGTGGACCTGACACTACTGCAGGATAACTGCAAACCCCTTGCACGCACTACTGAGAAGTTGCAGAAGTAGGATCCTTGGTTTATTTCTTTGACCAAATAAAAAGTGTAAACTAGTCTGCTTTGCTAAAGCCCTTCTTAAATTTGCAGTAGCTTTGTTTGTAGACAACTGAGGAGATTCACAGATGTGTACAGAAAACAATATCTGACAACAAATCCTCCCTCTTGTATCATCACCATTGCGGGGATACCTTTCAGCATCCTTAGGGAGAACATGTCTTTCCAGTCCTTCACTTGCTCAGCTCAACCCTCTGATGTGGTTGGTGATTCGTCTCTTTTTGTTCTTCTTGAAGAGCCTGTCTCTTTGATGACAGTCTTTGATGTTCCTGCTTAAGATTCAAAGATACTGCCTTTTTCCACCGTAAAAAAGAATGTTTTACAGCAAAGCAGAGGTCATAGTAATAGAGTTCATAAAATCAAACAAAATTAATTAAGATTCTATCATCAGATTCCTCATAGTTTCTAGTGCAGTAAAATTCACTGATTGTTTAGGGATTTTTCTGTATACATGTTTGAATTTAGGTTTGAGGATTTTTAGTTTTGGTTTTTTTGGTACTACTATATGTTTACACAATTTAAATAAAACGTAAATTATTGCAGTTTGTATGAATCATTTCAGATAGTATTCATGGATTAATTAGAGTCATCATGACCATGGTTTCAACTATGTTTCAACATAGTATCATAGTTTCTTTCAGATGTAGCTTACCTTACTGAAAGATATTATCACACTGTTTAGAGAGAGGAGAGGTCTCCTAATAATGTCATCCATCTTTTTTCTCCTTAGGAATTCCTCCAAACCATTTCTTTCTGGTTCCTGGAGGATTTACCCAAACTCTGCAGTGGCTCAACAGTGACAAAATAATTGCCAGAAGATACCCCCAGAATCTGCAGTTTATTTTATTGGGAAGTTACTGGCAGTTTTGGACAAGAAAAAGTCTTTTCCTTCTAAGGCAATGAATTTTCCATTGTGGCAGTACTTTCAGACATAGGAAGTTGCAGTGCTCAAGGACTGACATGGGCTTTGTGCAGACCCATGTGTCATTCACTGCCTTGGCTGTTGGGCTTATTCCTCTCCGTTATTCCTAACTGGTGTCACAGATTGTCCCTTTTGAATTTTAAAGCGGTGAAATATGTCATTAATATAATAGACTCCCTGACTTGCATGAGTTTGAATGACCAGAAAATTCATTCCCTGGTAGGGATTTTTAAACTGTAATGAAGAATTAAAAAACTCTCACTGCATGTCAAGGAACCCACCAGGTTTTCCTAAGCTCTTTCTCCTATAAGGTGGGAAAAGGCAGAGAGTCCAGCTGTTACTGGAAGTTATAGAGGAGAGCTAGAACTTTGCCCAGCAGAACTGTTTGGGCTCTACACAGGACATTGAACTGTAAACAAATTTTAAAAATGTGTGCTTGGAAAGGGCTATATGTGCATTGTGTCACTGTATATATTTTCCTCACAAAGCACTAAATTAAGATTTCAACCATTCTGACTTGGCATTATGACAATTTGAACAATGAGCTAGGAGCAATTTCCAGAACAATATGGTTGTATATAGAAATTTCATGGTTAGAGTGACTAATAGTGAAATAAGGCTTGTAATTTTTACAGCAAAAGAAAACCCAGCTCTTCCAAAAAGCATCAGAAAGTGGAAATTTCGTCTCTGAGGAGTCTGACACAATTGTGTGGGGTGTTGAGAACATATTAGCTATAAGTTGTAGTTCTATTCAGAGCTTCACTCTATAAATGACATCGTAACTGCTTTGTTCAAAGAAGCAAGTGAAGATTTGTAATTCGTGCTGCAGGATTCACTGAAGAGAGTGGGACATAACAAGCAAGCCTCATCTTGCCCATTACTTGGGGAAATGAAATATCTATTTAAGGCAAATGCTTTGAGGCATGTAAATTTTAAAGTTCAGATTAGTTCTCAGACAGAATAGATTGAATATGTATAAATAACTGGCGACTGTTACACCATGATATTAACCCTCATAAAGCTGTTATCCCAGCAATGCCTCTGCTTGTCATCTTCCAGGATGTAACTTTGAGGATTTGGGTTGGAAATTACAATGATGGAGAGTATGAGACAAGTCCTGTACCTTCCCCAGCTCCACGAGATTCTAAGGATGGTCTGGGGCCTTCAAGATCAGCAGGGTAGGTAAAGGTAAATCACTGAGATTCAGCTGAGTTACAGGGAATTCACCTCTTTACTCTTCATCAGATAGATCAGGGAATAGGGGAAGTGGGAAATGGCGCAAACTGAGATCTGAGGAAGTGTCAAGGGCATGTGGTAGAACAGACAGAGGAAGAGATGGGCAGGTGTCTGTTCCTCTGCCCATGCCTTGGCTAATGATGAGGAGTGCAGCTACCACCATCCACAGCCCTGCACCCACCGGGTAAGCCCAGCCCAGTGACTAGAAAAGTGCCTTTAGAAGAGCCATAATCCAAAACTCATGGCTGGTAACAGCCATTTGCAAATAACTTAATCTACAACTATTAATAGTTTAGACAAATATTCTCTGCTACATGACACAAGCAAAGAGATTAACAAAGGGTGTGGTCTGGGCAAGAGAACAAGAAATGTGAACAGCAGTCTAGAGATAGACATGGGGCGGTGGGGCCTGGGAGAAGAGTGAAAAAAGACATGCACTGGGCTAATACCTGTAGCCTTTCAAACCCCTCACCTCTCCCTGTTGCCTTTACTGCTTGCAGACATAGTTTGACAGTTTCTCTAGCTAAATTATCAGTGCTCTAATTTTATTTGTGCTTATTTTGCAGCCTGAATACTTACTTTTAAGATGGTCTCTGCAACACTGAGAAGCACTATATGAAACAAGTTGCATGAGAACCCACCAACATGGAGGGAATTAATTTCCTACTTCTTAGACGTGGGTCTAAGGAGCAAGAATAATAAAGCACAGTGGGTGAAAGCAAATGAAAGAAAAGCAAACAAATCTGTAAGCAGAGCTTCTTGGGGTGGCTTAGAAATACAGCTTTTAAGGTAGAACAATAATTAAAGCGTATTTTCACTTTGACTGTATTTCTGTTAGCCTTGTGCCAAACTCTGCAATTTTCCTGGCATTAACACAAAAAGAGAGCACCTGCATCTACTTCAAAAATCTGAAAATTCTTGTCTGAAAAACAAAGCTTTCCAACAGTAAGGCATTTCTCTGTCATATGCGTTGTTTTCCTTTATCCATTTACAACCTGGATCAGGAAACAAATTTTGGGGTTTGTTTGTTTGAGGATGTTTTCCTTCCCAGGGGCTTTTGGAACTTCAAGGTAGAAAATCCTTAGCTAGGGATATATTTTAGTCTTAAACAGTGAAATTGCATTCAGTTTTGACTCATGTGAGAATTATTTATAATAATTAATTGCCTTCAGTAATATGTGTTGATTGGGAAGATTCTTCAGTGTGTTAAAACTAATGTCTAAAAATGTTCTACGGAGGATTGCTCACTAGCTTGATCAGCATCTCTAGCACCAGTTGCATCACCTACTGTGTCCGAAAATATCTCTGGACTCAGTATATCACCAGTGCCACTGTCTCACTTTGTATGGGTCATCCTTCCCACTCCCTCATATCTGCTGAGTGGAGAAAAATACACACAGCTCTCTGGGATTACAGTTGGGACCAGCCCCACTCCTGTGGTGAGATGATGAAGAAACTCATCACGAGGAGTTTCCAGATTCCTCACTTCTTCTCTATGTGTGCGTGTTAAGTGCAGGGGAAGTCCCAAATGATTATTTGTGGGACTTGATTCTTCTGCACCATCCGTTGGAACAGCAGGCTTCTCCTTTTTCGGCTGCTCATGAGCAGGTATGCTGTAAGATGTCTGTTCTGGAGGTCTGCAGTCCAAACACTCCTCATACTAAATGCTGAGTTTGCTATGAAAAGGTACACCATACTTACATTGAAAGGCCAAACTTCTGAAATACGAGATGTTCCTGTAATTAGCTTGTCTGTGTAATTGTAATTTACATGTAAATTTATATGGACAGCTGCAGTTCATAAAGCTTTCACCACGGGAGCCAGGTCATGGTAAAAATACAGTTTGCATGCAAAGGAGACAGAGCTAAGGATTTCCAGACAACCATGGAAAAGATATTTTCCAAGATATTAATCTTCAAATCCTGTGGAGCAGCCGGGATTTCTGGTGTAGATGCAGAAATCCTTAGGCAGTATAGAAAAATGGAAGGTAAACATAAAGCTGCTCATCACAGAAGGATTTCAAAAAGTCTTTTGAGGCAGGACTGTTGCCAACACTAGGTCAGATCAGCCATGACTGTGTGTAGCTGCATCTTGAAAAGCATCTTGTCACTGCATCTATCAAAAAAATAGATGGAAATTTCGGAGTTTACCTGCACAGCTTGACAGGGCTACACTGCAAAGGTTTTCCTCCTAGTGAAAAGCTTTTCCTTAAGTCCTTTTTTTTATTGCCATTCAAGTAGTTGTTGCCTGCTTTTAGACCAAGCCTAAGACTCTCCGACAGTCTAAGGATCTCTCAGTATTTCCTTGTGGCCCAGTAGGTTGTCCAAAACTTGATTAACTTTTTCACATGAAGCTTCCCAAGCTCCAGGCAGATGGGAAAAGCAACTTTCTCATATCTTTTAGGCAACTCCTTTCAACACAGGCAGATCTTCATTTTACCTTATTCACAGGGAGAGAGAGTATTCAAGCTAGAGACCAACAATAATCTTCTTTTCAGCAGGACTACTACTAACTCTTTAATCACATAGGAGCTTATACTATCCCAAGAGCAGAAGTTAGCTTGTCTCCTTGTTGGACATCATGAAGTTTCTGTTCTCCCAGTTCTCTAGTTTAACAAAATCCCTGTGGATTCAAGTTATGACATTCATTGTGCAAGTAACTCTCTCTAATTTAGCTTCATTGATAAATCTGCAGGCTGTACATCCGAGGTGATCACCTATGTCATTGATTAAGACATCAAACAGTGAGAAAGAGCAAACTGCTCTTTCTACACTGCTCTGCTCACTCCTGGCCACGAAGCAGATGCCGAACTACTCACTGATAAATTTGAACCCAGAGGTATTGTTAATTTTTAGTCCATCTAAACATCATTTCTTCCAGTCCACAATGTCTCAGCTGCCAGCTGGCAGAGTATGGAGTCAAAAGCTTTCCTAATGCTGAGATACATGACATCCACAAACCTCACTTTGTTGTAGGAGGCACCCGGGTTTGCTGAACATCATTTGTCCCTGGTAAATCTGGGGATTGCTGATTAAAACTGAAAAGTTTTTGTTCTTCACATGCTTGAAAATGCACCCCAAAAAGACAGGCTGTGTGATGTTTCCAAGGTCTGAGGTGAGCCTGGCTGACCTGTAAGTCCCCGGACCCCTCCTCTTGCCGCTTTTAGAAATGGCACCCAGTGCCACAGTGCAAACCATCCAGGGAAATGTGTGTTTTCTCTGTGAAGGGCAGGGTATCCTGGAACTGTTTTGCCATGACAGAAGGGTCTGAGCCTGGGAAAGCACCGTGATCATGGCAGCATACAGTGAGCTCTTGCTGCTCCTTGAAAATTTGGAGGAGATAGTGTAAATCTCATGCCAAGCCATGCTCATATGTGCAGAGGTATTTATCCCACCTGCCTGTAATTTGTGTGCAGTCATACCAGTTTTTGGCTTCTCACTTAGACACCTGAATTAGGAGGACAAGTCACCACACACACAATAATTCCTCTACTAAATAATCCAGAACTCTCATTTTAATCAACATTTTAGCTCAACTTTATTCTGCATTTTTCCCTCTTGGGTGTATAATGGTAATAAAGGAATCTGACTCAGTCCCCTGAGTTAAGAAATTGCTCCCTTAGGCAGTGTGACTCGTCCTACTGAGTTCAACTGGAAATTTATTTTGTTGCATAAAATAGAAAAATATGATTCATATACTGCTAATACTCAGCTGCGTGTTTGCAATTTGAGCATTTAATGAATTTCGTTCAACAAATTAATTGCCAGTTTAGCCTGAAAATGTTTCAGAGGTCCTTGGGAATAAGAAAGAACACAATTGCGTTCCCTCATCTGCATGGATCAGCACATGACCTCTGCAGCTAAGACTCTCTTAAGAAAAATGTTTTGTCTATTTAGAATAGCAATCACCAAGCCAGCAAAACCATTCTATAAGTGAGGTCACATGCTAAGGGTGCTTTTGCTAATTATTTCTGGGCATTAATGCAAAGAAGATAATTCAAATTTCATCCAAAGTAATAGACTTTATACTTGAAAACAGTCACAGCCATAAAGTTTTGAAACTAATAGAGCCTGTTAAAAGACTTTTTTAGGAAAATACTTGAAGATGGATTGTTTCAGAGGTAGTTGCACTTGGAAATGCCTTAATAGTTGTGGTCTTTCATTTTGCATGTAGTGCATTGTGAAAAACTTCTGGCCCACTAGAGGCTTCCTGCGATGCAGGCAGGCACTGAACTGCTCATCCTTGATCCTTTGGCTTAAGTGGCAGGATGGGGAATATCTACACAGACAGCACAAGCAGCAGCAGCAGGCTGTGTTGTGGAAAAGCCGTATTTCAAGACTGGGAACACTGACAGAATGAACTCAGGAATCCTCTCCCCCTGGATTTAGCTGTTTCTAAAACCGCAGCCTTAAGAACTTCTTCCTGCCCCGTAGATGATACTGCTACGAGAGATAACAAACATGAAATGCTAATAGAGGTTTTTGGAGAGTGCCACTGAAAGGCCAAATAAAAGCTTTGGGAGAAGCATTGTGTGGCTTTGTACCTCCCAGGTTTGTGGCTCTGGATCCTGTTAACAGAAACACAGGAAAAAATCCATTCCAGCATGGATGCCGCTGGGATGGTGTTAATTGAGGGCATGGATCATGAAAATATTGCCAGCTCTTGTCACTTGTTACAAGTTGTTGATTTATGTGGGAAATGAGAGCTACAAAGGTGTGTTTGTGGATAAGTATTCATGTTTCTCTCTTGGTATAGAGGGCTGAGAATAGAGGTGAAAAAGCCAAGAAATGAGAAGAATACAAAAGATACCCACACATCTAGTGAATATTATCTTGTTCGGTAAGTGACATGCTAATTTCCTCTTTGAGCATACATACTGTGGCCCTGCTAAAGTTTATTATCAACTAAATTAAACTGGAACCTTTGGTATCTCAGTCAGTTCAGAGAATAAATGCATTTCATTATTATTTTTTCAAAAAATAGAAATGAATATTGATTTTATTTTCAAAAAAATAGTCAGGTGGAGTGATGCATGCTGTCTGTGATGTATTTTAGGTGCTTTCTCATGCAGTTTCCCATCTCTTCATGAAGCTGCTTAGAATCTAAAGCAAAATAGCAAAAAAATAATTAGAAATTCCAATTTCTTGAAAGCTTTTCACTTTGACTGTACATTAGCTGGCTCTTTTAATAAAGTGAAGTGATGGGTGAAGGAGAAAATATGCTAACTTTGCCCCATGTCTTTGAGCTACACCTGAAGATAAAGTTCTGCTTTACTTCCCTTATTTCAAAAGCATACAGCAATTTTTTCACAAAACTGTGGTCTAAACATTTAGCTTCCATGTATGAGATGTCAGTTAAGAGTTAAAAAAAAAAGGGCCTCCAATTCCAAAAGAAAATATTTTGATCACTGAGAGTTCATGGTCTTTATGCAGTAGAGTTTCATTTTTATATACGTCCTAAAGTTAGAAAACGAAAAGACCTAGACATGAGTATTCAAACCAGCAATCACAATTGTTCTCTTTTTTGAAGCCTGACTGCAAGGCATGTGCTGTTTTCTTTGTAATTTATATCTATATTTCTCAGAGTTCCTCAAGTAATTATATTTTTATTTGGATTTCATTTGAAGTAGTTAGAGTAATGTAAGCTAGGGAAGATAGTAAAGGGTTTGGCATAGGGGAGATGTCAGTTATTTAACTGTTGTGACATTCAATCTTCTTATTCTTTCTAAATCCAACATTAGCAGGTTACAATGAACTTGACTCCCAAAAATCTATAAAATCTCAGTAATTCCTTTAAATCAGATTGTTTTGCAAACTCCTCAACAAGCTATGCAAGAGAATTGCTCTGAAAAAATGAATTTAAATAGTCCTTGAAAACAGAACACTGAATGATTAAGACTTTGTCAGTAGTGGTTTGGGATTTTGTGTTGTTTCGGTTTCCTTTTTTTTTTCCAAAAATGTAGTATTTCCTAAGAAATAAAGAAATTTTTTCTGCTGCCATTGCTGAACTGACTGATGGCTCTGTGTGGGTGTTGCTTATTGTGGTTATGCAAAAGAAATCATGAGTCACAAGCAAGTGGAAGAAAGTAGTTGCTGTAGGCACTGCCACTAACCCTGGGACTGGCAGAGTGCTGCAGGCGTGGGGAGAGCAGCAGTTCTCTCCCGTTTTGGCTCCTCACTTTTCCTGCAGTGTTGCATTCAACATGTCATTTAAATGGTGAAGAGAATGGCTGCAAAACAGAAAGAGGAGCTGGGACTGAACTAGGAGAAGATACAAAAATAAGATGGATTAGGCAAAACGAAAAAATAGAAACTGAGAAGCATATTAGTAATGATAAAAGAATTATAGTGAAATTTGATTAGGGACCAGTTTATTACAGCCCCCAAACCCCGAGTATGATTTGCCCACCTGTAGCAGCTGTGATGAAGGATAATGTTTTCCCACCTCCTTTTCATTCAAGTGAGACAAACAGGATCAGCAGCAAAGCTGCCTTTGGAACAAGTTTCTCATTCCACTAATCCATCAGCGTTATCTCCTGAGCTACTTCCTTCTCCTGTGAGCCTGCAGCAGATGTAGTTACACTGCAAAAAAAACATGGAAATCACTTTCCAAGTAATTTCCTTCAGTACCATAAGATTACTTAAGAAATGCAACACTGACCACTTGCACTGAGTCTGAGACCCTCCATGTGAGACCCTCATCCTTCCCTCAATCTAACTCATGATCAGTGAGGTATCCACAACAAGAGGTGTTGACACAAGACAGAGAAGAATTGACAAAATCCCAGGACAAATTAAAAAATGAGCAGCCAAATGTATGCTGACGAAATAAAAGGCAATAGGGTTAGAAGAGGAAATAGCAACACATGAATCTTGTGGTCATAGAGATATGTTAGTAAAAAAAAATCAGTGACCAAAAAAGAAATTATTGCTCTCCCAGTTGTTTAATGAAGATATAAAATGAATAAATAAATAAATGGATGTTAGATAGTGCGATGACTTTGATGAGGAGCTTAACTATTTTAAATACACCTGTCCTAGGATGTGTGAAGATCCTCGGCATTGTATAAGGATGTAGCTGTCCTCTGTTTCTCAGTTAATACCTCAAGAAACTGTCCTTGGGCTGAACTGTCCTTCAGCCCAAGTTTACTTCAACACTTCTGATCTTTCTGTGGAACAAAAGGTAATGATTACAGTGTGGCTCTGTCTCTCAGTTCTAGGCCTGGGAACCAGGGATCCAGAAACCTAACAGAAGCAATGACATTGATTCATTACAATACCTTAAAGAAATCAATCACCTTCTGGATGCTGGTTTATATCTCTGTTTGTTGTGAGGATTCATCAACAGTTATGTGTCTCTCTCTGCACATCATCTGATAGCATTGATTGGGAATGGTGATGCTACCCGGTATTACTAACAAATAGTTAGGTCTAATTTTTTTGTCACTGCAAGAAGTACAAGTTTCATTGGATAGAATTATCTCAGATTTTGCATTCAAATCCATCAAGGGCTCTTCATTTATTAAAAAAGTAGCATTGGCAGATATATATATCAAAAGTTTAGTTAAAAAATGGAGGGGGGGTTTGGTGCAAAATTCAGTTGAATACAGTGCTGTCGCAAATAATCCCAAGACTAAGGTTTTCGTTCTGCACTGCTTGTGGCTAGCTCCTACTCCAGGCAGTAACTAATAGCTTGCAGTTTGGCCTTGATTTCCTGGGATAGCAGAATAGTGCTTAAAGCAAATTTGAACTAGGAGGAAGAGGCATTAAGACACTGAAGCATATCCCTGAACCTCAGGTAACAAATGCCAGCCTGTGTCTGTGAAACACATTAAAGTAGCTTCAGGGCTGCTGTCACTCATGCTGTCTGCCCGCTCCAAAAGTGCCATTAGGGCTGCTGAAGAGAAGATGAATGGAGTGATTCTTCAGCAGTTTCTGGTGGCTTAGCTTTTGGAGGGGTGGCATGGCACAGAAGTAACCATGGCTCTTTTATGACACGGAGACAAGTCGGTTGCTTATTAAGCCAGTAAAAACTGGAAACTGAGGCTTGTCATCTGGCTGAGAGAGTTTAAATGCACTCACTGGATTTTGGTTTAACAAAAGTGCCAGTGTCCAAAAACTTCCAAATTTGAATATTCCTGAAAAACAAAGCACATGCTTTTCCTTTACCCTTCAAAGAAATGACAGACTAGCTGCCAAATTTAATTCTCTTTTGTGATTAAATATGTGCCACCAACATTCTCTCTGTAACTATAAGCTTTAGATTTACTAATTAATGCCCTTCAGGGCTGTTAGGTGAGGAGCTGATGGTCAGAGTATGAATTCTTTCCACAACGGTTTGTTCAGAGGGGTGGTCAAGAAGATTGAACTGTGTCCTGTGTAATATTCTCCAAGAGCAATACCTTGTTCAAAAAACATTAGTCTTACAGTTTTCTGACAGCACTCGTCTTTATGGAATCATCCTCCTAATTGCTGCCAAAAGCAGAGGTCTGCTATTAAGAGAAGGCTGGTGCAGAGCCCAGAAGGCAAGTTATTCTGCATGCTTTGGGCAGCCTTACTTTCTGTTCTTAAATGTTTCCTATAATCCTCCAAAACTGTGCAAAGCCAGGTTTTCTCTTTTACAGCAAATGATCCATTTTGAGATAAATATGTGCTAGAAAATTCAAGCACTTTAATGCCCACATCCACCAGACTAATTTTTATGGCATGGTAATGTTTGACAGATAGAAAAGTTGTTGGGTTTTCCTAAGGACTTAAGAAATGAAAGGAAATAAACTTATAACAAAGCTTGTCTCTGAAACTTCAGGCTGTTTATGAGACTGAAAACACAGAAAGTGCTCTGTGCTGAAAGACTGTAAATTCTGGGAAAAAAAGGTATGTGAAACACAGTAAGGAATAAAGACAAAACTAATGCAACATTTCAGTCTCTTTTTTTCAATCCATAAATGTTTCCATTTATATACTTATTTATGTAGGTGGTGATCTCCTATGGTTTTCACAAATTGACACACAGAACAGTGCTATGCAGATGGGATAAATAACCATGGTAAGTAGCAACAGAAGTGACTAAAAGCCTTAAACATCACAGGGCAAAGAATATCTTCTCCACCCTTGTATATGTCTGGGCACTGCATATATATATATATAAATATATATATATACGTGTGTGTGTGCATGTGTATACGTGTGTTTGTGTGTATATATATAAATATATATGTGCTATAAGCAAAGATAATCATGTGGTAATCCACAGCCCTATATAACCATCTTTATAGTTTTATGATTTCTGCTTGAAGGTTTTGCCACACACCTTGCACTATGATTTATTTCTACATCTCTTTAGGCTGTGTTTCCATCATTCCAAATGCGCAGTAGCAGATAGAGTTCCAATCTGCCAGGTTCTTCTTTTTCTTTTCTCTGTCCTCTGTGAATTAACACTCCAGGCAAGTAACTTTGCCACAAAGAGAAAATGTAAGGAAAGGTAACCTGTAGGTGGTGAAATTCAATTCTTGTAACTTGGTCAAAAAAAAAAATTTTTACTTTTCCTTACTGTTTTTCAATCATATTTAAAAGGCAGTGGTAATCCATCCACAGTGGATTGCAATGTGTCTCTGTTCCCAGATTTATAAATAGGAATTTATAATGCAAATGTTTTTATAAGATATAGTTATCTCAGACACACTGTCCTAATCAACAACTTATTAATTAGCAGTACCGAGAAATGCATCAGAAGAGATATCTTTAATTTTTGCAAAATTTTAATCTTGATGTCTCTGAAGTGGCTCAAATACCTTCATCAGTAAAGCAGACATTGACCAAAATTTCATTGATGTGTGATCTATGGTGGCCATTTTTCTGAATATGAATAATTAAATATTACATAAGCCATTAACTGCCCAGGATGTTTGGGGGGGGGGTGGTTCTCAGTTAAAAAGCCTTAGAAATCTCAGATTTCCTTCTGGAGAGTTGATATTAGTTGCTAGAAACACTGTTGCATGGAGACCTAGTAGGTCTGGTGAGCAGCTGTGTTCAAACCCCATCCAAAACACTTATCTTGTCTGGGTAGCTGATGTCTGAACAGTACCCTTCTGCTTCAGAGGTTGGGTTTTGACATTACAAATGGGGCTTGTTTTTTGCAGCCACCTCTTTCAGTCTCCAGAGTTAGCAACAAACCCTTCCAGGCATATTTGTAGGGAAACAGGGCATTCAGAGTCACTCTTTGTTCATTTGAAAATGAAATGAATTAGGCAATGTGCTCTACATGTTTGTCCCAAAGGCTAGTATTATTGCTATTTAACCAATGGCTGTCATTTACTGAAATACCAAAACACATATTTAATTTTAATGTTACTGTCACATCTGAATTGATAAGTTAGGTATGCAAATTTGATTTCAAATGAGAAAATAAGTGGCTAATCAGCTGATCGCTGCGCTCATAGTATGGCATTAGCATTTTTGGTCATACATTATTATTTATCTTTGACTACTGGGTAGTTTTACTCTCACAGCACGTTATTTAATCCAACTGCTATTTTTCTTGTTATATTTAATTAAAACTTGTGAAAAAAACAGTTACAAGAGAAACAAAATTACTGTTTTAAAATAGGCTGGTATATACCTTACAGAGGTAGAAACAAGACTAGATAAACGTGTCTGTGGATGTAAGATATCGCACATACACCTTCAGCACACAGGCCGTTCTACTGAAATAGAACTTTCATATTTGCCATTGAGTGTTAAATTTATATGAAGGGCATAAAACAAATCAAAGACTGCAAATACTTGAATTTTTACTTTTCCAGCATTTGCGCTTTGGATTGGTTTCTGTTGTTTTGAGCATTCATCATACTGCCAAGCTTCCAGCTGGTGCATTGAACTGATAACAGGTTACTCCTGAAGCATGTTAGGGGAGGTTTTTCTTATATCTGGTTCTCTAGTTTGATCTTCAAGTTCCAGTCCTTGGGTGATTATTCTCTGTGGAAAGCATTAGCAGATTGGTGGAATTTTTCCCCTGTAACTTATTTTTTTGTACTGTAGATGAATTTGGAAGAATGCTAAGAAGAATGTTTAAGGCTCTTACAAGCCGCTAACTTCCGCTTTTAAAGAGGAAGATCGGGTAGAGAAAATTTGGAGGGAATATACATTGTCAGAACTATCTTTTTGCCTAGAAACTCCAGTAGTTCTTGGCTTGGAGGCAAATTTTACATTTAGTGAGGAGCAACTTCTTTAAACATGAAAACCCACACACACTTGATAAGTCAATGTAGACCGATCACACATTTTGAAATTCCAGAATATAAATGCCCTGAAAGTGTCATTTTCTCTGAGTGTGGAGTGGAGAGAGTTATCTTCCTGCCATTGCAGCTCTGTGCTGCTGTGACTGTACATGGTCTACACCCCCACACTGGATGAGCTGTGTGCTTTTCCAGTTCTTTTCCTGCCCCTTGATCCAGCAGTTTGCAAGATGAAGCTAACTAGATATTATGCACGGGGAACAAGGTAAAGCTCATACAAAGACACTTGAAAGGCGCATGGCAAACAAAGTGAGAAACTTTGTGAGCTGGACTGGGGGGCAAAATTGGGAATTTGGCATAGAGCTTCTGTCAGAGACTTTTAAATGTTTTCGGACAAGGCCAGGAACCTCTGAGAGTAGCCAATGCTCTTGATCTCTCAAGAAAAAAGGAGAAATGGGTCTGAAAAGAAGCCTCAGTGCCAGCAGGACAGCAGGAACTTCTTAGGAAGTGGTAGTGGGGAGCAAAGCTGAAGGAGGTAACTGGAACAGATACAGAGTTTAGAAGACAACTAAATACCTAGTGAGACAAGAAAAATATAATCAAGCTACCAGAAAGGGAAAATGAGACTAGTTAACAAGACTACTGGGTGAGAGAGAAGGCAATGCGGCAGCGAGTGGGCAGCAGTGCAGAAAAGTAGAGGAAGGGTGGTTATGCAAAAGAACCAGGAGTAGGATGAGAAATTAAAGTACTTCTCTGGGACTAATGAAGTGAGAGGATGTGTCTTAGGAGCAACTGAATCAAGTTTGGAGAAAGTGGGGAACAAAAAGTCTGTTCCCAGAAAAGCACACTTTTCTATAGAGCTTGGCACTGGACCTGAGATCCAAGGCCTCTTGCCATACTTCTTTTTCCAAAAAGGGCTAGGTGTCCATGAACTTGCAATAGATGTTACCCATGTCAGTTTTCTTTATTTAGACAAGATAATAATGAGAATATGGCAGTTTGATCTCCTTTAGGTGTGATTGCACCTGATCAGAGATCCAGGAAGGGCTTGATTCATACCAAGACCTCTGATACCAGATATACATTTGGGTTAAGGAAAGCTCATGTATTAAAACATACTACAGTATATAAATACTGTATATAAATACAGTATGGTGTGTTCCACACCAATGTCTGTTTGATACACACTGTTTTTGCAGTCTGTGATAGTACCAGTTCTCAGGCCAAAAATAACCACATCTAAGTAAGAAGTCAAAACTTTGGTCCAGTTCTGATCTCGATGACACATATGCAATTGGGATTGTTTAGAGAATTTAATCCCAATAAAACAGGGAACACTACAATGATGTACACAAAAACATAATGCTTGCAATAAAATATTAGGAGAGTGCTGTCCAATAAGTCTATATGTGGTGGGACAGGCAAGTGTCAACCTGAACACTGTTGAACTTTGCCTCTTTTCCCCACCCTGATAGTGAACCTTAACCTTAGCCCCCAGACACCCATGCCTGTGACAGTAATTTTCCTACTCTATCTATGTCTTGTAAATCTTGACAGTGCTGAATAACTATCTATCTGTCTTACAACTAAATATTGTCGAGATTCACAAATTGCCATTCTTTTGCCTGTCTTTTTCTATTAAGTAGCTGTTTCAGAGACTAACTATCAGATTAAGCTTTGCACAACACAGGATGCCACTGGCAAAGGCACTGCCACGAGTACTTTGCCAGAATTCCAGTCTCTAGAATATCCCCTTAGATATGGGGAACTCAGCTTAAATTATTAAACCAGGTGCTGTACTGTAATGACTGTGATGACTGTAATGAATGGCACTCTTTGGCTGAAAAAACTCAGTGATTTCTGCTGAATCTTCTCCATTCTCACTAAAATAGTAAAAACATTCAGTTGAAGTAGTATCAGAACTTGTTCCCTTGGTTTTGCACCTACTACCCATAAGTGCATGTCCATGAACGCTCATCTGTTAAGTTTGAAGCTTTTTCTGGTTCCCTAGTTCAACAAATACATGTTTATTTCGCACAGTGGGAAATAGGTTCCACTGAGAGTTTGTGAACAAGCAAGTTTGTGAATTCTGCTCTTAGATACTGTGTGGAGAACACGAGGCTGTAGAAATCCACAAAAGGACTGGGTCCAGTGTATGGAGTCTGGGGTGTTGATCTATCCAGCCTTCAACGAGTGCTTTGCTTTGCACTGATACTCAGTGATTTCATCCCTTGGCTTCCAGAGCCTGACCTGGGACATGTGCTTTGATTTCCAGGAGTACCATGTGTACTTCACTGTAACTGATGCAGTAGCAGCTACACTTGGGGTGGATATGGTAGTGCATAAGTCTGACTATTTTGAACACTTAGGCTCTGGGGGTTCAGACTGAGCACCCAAACATTGTGAGGGCTCCACGCCTGGGCTCTTCGGCTGTCAGAGGGAACACCACTCCTGACAATGCCCAAGGCTGCCCTGAGCATAGCGTGTGTGAAACATCCAAATTGTATTTCGAAGAGCACAAGAGAAAAACCTTTAAGGAGATTAAACTTCAGAAGAGTTTGTTTTATGCGTTGTGCCTGAATCTGAAACCTAAAAATGAGGAGAAGGCAAAACAGTCACAGTCAGCTCATCAAGTGAGGTAGGGAAAAAAAAAAAAGAATATATAATTGTTAAATTGGATAATATATAATCTTGTAGGTGTGCATGATATTGAGTACTCTAACATTAATTTCTTCATTTCTGAATTTTCGAGTGTTAGACTTCATGATCTTTTAATGTAGTTCTGCATTTATTTTTTTATATCTGACTTAAAATCTGACAGATGGCAAGCTTTTGCACTTATTATTCCTTTATTTCCTCAGAATGTGACCTAGTAGTTTTTGGAATATATGCCTAAGGGAAATGTCGGTTGTTTCAGTGGTTGTGTAAGTTAAAACTGTAGCATACAATATAATGTAAAGGACAATTCTATAGTGGTAAGTCAGAGGACCATATGACTTCACAGGGCTTTTTCTATTTGTGCTTTGTGTGGTTCTGGAAAAGAGAGTTAGCTTTTCTCTGTGTTATCCTGCTGCTCTGCCTCAGGGAAAGACTGGACTTGGACAGGATAAATTAATTTTCATTTGGACTGTGTCTCTCTCCCTTTCTCCCAGCATCACATTTGAAGTTCCTGTGTTGTGTGATCAAAAGGCATGTGATGCAGAAAGCCAGTCAGCTCTGCTACCATCAGCACGACTGTGTACAATACAGATGGTACTAGGGATTATGGAGATATTATCTGACCAGTAAAGAGAAGAAAAGCACCCAGTCTTTAATAAAATGGTTGTATCAGCAGGAGTGAAGAAACATTTGATCAGTGTAGACAAGGTAACACTTAGTAAAAAGCTTAAGGATTAACTTCTATACTCTAGGTGATGTGGAGAAAGGAAAAAGGAAAATGTTTATCTTCTGAAATCAAACACATTTTCTTCCCAGAGCAACAAATATCCCACACAGAAAAATTTTCCTTTGGCCAACATGCATTGCCTAACTCCAGAAATACTGTCCTAAACCAGGTTAATCAGAGAGAATCAGGCTTCCCAAAATTTGACCCTGCCTACTCAATTGTCTTTGTAGTCAAGCAATGAAATTCAGAGCATCTCAATTTGTATGATCATGTATGATTGGGAATTTTTCCCCTTCCCTTCCCTTCCCTTCCCTTCCCTTCCCTTCCCTTCCCTTCCCTCTCTCTCTCCATCTTCAGGTGCAACACCCTTTCAGTTGCAGTCTCTCTGTAACATGTGTATAGACTCTTTCTTCCTCTGTAGACTCAGCACATTGAGATTTTGGTCCACTTGGCAGGGCTGCTGATACATGAGCTGTTCTCAGTCCTCCTGATGTGCCTGGAATTGCCTGAAGGAAAGAAGTGTTCCTGCATGAACAGGATAACTAGCAAGGGATAATCTTGGCAAAAATAATTTCTACTAGCACTGTGAAATTTAACATGATTTCTTTGATTACCTGTTCTAGAAATAATGTATTTCCTAACTACAGGAATGTGTGTAATGCTTACTCCACTTAAGTTTTGGAAAACACTTATCATTCTGATGCTGTTTTCAGGTGCTTGTAGCTTTATGGAAGCATTCAAATATCATTCTTCAACCCTGCTTAGCTAATGACAGCTGAAGAATTTCACAATGCCTTCTGCTAATGATCATGCAGATGGATGTGGTATTGTGGAGAAAACAGTGTTCTCCAACTTGAGAAAAAAAGTTGGAGCTGGAAATTTGATCACTTACATTTAATAGAGACAGACTAATTACTCTTGTCCTTTATTAAAGGAGAAATACCCTGCATATTGGGACTAGGTATCTACTATATGGCTAATGACGGGTCATGGGTCTAATTGTCCTAACCACATCTCCGCTGTTGTGTTCTGTCTTCTTACAATAGCATAAAACTTGTCTATACAAAAGCAGTGTTACAGAAAAGAACCTAATGAAGCAATATAATCACTTTATATTCTAGAAATTCTCCACAAGCTCTTCACCAAGAGCTGCCTTGTGGGTTTCCTTGTCCCTTCATCCCAAGGCATAGAGTTGTCTGGCCTCCATCTTCAAACCTCTCTCTGCCATGTAGAGAATATATAAATCTGCTCTGTCTTCAGCTTCCTGAAGCTGGAAGGGAGGACAGGAAATAATTTCCCCTGAATGGACCAGCCAAAAATGTGTTTACCATGGATAATACCATTCAGTTCTGCAGGCCTCAAAACACCATTTAGTATTGTTATTGCAAAATCATGTTTATCAGAGAATTCAATTGACAGGCTGAGAACTCTTTTTGAAATCATCTATTGTGTGGTTTTGAAGAGCTCACTTCTTTTCAGTCTAGAAGAAAAATGTGTATAAACCCTCTGCAGATTTACTTTAATACTGCAGCTGATAACAAAGAAACCTATGCAAGAGAGAAACACACTTCTGCAATTGTTCCACAATTGTATTCTGTTTGGCAGTGTAGTTCAGACTGCTCTATATCAAGTTACTTTGGAGGCTACCTGATCTAACAAAACCTGAAGCAGTCGCTCCTTAAATGCGGCCTTGTTGTTTAACAAGTGCTGCCCTTGGTCAAGGGAACAAGAAGTTTCTCCTGCACAAGGTAACATGAAATGAATTTGAAAAATGATGTGCCAGTTGTGTTTGTGGGACAAATTTATGAGAGCTTTGTCATGGTCAGCAGGGAAGATTAATGGAAGTCGGGACTTGAGTCAATCTGTGCTGAAACACACCAAACCAATTAAATAAATGGAAACATTTAACATTTATCTATCAATAAATACAGATGAATATTAATGCAGAACTGTAAGTTTTGGAGTGGGGGGAAATCAAACAATACAGAGAATAGAAAATGCTTAGAGGGGAAGAGTTTCACTACATTTGTGCTGCTGATCACCTAGAAGGTTTTGGCACTGAAAGCAAAACTGTGCTAGGACTTGTACAGATAAGCTGGAGCTGTATTATTTTTCCATAATGTATCTGTTCTGCCTTTCTCTCATATTTTTCAGCTGTAATCTTCACACAGCTTTTACATTTTTTGGGTTTGTATTGTTTAATTTATTGACTCATAATAGAGAATGCACATGAATTCCTATGTTTAATTATATGATCAAGGCAAAATTCATGATTGGATTTTGAAATGTACAGCTACAAAACACCACAGGATAGTTAATATATAAGGGCACTGCCTTTCCCCTAGGTCAATTATTCACTGGTTAGCAATTCCTTCCAACTGTGTATGATAAGAGCATCCTCATGAGTGGGGAAGTTTCTCTAGACCAGTTAACTTCCTGAATTTTTCCAGAGACCCTGTTTATAACTTGAGAAGACAAGGTTGTTGATGATGATAGGAGTCTTAGGACTGCAGTTAGGCAGGTCTTAAGAGATGTTCAGGTTTAACTAGTGCGTTAGATGGATATTTTAAGAGCATGAAAAAGTACTGGGCAGTGCTTCAAGGGGGTCCAACTGTGACAATAAGGAGTACAGCACTGAAATACAAATACTGAGGATTAGTAAGTGGTACACAAAGATATTAAAACTCTTACATCGAAGAAAGTGGTGCTCAAAAACAATTTATAGTTTCATGTGCTGAAGGAAAGAGTATGTTTTTCAGACTGGAAGTTTTTCAGAACTTTAGAAAAAATAAATGATTATAAAAATTATCGGGCATTTTTTGTCTTTCAAATGACTGAAAAGGAGAATACATATTCAGAATAAGAAATGGAATAATTTGTGTCTTTGTCCTCCATTTCCTGGCCACAGCATTAGTAACTGAGACGTATACAGACACACACAAGATTTTGAAAAAATATTAAATTTTCTTAAGGACTTGATTTCTGCATGGCAACCAGTTATCCTTGAGGTGCTGCTTTCTTTCGTAAGGGAACGGTGCTGGAAGGGCTCTAAACAAGCTTCCTTCTATAGAATCCTAATTGAATTCAAGCATCCTTCTGAGCTGGGATGAGTCCCTAAAAGACAGAAGAAACAAAACAGAACATCGTGCAGTTAAATTCACCTTTCTGTATCTCAGCATCAGTAAGTTTTTGGATGGTATGACCTCAGAGAGGTTCATCTCACTGCTAAGGGGAATTGTTCAGCTGAGTCAGAGCACACAGGAAAACAAGCAAACAAACCACCACCAGCAATGACAACAATGAAAACTACTGCTTCTAATTTCAGACTGAACTGAAAAGGATCAAAATTTATTCTCTGTGCCTGATGTAGTTGCTTATAAAATTGTATGCTCTACAGCTAACATAATTTGGAGCAGTTTGAAATTTCATTTCTCTTTTTTAGGTCTAAGAGGCACCTTTTTATTGCTTTATAATGACAAGAACATCAAAATGTTCAATATTTTTAGAAGTTAAGTAGCAAAATAAGTTTTCTTGCTGCTTTCCTCACTTTCCCAGCAGGGCAACAAAGCACCTGCATATAAATAAGAACATAGCTTTGAACAGTTGTTAGAAAAGAGGGGGAGATATCCATTACTTAGCAGAGAAATAGGTTTTAAAATTTAAACCTAGTGCGGAGGCAATGAGAAAACTACCTATAGCAAAAAGGTTGGTACAAACACAACCACATTGTCTACTGAATTTTCACCCCCTGCTTCATTCTTAGGATGCTTGAATTGGCCTACTGTAGCTAAAAATGAACATAGCATTTGGGTTTGGTTTTAGCAGTTGCCTTTGGTTTTAGACATGCTTTAGTTTTCAGGCCAGCTAAGTTTTATCAAGGCAACTATTCTGATAGTATACATATATGTTCTTAATAATATTGTGAAAATCAGTGCAAAAATGTGCTGATTCTTTGTGCCATTCTTGCTGTGCTTCACAGAGCTAATATATTATACTGGCCTGAACACTTGTATGACTGCAGTTTCACTAGGGCAATTCCGAAATTTCAACTCTTCTGGCATATTCTAAACACGCAAAATATTCTTTAAAAGGACAAGACAGTAAAAAATCTCTCTTCACTATCTCTCCTTTGGCACATTAGATTTTCATTTTCTTTTGTAACTTGTGTGGGTAGTCATCTGTGTGATGACTCTTGAAATGAGAAAAGGACACCAATGTTGACTCTGATACTAGGCAATGATACAGCCCAAGTCCCTTCTCAGCCAGTCCTCAGGTCTGTGCCTTCCCTGACTACTCATAGCATCAAAGAGCCTATTTAAACTAAGAGACTCTAATAACCTCTTGAGATTTTTCCTAATAATTTCACCCATGTGTAGGAATAGGAGGAATTTATAGGTAATACTCTATGCTTCATAACAAATAAGAATGGATGGGAGTGTCAACATTTTTTTGTGAAAATAATCCCCCTAAATGTCCATCTGACAATTAAGAGAATTCCTCAGAAAATGAAAGTGAACTAGTGAGAGTATAATTGTAGCATGCTATAGAATCATGGAGTGATTTGGGTTGGAAGGGACCTTAAAGATCATCTAGTTCCAAATGCCCTGCCATGGGGGTATAGTTTTCCTATAGTTTTCTAGTTTTACAGTTTTATGCTATAGATTTTCACTACTAATTCCCAGCTGCAGATGAACTTAAACTGAGTAATTCTTAGTGCATTATTAGAGTGTCTAGATGGTGAAGAGTGATTTATACCAAGTGAGACTTGCAGGTGCTATCGATTTCTTTGCACTATTGAACTGTTCACTTAAAAGAAGAAGATAAACACTGTGTTCACCCCACATGAGAGCATAGAATGAGTGAGGATGTTTTTCTGTTATGGCTGAAAAGAACCCCTGCTCCAGGTGCTCTTGGGAATAATGGAATTTTGTTGGCTCACCATGGTGTGCCTCCATTTGAGATGCTGGAATGGGAATTTGCCTGAGACTATTACTAGAACTTCTGTCTTCCCAACATCTCAAACAAAAACTGAGCCAAACCAGTGGGAAAATGCGTAACTCACAGTCACATTGATAGGCAGGAATGTTTAATTTTAGAGCAGTGGCATGCACCCAAACCACATTTTTAAATGTTTTTTGTTTGCTCAAAGAGAACTGGGTTATCAAAATAAGGTTCTTATTAGTTAAGCTTTGTAACAGCTCAGGCAGACACTTTTATCTGACCAGGATATGAGAGGAGTTTCTTCAAAGAACTCAAAAAACAAGCCCAGTGTCCTGAGCCCCAACCTCATGCCCTGCAGAATAGAGGTATCCCAGTGGCTTCCTGCATCAAGTGACAGTAAGTGATTTTTCTGTTCATTACCGTTTTAAATGGGATAGTGCTTTACTCTCCTATTCAGAGACATTTTGCTGGATCATTCAGCATAATTAGCTAAAAACATACTACTTTATCTTTAGCAGAACATAGCTGATTAATTTCCTAGCTTAGAAGACACAGGTGTGTGAGGATAAAAGCTTTCTTTGTTTGAATAAACAGAAAATGTCTCACAGCTTTTCCCTTTAAAGGAATCTAGGCAAATGAAGACAGAGGTACTTGTTCAATATTTATTCATTGAAAAGCAGAGATATTTCTCCTATGTCTTGTTTTTGAAGCAATGTTAAAAGCTGTCCTAGTATAATTGTATTGAGCCTAATGAATTGTCACTGGAGATGAATTTGGTCCTGGTATCTGTTTTCACCTGCCAGAAAAAAATGTTTTTAATCTGACTTTACATATTAATCACTCACAGACAAGGAGACAAGTCTTGGAACAATTCTGTCTTCTTTATACAGACTTTCTAATTCAGGTTGTTATATAATGAGGTGAAAAAAAGTCAAGATCACTCAATTTTTGTAATGACTTTGAGTCAGTTCCACAGATTTTATCAGGTTTACCCCCAAACTCAAGAATGTCTATTGGGATTAATAATTGTTTGAGAAAATGCATAACTTTAAAAATATCTCTGGAGCATGGAAAAAGAAGAAACACTTCAGAAATTTATTAGCTGACTTGTGTACAAAAATGTTGCTTTAAAAGAAACTTGGGTTACTTTTAAATATCTTGAATACTCTGATTTTCAGATTGGTGGGAAAAGTGCTGTGTTCATGCTCTGCCTAGACAGGCAGGATACTCTGGCCAGCACTGAGAGAGTGGCCCTGCAGTGTTTGGGCAAAGGGCCTGGGATCTCTGGGCTGGCAGTGGCCATGGAGGCGCTCCGGAGGCAAGGCTGTGCTCTCCTCCTGCCTTCCCTCAGACCATCCCTCTCTTCACCAAACCTTCTGGTGTGTCTGACAGGCTCCAGCTCCCTGCGCCCAGAGGGAAATATGTCAAATGTAAAAACCAGTCTCTTCTGTCTATATTTAACCACAGCCTAAGATTGTCCTTGGAAAATATGTAACTTTCACAGACTCAGGGCTTCCAAATTCTGTATTGATAGCATGCATCCCCTGGAGAACTTTAATTTAAGACAAATTCTGCCAGGTAGCCTAACTTGGAAATTAGGTTAAAGAGATCTTTCTTTGATCAGTAAATCTTCTCTCATTAATGAAAACTTGTCGCTATCAGATGCATTGACTTGCAGACCTAGTTGAAATTATTTTTTTTTGGCTTGTTCCAAAAACATCACATTATATTATACAGATTTCAAGATAATGCCATTTTGAAAGTGCCATATTTTTATGATTTCTCTTCCAAAAAAGAGGTTGGTTTCTCTTCCCTCACCACAATGGAATAATTGGTGGGTTGGCATGAATGAGTTGTGAGCTGCACACAACAGGGGTACTTAAGTCAACTTAAAGTCTTTCAAACCTCAGTTGATAATTAGAAATGAGAGCATAGGCATGGTCCTCAAATCCTGATTAGAAGTCACTTAAAATAATTACAGAAGGAATGAATGCAATTTGAAATATTCCCACCCTGGTAGGTTAATCCTAGTTGGTGAGCAGAAATCTCCGTAAAATATTCTTGAATGTGATAATGGAAAACTTCAGATTATGAGTCTAAAAAAATCATTGCTCAGGTACACAAAAGTGACCTAAAGTAGATGGAGACAAATGTCAGCAATTAACAGTCATATAATGTATAGCATCAGGTGTTATGTCCTCTGTAACACTATATAGAATTTCTATTATTACATTATTTAACTGTTGAAATATTATTTTGGTAAGTCAGCTACATTTAGGCATAACTGCCCTAACTTCTTTATCATTCATGACATTCACTTGCAAAACACCCATGTGATTTCATTATGTGAGTCTATTTGCACCCTCATCTCTGTATATCTTAACCTGAATTTTTCCCCATGTATGTAATTATTTCTTCCTTTTACTTTTCCTGTTTTGATTTCTGCATTTGTGAGACACTGATTGAGAATCACAGCTGTTTGGGAAAGAGGTTAGAAATATCTTTTTGGGCCCACTGCAAAGTTTGAGAACTGTTTTTTCGGAGACCCCTCGTATTTCCCCAAAATCTTCTGAACAGGAATACACACATTATCGAGTACAGAAGGCAGACTTCCATAAAGTATTGACCATTAGTGCACTATCTGTCCTACTGCATCATTCACATGATTCATCAAGAGCCAAGAAGGAACAGTTTGATTTTTCTGGCTAATACACAATCATCCTTAATGTATTTGCTAGGATTTAAATTCAAAGCCAGGTATTGCAAGGATTTCAGATAATACAATGCCATTAAAAGCTTTCTTGTCTTTATCAAAAGCTGTAGTTTAAACCAAATGTATCCTACACCTTCCTGTTATGATTTTTTTTTGGTTGATTCCCACCTGCTTTTAGAATCCACATTGACTTGGGAACAGATTTGCAGCTTTGTCCTGTTCTTGTCATTGTGTAGATGGCAGAGCCGTACTGCAATGATATTTTACTTTCATAGTAAACCAGTTTTCACTTCTTCTCCAAGTCTGTCAGGATTTCTAAAGGAAAAAAGAAAAAAAGGGATTAAGTAACTCTCTTCCTGCCAGAAATGAGAGCAGCAACCTGTATTTATGCTCCTACTGAATTTTATTTTTTTAAATTATATTTATGCAGGACAGAATGAGAAGTGAACTTCTTCTGGAAAGATATCCATCCCAGCAATAGATGTTCATGCTCCTTTCCAGGAGGACTGTGTCCATTAGATGGATCCACATGCACACCTCTTGCCACAGCTGTTTCCTGTTATGCTTTGTGTTGACCCATTTTGTTTTGTGTTACAGGAGACGAGGAAAGCATTGACAGGATTGCATGCATATGTCCAAAAGTTCCTTAAACATGTGGAAGGATTTTAAAGTACGTGCATTTTGCTGACCCAAGAACCAAAGTGACCCTCAGAAACCTGTACCCTAAGGATGTCAGAGCACAGTTCTTGGATCTTCCACTTTGGGGAGTATGCCTGCCCACAGAGGGTGACTGTGAAAGGTTGTGGCTTTGAGGTGGTAGCAATCCTTGTGTCTTTATGTTGCCCAGGAATGTGTAGTCACCATCTCTGGATGTATTCAAGAAATGACTGGACATGGGACTTGGTGCTATGGTTTAGTTGACATGGTGGTTTTTCATCAAAGTTTGCACTTGAACATCTTGGACGTCTTTTCCAATCTAAATGATTTTATGGTCCTGCGATGTGAGAAGCAAACACCTCTGATCAATTGACACACCTATGGAGAACTCTATGTCAATCCAGTGAAGAAAATGTTAATACTTTATTTAGGGCTTGTTCAAGCTTAGATATGTTTATTGCAATTTTTATAATAAAATCAAAATGACAGGAACAGAAAAAAAATGCCCATTTCAAGATATTTCACCCAGAATTTCTAGCCATGCATAAGTTAGTTTTAATTCATGTATCTTATTGATCTCAATAGAAGAAAAAACAGTGCTGCAAATTTCCTTGGATGAATGAGAAAAGGTTACATTTTAGGGGAACAAAGTAGAAATGTGTGTGTTTAGTGATAGACTATGCTGGCTATATATTCATGGACCTTTACATCACTTAAGTACTTTTCCTGTCCTTGAAAACATAGATGCTCAAAAGTTCTTTGTAGAGTGTGTCATAAAAGACAATGGTCAACTAGGAGTGATATGCAGGTGCTGAAGCTCTTAGCAATATTTATTTTATCTTTTTAAAAGAGATTTAGTTTGCAGTTAATCTCTAACTTCTTTTTTTCTTTTGAGATTACTTTGAAAAAATAGGACAAGATAAACTATGTATCAATTTATGACTGTTTTTTTAAAAATTAGGCAGATTTTCCTCTTGAATTTTGTGGATTTGTCAGAATATTTTGACCATTTATTCTGTATGCTATCTTAGTTTGAAAATCTTAGGATGAAATAACTCTTTTTCCTTTATTGTCTGAGGCTCTCTACTTCTAGGAAATCCATGCTGATGTCGCTCATAGAAGGATGATATAACAGAAAGTATTTTCATTCTTGATTTGCTACAGAAACAAGCTTTGAATTTCTTTTTAAAGACAGATAAACATACACAAAAATGTGCTATATTCTAATGAAATACTGAGGTAAAATTGTGAGATTTATTTTATTTTTTTCTTCCCTCAGCTTAATGGGCATAGTAAGTACTAAAGTGACCCTCCATAGAGCACAGCACCTCAATTTAATGGGCATATGGCATAAGGTCAACTTTAGAAAATTGTCATTCTAACATTGCATCTTTGCCAAAACATTGTTACTGAATTTTAAAGACACTAATTTAGAGTTTTAAATAGAGAATGTCAGGAATACATCAAAGGAAGGCTTGTTGATGAAGTTTTTGTATAGGATCTATTATAGCTGAGAATCCTAGATTCTCAAATATCACTTTTCTTGCAGAGCCAGCTTTTAAACTAAAACCCACGGTGTTGGCTAGACGATGCAATTCCCAGTGAAGCAAAATGAGACAGAGAAGGAAAAAAGCCCCTGTTCCACTCTGTGCCCAGCTTCTGCCTCTGATCCTCCATTTAGTGCCTCACATAGAGTGTACTTGGCTTACTTTCAAGCCTTTCCCCAAACATGTCATTTTCTGCAAAAGGCTTCGGTCTTGCTGGCTGCACTGTAGATTCCTAGCACCAAGTCACACCTGTAACACCCAGCAAATTGGACACGATATTTATTGTGTGGCTTCAGTTGTTTCTGCCAGCCGGGAGGACACCATCAGAGTGTTGCCAGTGTAACTCCACACAAAGTGCCCTTAATGTCTGCACAAACCCTCAGTTCCAGTCTGGGAACGTTTGGTGGCAAAGTGAGAAGCGATACAAGGAGACACCTAATCCTTTCTAATATCTATTCCTGTCGGGAAATTTATTTTTTCTAACAGGAACTGTTTTCACTGAACAAGGCACCTCTGGAGCTTTTCACATGGCTAGGGGAAGGTACAACTGCTAAGCTGAGCTGCTCAGGTGTCACCTGACCACAGCTGGGGCCACCTCAGCAGCCACAACTGGTAACCTCTGCAGAGCCTTCTTTTGGACAAGGTGACACCATCCTGTGGGTGCCAGGCCAGAGCACCTCTCCATGTGCAAGAAGAGAGCTCCAGCACAGGGGTGTCAGACCCGCTGTCCCCATGGGGCTGTTTGGCCTCTGTCCTAGTGCTGCTCACTGCATCTCCCTCTGTCCACACATCGTTTTTCCACCCTGATGCCTGCAAAGGACCTTGCACAAATGTTGTGACTCTTTTCCTTGAGGCCTGGGTAAGTACATTTCTAGGAGTCCTTCTTCCCCCACTTTTGAGTCCTGAGACCCTAATCTATGCCCATGTCATTTCATTCCTGACTTATTTAAACATATGACCTGTACTTGTTGGCAGAAATGCAAGTTTTCATCTGAGACAAGGAGTTAACAGGTTTTGTGTGCTGTGTACTATGAGCAGAGATCACAACATACGAAGAGTGCTTCACAATCAAAGACATTGCAGCCCCCCATGGCATTACATGCTCTAATAGACGAAATCCACAAATCAAAAAAAATTACTGAGAAGCTGAAAAATCCTATCCACTATGCACAAAGTTGTATTTTAATATATGCTCAGATGTCCATGAAAATTAATGAAATGTCAGTTTGAGAGCTGGAAATATATTTTTAGATTATATTTTAATATGAGCAGGTGAAGATAAAGTACATATCATGTAGTCAGACAAATAGAAAAGTCTGCAGCACTTACTTGCCAAGAATACCTGCATTTAAGTTGAAGTGGTGCAGTATTTAGACCAGCTGACAATTAATACTGTGTTTAGCAGGATGCATGGGAAAATGGATACACTGCTTCACCTGGGAGATGCATTCTTATTTCCAAGGGCCAAAATTATGAGGAATTACTGAAAGAGATTTCAGCACCTTCTGCTAGGTACAGTGTGATGATAAAGTGTGCTAATGGAAATCAAACAGTATGAGTTGAAAGTAGCTATAATCTCCATGCCTATTAACAGCTCTAAAATCACTGACATTAACCGCAATATCATTCAGGATGGAGTTTAAGACATTGGTGGGCAGATGGAGGAAAGGGGAATGAATCACATTTTCTTTGGAAAACCGTATGTAGTCCTTTGCTTTGTCTTTCGTACCTGCTCTCACACTAAAAAGAAATCTCAACTTTTTAATTATGATTATTAGTCATAGTAGTAGTAGCAGTAGTAGCTACCAGTTTCAACTACATTTGGCAGAAAATTGAAGCTCTCACAATTAATTAACTTTGTCAAGTCTTACAGAGCTGTGACACTGTTGTTGTAGGCCCAGTAAAGAAAGGCTAATGTCAGCTCATCAAGCAATACTTGGTCTAATAAACAACCTCCATATGCTTTGGTATTTCTTGTACCTTCTAACACAACAATCACCCACAGGGTACTGACCTGTAGGAAGACAGACCATTGGGTTTGGTGGCTGCTGAACTAGTTTCTAGTTCATAGGGATTGTTGCTCAAAAATTTAATCCTAAACTATCAGTAGAAATACTGCATTTTTGCAATATCTTGTGAAATGGCTGGGTGTTTATTTTATTTTATTTTATTTCATTTCATTTTATTTTATTTTATTTCATTTCATTTCATTTCATTTCATTTCATTTTAAATCAATGTATTATTCATAAGTGACTGGTTGAAAAATATACACAACATTTCCATTCTTTCCTAACAGAAGAAAGCAAGTTTCCACCAATTTTTTTTCTGTCTGAAGCTGTAATGATGGTTCTGTGGTTCTAATTCTATTTCAAATACTGATATACAGAACTATTTCCATGAAATCCAGCATTAGGAGTGTCAGGGAAAAAAATGGGGATGAATGTGAGATGTTAAGCAAAACTCTTGCTAAGCAGGGTAACTCTTTAACAGTCTCCCAAAGCTGGTAGTTGAACTTTAAAGGTTGTGTATGCTTCAGCAGGCAAAAGCTGTGCTTCAGCAAACCTCAGACTAAGTGACAGTAATGCTAAATGCACATTGCCCACTTCCGTAAAAAGAGCAGTGAAAAAAACCCTCAAAATCACGCTTGCTTAAGGATTTAGGAAAAAAGGTGACTTGTGGGTGGATGAGATTTAAGCATCATATAAATAAGCTAAGTGTTCTGAGGAAACTTGAATCTCTTTTAAGAAATGGAATTGACACAGAGGAATCAATGGCAGAAAAGCTTACAGACACTCATCTGGAATAAGTAACGAGAAAAGACCATTTCCGACTTGGCAGCTAAATGTTATACGCAGTCTTAAACCAAAAAAGGACGCCATTGCAATATCTTATTGATAAGGTATTGTGGCTTTACCATATCTTCATATTTTTAGGGAATTTCTATGTGAAGACTCAGGTACCTTAACATCAATTACTAGAGTACCATTTTCTCTTTTATATCTCACAGGAATTGACTCACAATGATACTTAAATACATTTACTCAAGGAAAAAAATGTAGGCAAAACCAGAATGATGTTCCAGATATATTAAATATTACACAGTTTTAATAAGAACGCATTTAGCAGCATATGAACCTTATTTACTGTGAAGCGTAAGAAGATCTGCAGGTCCAGCATCCAGGATTCTTGACAACACCAAGCAATTGTACTTGTGAATGATGTTACTTTCCTTCTCAGTATTCATTTCAAGAAGCACTTTTCAAGAGATGCTGTTTTGATATTTATTTCAGCAGTTTTAAGCCAAAGCCTCAGGTCGTGAAATCATATACATGTCACTGGCTTTTTCTTCAAATTGATAGCCAGTGCATCTTTTCAACAAGTCTCAGATAGTCTGTAGTTAGCTGGCCATGTTAAAGATTTAAACTCTCAGTTTAGCATTTGCCCTTTTCAAGGGAAGATGGTTTGCTATATCTTGCTCTCTTGCAGACTCTCAGTGCATCCTTTCTCCTGACAAATGGAGCTAATGTTGTACTGATGTTTCAGCCCTGCTGTCCATTACTTTACTTCCAGATAAACAGAAGCAATTTACCTGGTGGACAGAAAATGTACACTGTTCAGCTTTGTCAGAAGGAAGGTATGACAGTCAAAAGAATTGCAGTGGCTACAGAAGTATATGCTGTCCTTGACCATGTGAATTCACAGATCTCCTTTCCTTGCTCGTTTTTTGGTAAGTTTAGCACAATTCAGACCCTGTATCTGATATTGGGCCATAAGACTATTCCTACAGTGTTTAGCTGCTAGCGCTTTGTTAGAAATTCACTTACAGTTTCTGTTAGTTAGCATCTTTCTTTCATGTCTATACTGCTGGAAACCCTGAGGCGTAGGCCTAAGGCAAAATAATCATGCTATCCTTGCTGGAATCAGGAAAGTGAGAATCTCCCAAGTGAAGATGGTTTCCCTTTCCTTCCTTTTTTATCCTTAAATTTTGTTCTTTTGTCCACTGCAATACCAAATAGATAAACTGTGGCACGTAACTATCACTCAGATGAAACCCCTCCCACCTTTCTGCATTGGTTTTTTCCTGTTCTTTTTGTTTTGTTTCTTCTATTCATTTTGTTTCTTTCTTTAAATCTTCCTTAAGAGGCTTTCAGAAATCCATTTAGCTTGACTCAGTTTGAAATATAAATAGCAAGCAGATCACTGTCCCAAATATCATCTGTGAGACTCTCTTTAGCACTTAAACAGCATCCGGTATGTGCCTGGCACTGGCACAGAGACAGGAGTCTCTGCAGACTAAGCTGATTTAGACACACGTCATGAGACCAGCGTGTCAGTAATTGCCAGTTTACACACTGAAGAGCTCCTAACTGGTAGTGAAGGAGAAAATTTCATGATAAATTACCATGGAGTAGGTTTTAATATAGGTCATGTATATATTTACCATGTTACAAGTTAACTCCTTGATGGCTCCTGCAGTAACACATTTGTCTGGCTGTACCCACAGATCAGGATTTCCCAGAGGGAGAGGTCTGTATCACTGTTAAAGTACCTGTGGTATCTATCAGGCCTTTCACGTAAAGATTTTTAAGAAGAAGAAAATGGATCAATTTAATTACCATGAGTTTAGCACACTTCACCCTTATTCCTGTGCTATGGCATGTGTTAATTTACCAAAAATACTACCTGGAGGATAACCTGTGGACACTTATCTCACTTATGCTTCTGCATAGTTCAAGATGAGGTCACCACCTGTCTTGGAGTTGTAAATCCTGGCCTAAAAGCATGCAAGATCCACCTGTTTGTGTCAGTATTTAGTTTATCCATCCAGATATGGAAAGATTATATGTAGGATTGATAGGATTCAGGAGGTGGTTTTATCAAAAATAAATGGTTGGAAATATAACTGAAAAATTTTACAACCAGGTGAAATTTTCATCAAATTTCTGCTTTAGCAAGAGATACACATTTTAAAAATTCTCTAACAATGTTTTCCAACAACATAATAATGTCTTAGACTTCCTTATTTAACTTAATTATATTGCATGTCCTCTGTAACAAGATCACATGTGGAAAAAGTTCTACTTTTTTTATATCTTTGAGTAGGAGTGTCTATTTTGGTATTATGCTTATGAGGAAAACCACCTGTCTTTAAGTCCAATTTTTGAACTGGTAAAGACATCCCCATTAATATGGTTTGATGCAATTAAACTTCAGATTAAAGAAGTAAAATAAATTACTTATTTCAAGAGAGGCTTGAAAAACATCATTTTTTTATTCACCTGTGGTATCAGCAAGCCATGCTCAGCTGCCTGAAACACTTTGTAGGAGTCAAGTTTGAGTTTTGTCATCAGCTGTCTGGAATAAACAGACTGAAGATCCATGAGTACAGGAAGGGTGAAATAGGACATGTAGGCACGATGCTCTGAAACTGGAAGCTGTTCAGTTTCCCAATAGTTTAGTCCAGTTAGCTCTTCATTTTTCAGTGTAGCAGATACATTAGCTCTCAATTTTCTGCTGGTCACACTAAAGTACTTGCATGAAGATTTATTATGTTGGTGAAAAAAAATGTGACTTTCTTTCCAAAATAGATCCACAGGTAAAATGTACGCTGCTTTTTAAATTTTCTTTCTTTGTGACAAGCTTTGTCCTCAGAATTCTGAAGCTGTTCTTTTATGTAGCATATTTATCTCTCTTGGAAGATGTTATGCTTAAGTGAGCCTTATCATTTCAGTGACTATATCTTTAAAAAGAGGTGTAGGAAGAGATACTGCAGCACGCTTGAGTTTTAGAAATGTAGTATATGCTACAGGTCATGGTGGAAAAAGAAGTGTACTGTCTGCTAGAAGCCATTTAAATCACAGAACTTTATTAACAGTGTTCTTTTTTCTGATCATGATGCACTGCATCACAAATATTGTTTTTTATCAGTATTAACGTTGGTTACAAGCAGGTGAAGCAAGAAAATACATAAATAAAGTGGCATAAAGTAGGATTAAGTGGAATCACTCCTCAAGGCTTATCAGAGCGCCTTATGTCTCACAGAGCCTAATATCACCATATCATGTGGAAACAGCTTCTATTTTATGAGATTTTTTTAATTCCTAACCCTTGCCCTCGTTCATTACTGCAGACATTTTTTGCTTGATATTAGTATTTTAACCACTTAGTAGCTTAAATTTAGCCATTTAGCCTTACAAGGCATTCAACTTCATACAATTTTTTTAAACATAATTTAACTATTAACCACTACACAACTGTTTTATTTTTACATTTAAATAATATTTTCCATTTTCTTGCCCATTCATGTAAATTAGTAAAGGTCTTTAAAAATGGCACTATTTTTTTTTCTCCTTGCACTGATGTCTGTTAAAGGGCTTTTTAACAGCAAGATGTTGCAATATGTCCTGCATATTCAAGACCATAAATGCAAGAAGATACTTAGATGATCATCTGAAAGAAGTGTAAGCATCAAGTATCTCTCAATGCATATACCATTTTTGATGACATAATTTTTGGCCAAGATGAGTGGTTTTTCCATTGTTGTCTTGGTGTCTAAGTAGGAGAATATCAGACCCATTTATTTGTCTGTGCCTGTGACATTAAAAACCAGTTGTGACTATTATGAAAGTGTTGAGATGTAGTTGATAACCTGAGGTGGTTGAGCAGAGGCTAGCAAGGTAACCATCTGCCCAGCGTGGTAGAGAACTCTTGAACTGCATACTCAAGGTAAATCTTAGTTTATCCAAGACTTATCACAGCTTAATTCTAGATATAATGTAAGTGCTCTGTGTAACACATCACAATGGTTTATCTGTATACTCAATTGTCTAATATGCACTTGACTGATACTTGGAAAATAAATCAAGGCTGTACGCCTCTATGCCATGTCACCATCCTGAGTTCAAAGTGCACCTTTCTAATGGAAGATTCTGATCCTTAAAGAACCATCCATCTGTCCAAAGTTAGGATCAGGTGGCAATAACATGTAATTTCCAAAAATCTCCAATGCTGACATTTCAATAATGCTAAGAAATCTCTGTCATTTCTTACCACTTCTTATAGGTAATTTGCACCACCCTCACTCCAAATGCCCAGCTTAAGGCCTTGCTTTACATTATGAGATTTTTTTCCCACTACACCTTCTCAGAGCAGTAGGGACAAGTTATGAGGACTGCCTAGATTGAAGTGTTCAACAATTCTCATCATAGCTATTTGCATTAGGAAGCTTCCACCTGGTCAAGCTCTGCCCAGCCAGGATAAACAAAGACGATTACAGTGTCAGTGTTTTCTAAATAGCTACTTTTGCAGAAAACAGCTTTTCTTTTATCTAATAAAAGTGCAATTGAATGTAATTTTGTTCTTTTAAGTAAACGGTTCCCTAAAAGAGATACAATTACAAAATCGCAACTCAATCTGTAAAAAGACGATGTTCAACAGGTTCCAAGAGGTAGACCCTGGATTATCTTTTGAGTTCTTCAAAGCAGTCTTTCAAGTGCCACTGCTTAATAACAACTGATAGTTGCATTCTTTGTACGTAAACTTAGTCCTTCAAGACTTGCAGCATAAGATAGCCATCTTGTCTTCTTTTGTTGGTGGTGGAAAATAGAGGAACTGAATTGCCTTGTGGCTTCTCCTGACTATAGATAAAACGTCGACAACAATCTATGACTGGCCAGTACATTTTTTATCTTTCACTAAAAGAAGCTTTATAAAATCAGTCCTGTTTGTAAAGTTACCATCTTCTGGTGAATCTTGAGAGGATTCCAGTTGTTCCTCCAATCCCCACAAAAACCCCAGAGATGCTCTAGCTGATTTCTTTTATTGACAGAACACTTTTGTCCGGTCCTGTAGAGTTCATAGCCACTTCACTCTTCCTGTCGGTTCCTGCTCAGATCATATGAACTTTTACTAAATGTCTATACAACTCGCTATGAAATTTATTGAAAGTTTCTCTCTAATTTCACAAGGCTCTGAACTAAACATTTTTGCTTGCATTGTGGCCCTATAGGATTTTCCTAGTCCAATTTCTTTTCTAGTCAGCTCTCTAAACTTGATTATCAGCTTCTGATTCAAACAGCTGCCAAATATCCTGCTGGGCACTAAGTAACTGTTGCTAATTTCCCATTGCATAGGTAACGAAGCTTGACGTACATACAACACAGCACGTGAGATTCAATCTCAGCTTTCTGAAGTACACTAAATGGAGACATTAGCTGTAAATTCACTGTTTATTTTCTTTGATTTCTGAGTAGATAGAGCTTAAAGTTACCACAAATCCTTCCTGTTTATGTTTTTGATGCACACCTGATTTCTCCCATATTCGATTAATAAGAGCATCTGAGAGTGTTACTGTAGCTCACAAACACAAGCTCTGTGCCAAAATACTTTTTACCCACATATTGTCTTCTTTGTTAATGGCAGGGTATAAGAGTGTGGGGAGAAAAAGCACTGTAAGGCATAGGCTCTGCCCTTGCTAGCAAGAGCAGATTAGGGGTCTCACGTAAGAGTAGACAATCGCCTGCAACATCTTCTTTCTCGTTGTGCTGCTGTTTCAGCTCCTTGAGAGCCCAGATCTGTTTCATGCAATGGCTCTGCCTGTCATTTCTCTGGAGGCTACAATAGGAAGCTGTCGCCTGCCTCGTGAAGCTCCCAGTTGCTCTGTCAGGTAGCCAATACCAGTGTTTCCCATATGAGTCTGGGCTGCTATTCCAATGCTCCTCTCTGCCGCCTTCATGACAGATGGTGCACAGCTCTGCAGCGGCCACAGCCGAAAGTAACTCGTGGAGGTGTGATCCCACTGCAATGATTTTCCAGAATTGCTGCTCAGAAAAACTCCAGTGACAGGAAGTGACAGTTAAAAATTCTGCTAGGTACATAAAAGCATTTATTCACCCCTCATTGAACACAGAGTTGGAGGGTCCCACTGTGCCTATTAGTGACAATTTGCATTACCTGAGCATCATGAATTTCTGCTGCACCAAAGCTAACATGCTGCATTCTGACTCGCCAAGCTGGTATGAGGAACAGCATAATGTTGTGGAGGTCTTTAACAGTCGTTGGAACCACATGTCTGAGAGGCTGCATAGTCAGGTACTAGGCTAACAGTGAGGGCTTGTCATCTGGGGCCAGTGCACATTGCCAACGTTTCACACAAAGCAGCTGCACCAAGGGAAAGTCCAAGAGCAGAGCAGCTGGGTGGGCTGTGTGACTTTGGTGGCAGCATCTCGTTAGCACAGTCACCTGTCCATTGCCTGCTCACAGCTGGCTCACAGCTGACTTAGGGACATATGCGCATGTCACATGGAAAACGTGGAAGAGCCTCGTCTGATATTCAGCCTGCAGAAAGCCCAGATTTAAGGCAGTCTTAAGAAAAGACAAGTTGGTGCAGTCCAGAGACTAAAAGTATTATGTGAGTTCTTAGAAGGCATAAAAAAAACTCTGTAGGATAGGGGCAATTAATTGAAACAAGAGAAATTTCTTTTTAAATAGTCTGCCAATTCCCCAAAAAAGCTAAGACTACACGTAGTTCTACTGGGGCCCTATAGAGGGGAACAACAGCTTTTAATACACACTTCTTTAAAAATAACACAAAAATAGAACTTCTGGGAAAAAAAAATCACATGCATTTCACCTCAGTCACCTGATAGTGATAATGACCATTAGAAAGTTAGGTCTACAGAGGCATATTTGTGCCTCTTTGGATACTATAGTCATATCCTAAAAGAATATAGGCTACCAACCCATGGCATTTGCATTAAAACATCTAACAGCTGAAGGCAGGTGTTGAATTTTCAGTTAAGAGGGTTATAAATTGACCAACTCTCCTCCTTTCTCATCCTGGCTCTACCTAGCTTTGCTTCTCGACTGATGTTCTTCCCCTCTATGATTTCTCAACTGGAGGCAGCATGATTGCTTGTTTTCAGTGAGTGTACTGTATAACGTGTGTGCCTCTAAATTGCTTTCAAGCTGTTAACTCTTTCTAATAAGCTTCGAGACAGTGCTCAGCATGTTTAATGTTTCTATTATTTTTCTACAGAATTAAAAACTGTTGCCAATATTTTTTTTCCTTGTTTAAATCTTCTTACCCCCCAGTCAGCTGGAAGAGGGAGAGGACTTATGCTACAGGTGCACAATTCTGAGCACAGCTGTCTCTCCTGACAGTTTATGAAGGCTTGTCATAGAAAACAAGAGCACTGCCAACCTAGCTTGTAACAGGAAAATATGTATTCACTGATTATTATTTTTGCTTGGGTTTTATTCCTCTGTAAAATAAAAATGCAGATGTAGAGCTCTATGTGTTGTTGGCACTGGTGCCCCATAGGTCTTGTCACAGTAAATTAAAAGAAAATAGATATTTGCTAATTTTTCATTACAAAAAATTGAAATTAAAAAAAACAGGCATTAAAGTGATAGTCCCTTCATAAGTCTGGCAACAACAGGGAAAAACAACTTCACAGCCTGATGTTGTTGCATTTTGGCAGTCAAATGGGTTTGTGTAGGCTGCTGTTGGCAGCAGTTTTCATTAGCTTAGGGCCTCCTTTCTGGAAAGACAGAACTGAGCTGCCAGACACAGATGTCCAGTCTGTGCAAGCAGGACTCACTTGTACACTGTCCTGCTGAGCAGCCACCTTGAGCACCTCCCATCTGCCTGCCTTTAAGTGCAATTTTCTCATCATTATGACATCTTCCTTAAATATCCGGGCTTTAATTTATACTTTTGCTTTGAGCTAAATTTCCTGTTATGTTATAGTAACCATTAATAATCACGGCAGAACTTCTCAGCAAGGAGAAATGAGTCACATTCCTGTATACTTTGAATAAATGCCACTGTGACCACAAACTGCTGATTGGAATAGGGCATTTTTTAATTGTGATTGGTATTTATGCTTCACCTAGTAAGCTCAATATACAAAACTAATCTAGGATCACTGTAATGTTTACTGATCACCTTCAGTAGATCCCACAAAAAGAGAGACCACTTGCAGAAAAAGGAATCAGCACCGCTACTGAATGTTATCCTCCTGGTGCCTGAATTCTCCCCTGAGAGATAGTATAGAAGGAATTAACCATGTCCTCATGATGAGAGAATTCTTTTCCAGTAATGGCTGTTACTGGAAAATATTTCAAAACATTTTTTAGAAAAAAATATTCTTATTGATGTTGTACTGAATATACTTCAGCAAATACTATCTATATGAGGAAGTTTTGAAAATTAGATCTTTCCAGAATTCTGGAGATTAACCTGGTGAAGATTCTGAATTTTTCAGGATCCAGAAAGACTCCTAGATAAATTGTGTATAAGGAATAATGTGTAGCTTTAGTATCTTCCTATCACAAAACTTTTCTCAGCATCTCTGCACTAAGACAATTTTTCCAGCGCAGCTAGCATTTGGACTGGAAAGAATAGTTTTGGAACATGAAGGGATAAACTTTTAGGATGCAGTGATATTTGTTCTGTTATTGTATATGTCTCAAAAATGCAGTTTTTTTACTCTGTACATGAGAGTTTGAGGGCTCTCCAGAAAATAAAACCTTATTTGCTATTTTATTGTCAGTTCCTCCTGAGAAGGGACCTTTATTCAGTCAACAGAAGAAAAGATCACTACCATACTTACCATGCTGAACAATGTATTAAGAAAACACCTACATTAAAATCTTAGGTGCTAGAAATTAAATTGTACTAGCAAGAAATTGCCCCCACTGTGCAGCTAAGTAGGTGTACTCTGGCAGTTCTTTGTTTTGCTTCTGAGTTGTGGTGGGTTTTTTGAAGGTTGGAGGGGGTTGTTTGGTTATACTGGAGTCCATTTTCTTGTAGCTCTGCACCTTGATGTGGTATACCCAGTTTAGTACAGCCCAGTACTTTGAGTGATACAGCTGAGGACTTTTCCTGGCATTGTCTTAAATATTTCATTTGTGGCTCTAAACTCAATGTGGTTATGTCAGGGTTGAGATCAGGCAAACAAATATGTCATATGTCCATCTCCTGTCTCTGCATTACTCAAATAGCAGTGGAATTCTGTCTCCATTTACTTACTCTTTGGCTTAACTGGTATGTATTTACCCCTTCTAATATTTCCATAAGTCTGTTTTGCAAGTGGATTATCACTTTTGTTTTGCTACCTCAGATTTCTTTCAATCTGTCACTGTCTCCGTGTAATGAGATGTCCAGAGCTGCTGCAGGTGTAGTTGTATTTATTGCCCTACATAGATTAAATACCTTCTGTAGATTGGATGCTATTAAAAAAGCTGTGGACCTTCTTCTGTCAAACAGCATTGCAAAAGCATTTCTCGATTGCTTCAACATTACGACTAGGTCTCTTCCTGTGTGTTCAACAGTGAGATGTTAATTCTGATTTTTTAATTAATGGAAACAACTGAAGAAACATAATCTTTTCATTCCCATAGAAGTCTGAGGCAGCTAAACTGATTAGGTAGCTCCCTATGACTTGGCTGAGGTTAAGTAAGATGTGCCCAGTACGAAATTTGCAAAAATTTATTGTTACAGCCTAAGTGACATGGAAGTGGACTGAAGAGAGGGTGAGCATGACTCTGTGAAGGAAAGACCGTTCAGTCCATGCTCACACCTTCTGACACATATAAATGACAAATACAACACCTTCTTGATTGACTCATTATGTAGAAGGCAGAACTAATGCATAGCTAACTTGTGTATTAGGCATGCCTTATATAAGGCAAGCAGAAGCATCTCTCTGGCATTAAAAAGTGCACATTAAAAGATCTGAAGCAGTAGTGGTCAAAAAATTGCAGTCAAGAATGTTATTTTCCTCTCAGAGAATATGACATCTTTAAAATTCAGCAGTTCCCTTGATGTCTGTCAATGTGTCTGTTTGTTTTGAGGAAGAAAAAGATGAAATGTTGCTTTTTGGTAAGGTCAAAACCTTTCCTTTTCAAGCACACCTGGAATGTTTTGATTGTTTCAAGACTCACATTCTTACTTCACAAAAAAAAAATGTAGATCAGTATGCTCGAAAAATGATAGTATATTCACATTTATGTCTTACTTTAATAGAATAATCAAAAGAAATCTATTTAGGTTTGTCTGAAACATATACTTTAGTTGATGATGTTAGCCCTATGATTAAAAAACAAGTAATTAAAAAGTTTTTATTTCTCTTTAATATTAGAACCATTTTGAGGGGTTAGAAATAGTCATGTTAGATTAGATACTGAGCTACCTTTGAAACACTGAAAGTAGTGTGCAAGGTCAGCATAGCAAAAAGCTAGGTTAGGTCACACACAGATGCAAGAACACAATCCCAGATACCAGTATTAGTACACAAGCTGGACTCAGCTGCTATATTTCAAACACCAGCTCAGATAATTCAGCTTAATAGGGACATGTTTTATAGTAACTTTTATTGCAATCTTCCTGCAGAGCTAGTAGCATATGCAAAATCAAAGCTCCACTGAAGAGTGAAGCTCTGCCTATGACTTTAACCTATGTCTTTGTCAGAACCTTGTACAAGACCAAATGAGTCAGCAACCTCCTGTTCTTTGTGGAAAGATTCTAATTTAGAATTTTTGAAAAGTTTTCCTCTAAGGAGGTTCATTTTCATCTAATGAGAACACATGGCTTTGGCAGCACCAACCTCTAAAGAACGTAGTCAACCTTTCTTTTATTTTCCTCTTTTAGAAAGTATCAGCGTAAGTACTGAGCTCACAACCAGTAAATCACCAAGTAGCACGAAGTATTCCAAATGTAATCATAACTATCCTCACTTGAAGAAGGCTTGGAATGATGTGAATCATAACTGCACTTCATAACAAAGATAATATTGTGCAAATGTTCCTATTCAGAAGCAATGAGTCATGCTACAATGACCGTCACTTAATCATTCTGACTAAACAGAGATCAACATTTACAACTGCATGTGTTACATTTTGAAATATTTTGGAGAGAGAAATATGGCAAAGTGTAAAAACTTGTAAAAGCTACCACCGTATATTAATTCAGGTGACCTAAGAGCTACTAGTTTTACTTGCAAAAGCTGTGGTCACTGAGGTGTGAAAGGCACTTATTATTTAAAAATGTCTCGAAAACATTTTTCAGTATCAGGAATAATCCCCTTCACACTTTAACAGACTGTCTATGTTCCTTTCACAGGAGATTATGCCTGCTATAGCTGAAAATAAAAACAGCATGGATGATCAAAAATGCAGAATATTGCTTTTTCCCTTAATGTAACTTAGTATTCAAAAGACTATTAAGTAAGTTTGCCAATGACACTAAATTGGGAGGAGCTGTCAACTCCCTTGAGTGCAGAGAGGCCCTGCAGAGAGACCTTGACAAATCAGAGAGATGGGCAATGACCAACCATATGAAGTTTAACAAGGGAAAGTGCCAGATTCTGCTCCTGGGACAGGAAAACCCTGGATGTACAGACAGACTAGGGAATGAGATACTGGAAAGTAGCACCATGGAAAGGGACCTGGGGGTCCTGGTCCATGGCAGGTTGAACACGAGTCAGCAGTGCCCTGGCAGCCAGGAGGGCCAACCTTGTCCTGGGGGGCATCAGGCACAGCATCGCCAGCCGGGCAAGGGAGGGGATTGTCCTGCTCTGCTCTGCACTGGGGTGGCCTCACCTCCAGTGCTGGGGGCAGTTTTGGGGGCTACAATATAAAAAAGACATTAAAATATTAGAAAGCACCCAAGGGAGAGCCAAGAGGATGGTGAAGGTTCTGAAGGGGAAGCCATATGAGGAGTGGCTGAGGACACTTGAATTGTTCAGCAGGAGATCGGGGGGAGACCTCACTGCACCTTTCAACACCCCCACAAGGGAAGTGGAAGGGCAGGTACCGATCTCTTCACTCTCATGACCAGTGACAGGACTCGATGAAACCGCCTGAAGTTGTTTCAGGAGGGATTTAGGTTGGGTATAAGGAAAAGGTTTTTCACCAAGAGGGTGGTTGAGCACTTCCAAAAGTGCAAAGTGGTCACAGCACCAAGGCTGGCTGAGTTCAAGAAGCATTTGGATAATACTTTTTAGGCACATGGTCTGATTCCTGGGGTGTCCTGTGCAGGGCCAGGATTTGGACTTGATGATCTTTGTGGGTGCCTTCTAACTCAGCATATTCTATAATTCTATGACTTTTCTATACTTTAAGTGTTGATAAAAACCTATTATCGAGTGGCAGCACTTTTTTTTTTCCATACTGTCAAACATTGAACATGAGACAGCAATGTGCCCTCGCTGTAATAGCAACTTGTGGTGTCCTGGGCTGAGTTAGAAATGTTACCAGTGGGTCAAGGGAGATTATCCTTTCCCTCTACTCAGAACTGGGGAAGCTGCACTTGGAGTTTTGTGCTCAGTGCTGGGCACCCCAATACAGTGAGACTTCGACATGGTGCAAAGAGTCAAGTGCATCATCACTATAGATTAATAGACACAAACTGGAGCATCTCTCATATCAGGAAAGGCTGAGAGACTATGAACCATTCAGTCTGGAGAAGAGAAAACTCATAAGGGTTTTCTCAATGTGTGTAAATACAGGAAGGGAAGGTATACAGGAGAACGAGCCAGGGTCTTTTCAGTGGTGGCAAGAGACAAGACCAGAGTCAATGGGCACAAATTGGAACACAGGAGTTTCCTTGTGAACATAATGAAACACTCTTTATTGTGAGGGTGACCAAGTACTGGCACAGCTTTTCCAGAGATGTTGTGGAGTCTCCACCCTTGGAGGTATTCAAAAGTTATCTGGAGATGTTCTTGGGCGAAGAGCATGTCAGTGTTCCTGTTTGAACAAGGGTGCAGGACCAGATGGCCTCCAAAAGTCCTTTCAAACCTCAACCACTCTGTGGCTCTGTGATCTCTTCTAACTGAGTATCCCAGATGATGATCAGAATTGATAGTGTTTGAGTAAAACAAGAAGGGCTGAATTCCATTATAAATTTATATTGGATCACTAGTAAGCTTCATAAACTTTGGAGAGTACCTTGGTTCTGACTTTTTTTCTGGGCTCTGCTGTTCCTGTGCATCTGACACAACTTCTGCACAAAATGCTTTCAAACTCCTGGCTTAGTCCATGTATTCCCCCTCTGACTTTGGTGAATCTTCTGCAGAGTCATTTCTAATTTACTGTCCTCCTCCAAGTTTTTTCTGATATCATATCCATCTGGTGCTGCTGTGCTGATACCATCATGTCTCCTGCTGAACACCATTCTCTTGTTTCATTGTAGCATCCTGTCTGCATCCATCCTTTGAGGCAGGGAACATCTGTTTTTTATACACTGATTAACCTAGAATGGAGACTCCAGGGCTCTCAGGTAATAAAAATAGATGATGACGACAGCAATATGATGTGAGGCTCCAGCCTAGCGTATTGATTTCACCTACGTATGAATATCAAGTTTTGGAATAAAATATGGTGCTTCAAAATCGGTTTTTAAACCCTTAAGTATTTCCTAGGAACCATTATTTCATTTTTGCTCTTCTAGCTAATCCAAAATTGAAATTTTGAATAATTTCCTGTTCAGCTAGCGCTGTAAGTTATACGTACTAGATAGAATTAAAGAATACTTTCTCTAGAGAAGTGAAGCACATAAATATTTTCATAGATTGTGAAAGTTTTGTAAACATATGAATAATATGCCAATTGGAGCACAGAAAGCCTGTAAGCTTTTTTTTTCCTTTTCCATCAGAAAAAATAAGAACAAAGACTTTGTTTTTACACAAAGATGCCATCAAAACCATTCTATGCAATTGTGCAGCCCTTCTATCCTTGAGCAAAATACAGTGGAATGAAGTCAATAAAGGAATCAAGTTTAAAGCATCAAGAAAATAATAAGGGTTTTTAAGAGCAAAAAGGGTCATGTGCTTTTGGAGAAACATAATTCTAAAAGTCAAGGATACAACACATTTTTAATCATTATTTTTCTTACTGATTTTGATGGGCCTTTCTTACTCTGGATGTAACAACTTTAGATCCCTAGTGAAAGCAAACGGAAGAATTAGGACAATGGTAAAGGTGAACTCAGGGAAAAAAACTAAAACTGACCACAGCTGGATAAATCCTCTTCTTTAGTGTTAATTCAGACAAACAGTAGATATCTTCTTAAAGACAGTATAAGCACTGTATGGTGCATTCCCTTTCTAGAAAGAGGACTAGACCATTGTCTGTATAGTGGGACTGTAATAGGGTGGCAGGAAACTTGGTTTCCTAACTTCAGTCTTAGTGAGACACTCTATTCAAACTTCACAGTTGTACAATCTCCTGCTATCAGGGAAAAACGAAGAATGTTAATAATGTGGAAGAGCAAGACAGCTAGCACCACTGCTGGTTGCTATTTTTGCACTGTACAAGAAAACAGGTACTGTTTTTGTCCTCTCATAAAATCCCTTCTGCTTGGGGTCATAGCCAGGCCCTGAGGCCAGCACACTCTCATGCATTGTACCAGCACATCTGGCTTTGCCACCACCTACTCCCACCCATGCATAGATCCTGTTAGAACAGCTCTGGGTTTTCAGCAGGTGAATATGCCCTGGGACAGACAGGCTTCCCAGTGCACAGAAAAGCCAGGATGTCCTTCTGAAACAGCAAGCTGGAAACCAGCCCCTTTCATTGGGATGGGTTTAGGCTGCTCAGCTAGATGGAATGAGCATGCTGGGTCTCTGTGAGAGGTTTATGCAGCCAGTTGTATATCCAGCAGTCAAAGGTCTGCCTTGGTTTAGTGGCTGCTAACAGTGGAGGGAGTCTGCCTTGAAAGTGGTTTCTGTGTCAATGGTGCGTGGTGGGTTCATTCCAGCTGGGTGCCAGGTGCCCATCAAAACTGCTCTATCCCTTTCCTCCTCAGCTGGGCAGGGGAGAGAAAATATAATGAAAGGGTCCCGGACTGAGAAAAGGACAGGGAGAGATCTTTCACCGTTACTGTCATGGGCAAAACAGACTCAGCCTGGGAAAATTAGTTTAATCTATTACCAATAAAATCAGAATAGGGTAATGAGAAATAAAAATGAAATCCTAAATTATCCACCCCTCCCTTCTTGCCAGGTTTAACTTCAGTCCAGATTTTGTCTATCTCCTTCTCCCCAGTGGAGCAGGGGAATGAGGAACTGGGGCTGTGGTCAATCCATCACACATTGTCTCTGCTGTTCTTCCCTTTTCAGGGGGAGGACTCCTCACTCATCCTCCCCACACATCCAGTGTGGGGGTCTCTCCAACAGGACACAGTCCTCCACAAACTTTTGAGATGTAGGTCCTTCCCAGGGGTTGTAGCTCTTCTGCTCCAGTGTGGGTCCCTCCACTGGATGCAGTCCTTCAGGAATGCACTGCTCCAGAGTGGGTCTTCCGTGAGGTCCCAGGTCCTGCCAGCAAACCTGCTCAGTGCGAGCTCCTCTCTCCATGGGACCACAGGTCCTGCCAGGACCCTGCTCCAGCCTGGGCTTCCCACAGGATCACAGCCCCCTTCAGGCCTCCACCTGCCCCAGTGTGGAGTCCTTCACAAGCTGCACTTGAATCTCTGTTCCTCCATGGACTGGAGGGTCACATCCTGCCTCACCACGGGCTGCACCACGGGCTGCAGGGCAATCTCTGCTCTGGTGCCTGCAGCACTTCCTGCCTCTCCTTCTGCACTGACCTTGGTGTCTGCAGAGCTGTTTCTCCCGTATATTCTCACTCTTCTCTCTGGCTGCTGTTGACCAGCAGATCTCCCCTTTCTTTAATCTGTTATCCCAGAGGCACTACCACCATTGCTGATGGGCTCAGCCTTGGCCAGAAGCAGGTCCATCCTGCGGCTGGCTGGAATTGGCTTTGTTGCCCATGTGGGAATCTTCTGGCAGGTTCTCACAGAAGTCCCCCCTGTAGCTCGCTCAATACCAAAACCTTGTCAAGCAAGAGCTCTTGCAGCAAACACAGGGGCCAGCACTGGATGCCTGCCTGCCTCATCTGGGTCCTGCAGGCACCGTGGGGCAGTGCCTGCCACAGCTGAGGCGGCCTGCATGTCTCCCACCCCTCCTGGCAGACTGAGTCCTGGCTGAGACCAACAGAGGCAGCAGCAGCCTAGGAGGAGACTGGGAACACCATCAGTAACTCTGACAGCAAGGTTAGACAATGGTAACTGACACTCAGAGCAAACAAAAAATAGACACAAACCAGCCCAGTCAAATTAGCAGGTGTTTAACTCCATGTTCCCTGTGCTCTCTGAATGGTGGCTGTGGCTCCAACATTAGCTGGTCACCTCAAAAGTGTTTGTCTTTGCGTACAAGATCAGCGTACAACACGTCTATAGGAAACAAAAATTGAGAGTTATAAGTCATCAAGACAGGTGTTATTTTCTGACAGTAATATAGTGATCTACTTTATTTACAGCTAGTCATAACAGCAAAAGAGCAGAACATAAATCTTGAAAAGGGTGTCAAAGGTGGAAAGACAACTGTGGAAGAACGTATATGCCAGAAGAAAGGAGAACATTGGAGACTGTAATTATTTTTGCCTTAGTTATCCCTGCATATTTTAGATACATCATTAATTAAAATGATACGAGTGTGATGGCATGTCATTTGTTCTGCAGATGGGTTGTGAGGCAATGGAAAGTCTGAATCTTCTTGGTAAGCTTGATAAGCTGTAGCAAAATTTAACATACAGAAAAAAAATCATTCTGGAGAAAAGAGTCAGTAAGGATCACATAGTTCAGTAGAACATGGCCCAAATTAAAATTCATTTTAAGTGTTTCCATCACTGCGTTTGTTCTGTGTCTCTGCTAGCTATCATCTAGGTTGTACACAATCTGAATTCATAGAGATGAAAATCCCCCTTAAAAATCAATCAGACTTTTCAGTATATGAGTATATATCAAAAATAGATTGAATAAAATACAATGTCCATGAATACATCCTATCGTCCCTTCATCTAATCACAGCAGTAATGACTCATTTTTATGACACAGAAGATATCGATACATCAATAAACTATTACTTCTGGTTCTTAATTTTCATTCTTAATCCAATTAATTTTAAAAAAATTTAGAAGTTACACATTCTATTCATGGTTACCATGGAGAGTGAAAGTACACAGTGTAACATTAGTTCTGCCTCTATTAATATGAAATTATCAGTTTGGTTATGTTTCAGCTATTTTACCAATAATAACTATGAAAATGAAGAGAATCACGATGTTATATATGACTGTCATGAGCTGTTAACCACTAAATGATATGGCAGCCATGTGATTTCTTGGCATTTATTAGGAGATTCTGTTCACTATCATAAAGAATTTGAAACCCAGAAATGAAAAAAACCTATGTGGATTCAGAACACTCTCACCCACTATGTTAAGAATGTTTTTTATTTCTTTGTACTGTAAAGAGACTGCATAGCTGCAAAATAACTGTTTTTCACAGACAAGTGGATCCAAATTTTTCAGCCTTCGCAGTGCTCAAAAGCTGCTATTATTGGAAAGGAGATGATCCCTTCCATTTGTATGACATCATGGTAGTTTGTCAAGTTGCATGAGGTGACTTTGAATTTCCCCTGTCCTGTGAAGACCAAACAGCTGCTGATGGGCTCTTGTAAACCTGAGCTACAGCTGTAGATGAATTCTTAACATTTAGATGTCAAATAGAAAAGCTACAGGCAAAGAATTATTTCGTTTTGTCTTGAAAAATGTGCATTTGCATTCCATCAGGTTAATGCAAAATTCGCTGAAGTGATTTTCTTTGCTTTTGCAAATCCATTTTTAAGAGGAGTCTCCCTTTAAGAGAATCTATGACCTTGAAAGTTTTGAAATACAAGCAAATACATGAGTAAAGGAAATTAAACCCTTGCAAAAAGGAAATGGAAAAGCTTATCAAGTATCTATCCAAGATTGAATACTAGACTTTTTTATCAATAGTCTTGAAGAAGTTACAAGCATCTAAGAGAGCCACTGGTAGTTATTGATATTTCTATACAGATCTATGGGAAATGTAATAATGCTGAATATACTCTGATCCTTTTCAATCAGCAGCTTAATGCACATTCCAGAACTTCCTACTCCAAGGAGCAATTCATCCATAGGGAAAAGAGAATTTACTTCATAAGGTAAAGTTGCAGTTATGGTTGTCGCGGTTTGACACCGGCCCAACGCCAGGCACCCACGAGAGTCTCTGGCTCACCCTCCCCTACCCCATCTGGGCAAACGGAGGGAGCAGAGGAGAAAGGGTTAACAGAGACTTCATGAGTGAGATAAGGAGAGCGGGAGAAAATATTTCAAGGGCAAAACAGGCTCAA